>JAVXUP010000965.1:0-308710 GCA_033070095.1 Escallonia herrerae | reverse complement strand
TCGCACATCCTGTCACCGACGATGGGGACAGTGACCCGTCCAGGCAGGTCGCGGCAGGTGGCGTTGTGGTGTAGCGGGTCTCGGGCTTTTGCTTGGGCAGGCATCAGGAGGCCGGGGTGTCCGTTGGCACAGATTCTAGACAAACGGGGGGAATGCGAGCGACGGCCCTATATGGAGATGCATGCGTCATATGGTACGCCGCCATGGCTGCACGTGCAGGAGGTGACGACAGATCTGAGCAGGAGAGGCGAGTTAGCGCCAGGACAGCTGGCGCTATTGGTTGCGTATTTTCCCGGCTGGCTCCCGGTATTGACAGATGATGGCGGGAAGCCCGCCGAGTGCTGCTATTATGTGGCGAGGTATTGCCCGGACCGTCTGTCGTTGGCATTCGGGTATGACCTAGAGCCCCCATGCGGTTATGACAGCCCTTGGAGTGTGGCGACGGCTTTTGGGTATACACGATATGACAGAGCCCGCGAGTGGCACCGACGACAGAGTGGAGGCAGCCAGGGACAGAGGTGGCAGGGGCGGTGACCGCGGATTATGCGCATTGGTGGGAGCGGCTGCGAGGGAGCTGGGCCGGATGGCTGGCACAGCCGTCAGGCACACGTCGACAGGTAGATGTGTTCGCATGCGACCGAGCCCTGAGTCTGATATCGGCCACAGTCGCGAGGCAGTGCGGGATGCTGTCACTGGTGACCGGGAGTTCTGTTCCGAGCTCGGAGAGGGAGGCGGAGGAGGATGCCGTAGAGTTGGGGGGCGTTCCCGGGGAGGACCGCGGAGAGGAGCCTATTGCAGAGGTGCCGAGGGTGCCGGGGGCCGGCAAGGGGCCCTTGTCGGCATTGCGAGTGGGGATGATGGAGACAGCGCGTCAGGCTAGTGCTGGTACATCAGCCCCACACATATCAGGGCGAAGAGGCCGCGCGACGTATTAGAGGAGCTAGACTCTGAGGTTTGCTTCTGTCCTTTCTTTTTGTCGTATAAATATGGTTTGCATATTGCTCATAATCTGTGAACTGACAGCGGTTTTGCCAGGGGGACGAGGAAGAGGCGGTCGCGGGGGGTAGCGAGGCCGAGACTGAGATCGAAGGCGAGGAGGCTATGGCAGCCGAGGCCGGCAGATTAGTTGACAGTGATGAGACTGAGGCCGTTGAGATATTGACGGCCGGTGTGCCGAGGAGGGTGAGTCCATTGCCTGCTACTGAGGAAACGGTGGGGGCACTATACGGCGGAGAGGGGAGCGATACGGTGATGTTTGACATTGACGAGGACTGGTGGACAGGCATGGAGACGCAGGTTGTGGGAGGTGATGGTGGCGATATGGCGGAGCCTGAGTCTGTTGTTGCTGCCTCGATTCGTGAGCAGGAGACACCGGTTCAGGCTGTGGTGGTGCGACGGCACGACACATTGCCGGAGTCCGTGGTTGAGGTTGGAGCTACTCTTCTGGCGATGCACTCAGCCACGATTGGTGCGCAGAGGGCGGGTGGAATGTCGGAGATTTCTGCAGCGGGCGGCAGTGGCGCGACAGCCGGAGAGATGAGTAGAGGATCCTCGAGCGGTCAGGTGGATGTGGCGACTTGGGGGGCCTCCAGCTACCGGCGGAGACTGCGCCGGTTAGAACTGGTGAAGGCAGCGTTCCCGCAGACATTCGAGAGCGTGGTGGTAGAGAACCCAGTACTACGGATGTGGGTGTCTGCCGGGTTTATGGAGTGGTTGCTGCCGTTCGCCAGTGTGCCGTCGACGGGTTGGACTGCAGAGTTCGTTGCTCGGTCGCTTTCAGAGTTCGCTCCGTTCACATCGCTAGGTATGCAGCTGGACTGGCTAGCAGATTTCTTTAGGTCGAGGAGCGTCAGCCACGAGATGGATGAGAGGCGTGCAGTCGTGGTCATGCGGGAGATGTTGCTGGAGCGGCGCCGTACAGGATTAGAGGCAGAGCGGTCAGAGATTACCGCAGAGTTGGCCGGGATTGACATGCAGGTGGCAGAGATAGAGAGACAGCTCGTCGATTTGCAGAGGCAGTTGTCCGATCTACAGAGGCGGCGAGGTGAGGTGGACGGGCGAGAGTCAGAGCGGTTAGGGCGACAGGCCGAGCTTGATGCTGGATGGTCAGAGGTACAAGCAGAGCGGGAGGCACTTCAGGCATTCAGCTCCCACCCAGTTGCATCGCTGTTGTCTAGACTTTCTTAGCTTGTATGTTACTTTGCTGTAGTTGTAGTGCTTAACGACGGCTAGTAAACGTTTGATGTATATGTACATATTTTCGATGGTCTCGGCTTATTGTATGTTGTGTTCGGTTGCTCTCTTCTTTTCCTCCTTTTTTTTGAATGTCTTGCATGTTTTGGTTACCTGTGAATGCTCTCCCATTCCCGCTCGTAGAAAGTGACTTAGGAAGCATAGGTTGAGAATGAGTGCCAGCTGGGCAGAAGTTGAGGTAACAGCATGACTTTGTATTGATAGGACGTGGTACAAAACACCATTACATGAGTAGTGTAGAACGCTACACAGATCAACAAAAAAAAAATAGCAAGTACTAAGCATATGTTGTCGTGACTAAACATAATACTTCTTCAGGTAGCGGCCGTTGATGGGGGCCGAGACCTGACCGTCGTCGTGGTTGAGCAGGAGGTACGAGCCATTAGTGCGGGCTTCGTGCACCGTGAAAGGGCCCTCCCAGTTTGGCGTGAATTTAGGAGCTGACATGTTGGCCCGCACATGCTTGGCGGCTTGAAGAACAAGGTCACCCTCGATAAATGAACGTGGCTTGACGGTCTTCCCATAAGCTTTCGTGAGCTGCTCATGATACTTCTTCATGCGGCGCAGGGCCGTGGCTCGTCGTTCGTCGAGGCCGTCAAGTGCCGCCAGCCGGGCTGCTTCATCTCCGAGACTGCTGCTTAGGGAAAGTCGAGCCGATGGTTCTGCGATCTCGGCAGGTACCACACACTCGTCCCCGTAGACGAGAGAGAAGGGCGTGGCCTTTGTCGCTGTGTGCAGGGATGTTCTGTAGGCCCAGAGTGCCAGATTCAGTTGTTCGGACCACGACCGGTCGGCGTCATGCACCATTCGCGATAATACTCGTAGCAAAGTCTTGTTGGACGCTTCAGCTTGACCATTACCTTGCGGGTAATAGGGAGTTGATGTGGCATGGCTGATGTTGTACCCTTCCATGAGAGCTCGAACCTCTCGGTTAATGAATGGGGTGCCATTGTCAGATATAATACACCGAGGGATGCCGAAACGACAGATGACGTCGCGTAAGAAGTTAGAAACGGCACCTCCCGTGGCTCTCCGCAGAGGTACGGCTTCAACCCACTTCGTGAAGCGTTCAGTAGCAACCATGATCCATGAATGGCGTCTGGACGGCGGGTGGATGGGGCCGATGAGGTCGAGGGCCCAAGAATGAAATGGCCACGGTGCTGAGATCATGTGCAAGTCGGATGCTGGCGTGTGTATCCTGTCGGCGTGCCGCTGGCAGGGTTGGCAGCGTCGGACATGCGAGATGGAGTCGGATTCCATAGTCGGCCAATAATACCCCAATCTTAGTAATTCTGCATACAGCTTCTGGGAGCCTTGATGTTCACCACAATCACCATTGTGTACTTCGTTAATGACCTTGACCACTTGGGCACCTTGCAAGCATCGCAGGGTGCGTCCCGAAAATCCCTTGCGAAATAACTCGCCTTCCGTCACAAAATACCTGACTGCCTTGCGCTTGATGGATCGTGCTGAGCCGCGGTCAGGTGGTAGAATCCCGTGGGATAGATACTGGATGAAAGGCTGGCGCCAGTCACCCTCGATGTCAATGACAAGAGCTTCGGCACCGTCGGGTGCATACAAGCACTCGGGACAATCCTTTTGTATATCCGAGGCGTCCTTGGCCATGGATGGCCAATATAGTCCCATACGCTGGAGGCGACGATACAGAGGGGGACCGTCGAGGCCACAACACTTCTGGTGGCCGAGCTGTAATTTGTGTTTTGCCTCTTCCGGTGCCAAACATCTTGCTAGAGTGCCTCCGGGACACCGCCTGTATAAGACATCTCCCATCATTGAAAAGTCTGTAAGGGTGGAGGCATGAGCAAGAGATGGCGCTTTAAGTTTGTCGATAATAGGTTGCCTCCAATCGTCCGCAGTAACGTCCCTCGGGACTAGGTTCAGTGCTGTGCATGGTTCCATTCTCTTGACGATGGTTAGCATCCGTTGTTCACCATCGACCTCTATCTTTGACGCGATCGTGGCCAAGCAGTCCGCATGTCTGTTGTGGCACCTATTGTGATGTTCATACTGGACATGACCGAGTCTTCCTTCCAAGTGTTGCACCAAGGCACGATAAGGTGCCAAGGCTGGTTCTTTGACCGCGAACTCCCCGTCCGCCTGCTTCATGACCAGATTTGAATCTCCTTTCACACACAGCGCCTTAGCCCCCATACTGACGGCGATCATGAGGCCAATGACAAGTGCCTCGTATTCAGCTTCGTTGTTAGACACCGGGAATGCAAGTTTGAAGGATAATGAAGTGGTAACACCGTCTGGTGCCCGCAGGACTATGCCGGCACCCCCTTGCCGGAGGGGCGTGCCATTGGGACCTTTGCTAGTGGCAGAGCCGTCGAATTCAAGCGTCCACAGTCCATCGATGTCGGTGATCAGGGCTGTCTCCTCCCCAGGCAGTTGATCCGATATCGGTTCACGTTGTTGGCGTGGGAAGAAGGCCAGGAGGTCTGCGAGTGCTTGGCTCCGCAGAGCTGTAGGATTCTTGATAGATAAACCGAATTCGGCCAATAGCAGCAACCACCGTGTGAGTCGGCCAGACAGGGCGGGACGCGTAAGCATGTAACGGAGTGGGTCAGCCTTGGTGACGAGTGTGATCTGATGCGCCAGAAAGTAATGTCTGAACTTCTGTGAGGCGTACACCAAGGCTAGACAGTGTTTCTCGAGCTCGGAGTAGTTGGCTTCGGGCCCTCTGATCACTCTACTGAGGTAATAAACAGGACGCTCGACACCTTCGACTTCTTGGGCAAGCAAAGCCCCGATGGATCTGGGTGTGGAAGTCAGGTAGAGTAGGAGTGGGATGCCCCGTTGTGGTACGACCATGGTTTGCGGTGACATGAGGACCGCCTTAATCTGTTCAAATGCTTGCCGTTGGGGCGCGCCCCAATTCCATGGTGCGCTTTTACGCGTCAAGTGTTGAAATGGCGTAATGAGCTCGGCCAGTGCGGGTATGAAGCGTCGGAGGTAAGAGACCTTGCCGAGGAAGCTCTTCAGTTGCTTTGTGTTCTTGGGGGGGGCATTTCTTGGATGGAGGCTGCTTTCGAGGGGTCAACGTCGATGCCCTGTCGACTGACCAAGAACCCGAGGAACTTGCCGGAGGAGACTCCGAAGGCACATTTCAATGGATTCATCCGCATGTTATACTGGCGGCAACGATCAAAGACCGCTTGAAGGTCGGTGAGGTGATCACTTTCCTTCCTGGATTTGATAATAAGATCGTCGACATAGTCTTCCACAGTACGGTGTATCATGTCATGGAATATTGCTGTCATAGCCCTTTGATACGTAGCACCCGCATTCTTGAGGCCGAAAGGCATAACTTTCCAACAAAAATTACCCATAGGAGTGCGGAAGGCTGTCTTGGCGCTGTCGTCGGGGTTCATGCGAATCTGATTATAACCTGCGAACCCATCCATGAAAGATAAAGTTTCATATCCGGCGGCGGCCTCCGTGAGCATGTCGATATTGGGTAGTGGAAACTCGTCCTTGGGGCACGCCTTATTCAAGTCCCGAAAGTCAATACAGACGCGGACTTGGCCATTCTTCTTTTGTACAGGGACGACATTAGCCAGCCAAATAGGGTGAGTGATAGGTTCGATGAAGCCTGCGTGCAGGAGGCGTTCAATCTCTTGCTTGATTTTCAATTCGAGCTCGGGGCGGAATGTCCGCGGGTGCTGTCGGCTAGGGATGGATCCGGTAGCAATGTTGAGATGGTGTGTGACTAAGGCAGGATCCAGTCCGGGCATCTCATTGTAGCTCCATGCCAAGACATCACGATACTCGTGCAGGAGGGAAACCAATTCCTCTCTTCGGCCGGGGGCGAGTTTTGTGCCAATGTAGGTGTGCCGCGGTTCTTCGCCCGGGTCGGCCAGGTTGATTTCTTCAATATCTTCAGCCTGTGGTCGAGGGCCGTCCTCATAGCAAGGTGGTGCCGCGCCGGGGGTGAGGTCAGGATCTGGCTGGCAATGCTCGGCCGTGCGGCACCATTCAGTCTCTCCAAGGGGGTCGGGGTCGAGGGGGTCTGAGGAGGGACCGCCTGGAGCCCCTGCATACCGTCATAATTGATAGATGATCTTGCCGTCCTTGACGATACGTCGAAAGGCCGGCTCAGCCTTTTGCTTCTTGGACTTGGGGGAAGAAGGGGGGGATTGGTCGTGGCAGCAGGCGGAAGCGGTGGGGTTGACCCATTATTCTTGTTACTTCTCCCGGTTTTGTCCTTGGGAAGCTTGTCCCCGCACAGCTCATCCCAGGTCGGCAGCCTGGTAGAATGTACATGAGTAGCATTCTCCCCATCCTCGGCGAAATTAGTGAAGAAGGAGGCCTCGGCGAAATAAGACTCGGCGCATTCAAAGGGGGCTTTGGTTGCAGGGATTGTCATTGCTACCTCATGTCCCGTAGAACCGGCTACCAGCTTCACACATTGATGGTATGTTGAGGGAACGGCCTTGTTGACGTGGATCCATGGTCGCCCGAGCAGGAGGTGAAAGGCAGACTCGCTGTCTATTACGTGAAAAGTAGTGTCGCGACGGACAGTTCCGACCATGAGGTCGACAGTGATATGGCCGAGGGTCGACTGAGGACCCTGTCCAAAGCCGGTAATATTGACGGGGTCACGGATGATTTTCCTTGGGGGAATGCCGGCCTGTTGCAGGGTGATGAGGGGTATGATGTTGATCGAGGCGCCGCAATCAACCAAGGCACGACAGAAGCCCGTGCCATTAACAGTACACTCTAAAAACAGCGGCCGATTGTGATGCTCGACCGGCGGCGAGTCTTCATCCGAGAAGACTAAGGCCGTGGAGGGGATGTGACGTAATTCAGCCTGGACGGCGAAGCATTCGGGACCGAGGCCGGTGGTGACCTCGAGCAGGCAATTGGAAAGGTAAGTCCGGGCGGCAGGTGAAAACCCCATTTCATCAAAAAAAACTTTTGATCTTCGTCATCTGTCGAAGGGAAGGCATCGACTGCTTAGCTGGAGGAGGCACGAGGGTCAGTGTGGGCTCTGCCGGGGCTTCGTGGATTACAGGCTCGACATGGTCAGTGACAGCCATAAGGGCCTGGTGCTCCCTACTGTTGCGATGCGGTGGGTAGGGATCTTTGCGCACATCGTTGTTTTTCTGTAGCTGCAGGTCGCCCGACGCTACCTTCCTTGCAAAGATGGTTCGCAGTGCATTGCAATCTTTGAGCGGATGGCCAAGGGCTCGATGGAAAGGACAGTAGGTGGGCCTGGCCTTTTCTTCGTCTGTGATATTGGTCCGCATTGGTGGCAGTTGGAAATTTTTGTCATGCGCCACCCATTCGGCCAAGAGTTCCTTCACTGTATTCAGATCACAGGGATAGTCAGGTGCAGGTCTTTGTTGCCTTCGCTTGTCGGAGCCTTGGTTCACATCTGGAAGCTGACGCTTGAAGCCTGCATAGTTGTTGTTGTCGTTGTTACGTTGAGTGATAGGTGCATCTGCTGAGGCCAACAGCGTACTTTGCGGTCGAGGCTTCCATGACTTGACAGGACCAACTGTCTCGTAAGTTCGTCGGGCTGTCTCCTTGAGGTGTCCCCATGACCTTAACTGTAGGTTCTCGATATGCACTCGGTAGACGTCAATCATATTTTTGATGCATATGGGAACCAACGTTTCGTCTTTGCTGAAATCTGTGCACTCAAGGCACTTGAGATGAAAACGATGCACATATTTATTCAAGTCTTCTCCCTGGTTCTGGCGAATGCCAGCAATATCAACGATAGTCACGCGCTCGGTCTCGTAATGAAACTTGTCTAAGAACAGCTGGACCATGTCGTTCCAGGTGTGGACGGTCCGTGCGGGGATCTGGTGATACCAAGTGTAAGCCAAGCCCGTAAGGGACTTGTGGAATTCTCTCAACTTTAAGCTGCTTCCTGTACCATACTGCTCCAAGGAGCCTGCGAACCTTGTTAGATGTTCACGGGCGTTTCCCTCACGTCCGTTGAAGAGCACAAAGTTTGGTTGCTTGTACTTGAGGGGGTAGGGTGCGATGGCGATATCATTGGCGTACGAGGCGTGTCCGGTTAGACGGGTTGAGGAGTCCGGCTCGGAATTCCTCGACAGGCGACGGACAAGGGCTTCCAAATCTGACCGAGTGACATAGTTGGAGGATGGTGCCTCATTGCCGGTCAAGGGGTGATGACCGCCTGGTGCGTCGCGAGCCCCCGAGCCCCCAGATGGCACGGCTTGATGAACGGGGACATGGGAGGGTTGGTATAGTGCAGGTGCTGGCAGGGGCAGCTGTGCAGGGGCGAGTGTGGGTTGGCGAGACATGCCTATCACTTGGCCGGGGGTTTGGTGTTGCTCAATTGGATAGGGATTAGGTTCCATCTCGATGGAGTCATGCGTTTCGGAGGAGCTTCTTGCCGGCGTCAGATGAGATGGTGTGACAGCGGGGAGAATCTGCTGCAAGACTGGCCCGAGATCCCTGTGTAGCTTGCGGGGCGGCACTGCAGAAGGAGATATGTCGGCTACCGGCAGCGAGGGTGTTGCGAGCCCTACCGCCAAGGGTCTAGATATCCAAGGCGGCGGTAGTCGCGACACTGGGGCCGGGGCGACTTCAAAAGCTGGCCCCGGTCCTGAAGGCTGGATTGATGGAGCGGCCTGCTGTGAGGACAGGGCTTGTATGGATTTTTGCATCTCCATAATGGCGGCTAGTAGAGTGGTCTGTGAATCTTGCAGAGTGGTGATGGTTGGAGTGAGTTGCTGGATGGCTGCATTTACGAGCACTTGCACGTCGGGGGTAGTGGTTGGCAGCTGGTCTCGGAGCCGCGTGGCGCTAGTCTCTTCCTGGTCACCGGGTGGTGTTCTTGCATGGCGGGGTTGGGCCCTTGGCTGGTTGCCCTAGTAGCTCTCCGTTGCACAGGCATAATGCCTAAGTCCTGAAGGTGTGCAAACCGCAATACGATGCTCACCTCCCCAGCGGAGTCGCCAAAATGATGATGCCGAAAATGGTTCGATGCTACGTGGAGGTGCCACAAAGGATGCGGTCTGAGTCAGCTTCCAGGTAGGCAACGCGGGAGACAGCAAGGACGGCGTAAGGGCCGAGGGCAAGGCTCCCCAGACAGGTCGTGAGGGCTGGCAGCGCTGCGCAGGCAGGGTGACGATGAACAGGACCGACAGTCTACAGTCCGTGACAAGGGTGCAGCGTCGAGGGTCCGTGGACGGGAGCCAAGTGTGTTTCTCTCACTAGAATTCCAGAGAGAATGTCTTTTTAGAGAGAGAAAGTGAAAAGTCCAAATGAGAAAAAGATCCTTGAAAAAGCTCCAAAGTCCACTATTTATAGGCAAAAATGTGCATGTGTCATAAGTTGACATGTGTCACCCCCTGGGAACGACACGTCGCCAGGGGGCCAAAGCACTGATCCTCCGTTGGGACTGCCGGTCCCTAAGTTCGTGCTGCCCTGCCCTTGCGACATCTCTCTGCCTGTCTGAGGAGACTGATCATGCCGCGGTAGCATGGTCAGAGTAGCCCGTTGCCCCAGCCTCCAGTCCAAGCCCTTACTGAATCCCACAGGTCCTGGCAGCGGTGGGGAAGACCCGACGCCCAGCTGCCAGGTGGACTAGGCAAGATGCCCTTCCGAAGACCTGCTCCCATCTCGGAGTGACCCGGGGGTCATAGTCCTTAGGGGTGCCGACGCGAGCCCCCAGTGCCAGAGCACGTAGGCCAGTCACGCAGGCACCCCGGCGGAGATAGTGTCCTGGAGGAGTAGCCTATCCCGTGAGCATATAACATGATTGCAGCGCATGGGGCGCGGTTGAGTGCGGGCGACGAGGGTCGCAGAGTGATCTCCGAGCGACAAGGGTCGTTGCGTGGATGGCGCGCGACCGTGAGCGACGGTTGTCATGGCGACAGAGCGGCCACAAGTGACGGTCATCGAGACTACGAGCGACGGTCATCGCGACGAAGGAGCACGGCCGAGAGCGACGGTCGTCGCGACTATGGCGGAGCGCGGCCGCGAGCGACGGTCGTCGTGACAACGGAGCACGGTCAAAGGTGACGGCGTCGGTATTCAAGGCAGGTGGCCGACCCCCAAGGGTCGCCGACCCCTTGGGGTGGCCGACCCATAAGGGAGGCCGACCCCTTGGGGTGGCCGACCCCCAAGGGTGGCCGACCCCTTGGGGTGGCCGACCCCCAAGGGAGGCCGACCCTTGGGGTGGCCAAACCCAGAGGGAGGCCGACCCCTTGTGGTGGCCGACCCCCAAGGGTGGAAGGCACGCCGAAGTCGCTTCACGAATGGTTCACGTGACTTGAGCATGCGTTGCTTTGACCGGCCCTCGAGCGTTGAAAAGTTGACCGCTGACTGGGTGATGTGTCGTGCAAAGTGGGTCCCTTAGCGGGTCCTGGGGTGCGACCAGAATAGGGTATGAACACTGAGTCCTATGCCAAGCTTCCACTATATAAGGAAATGGTGAAAGACACAAACCCTCAAGCAGTTGTGGAACTAGAATATAATAGGCCAAACCTTACTGTTAGTCCTTCATTCAAGAAGGTGTTTGTTACCTATCCTGCTATGATTGATGGATTCTTGAAGAGGTGTAGGCCATGGATAGGGTTTGATGGATGTCATATAAAAAGGAACTTTATGGGGGTGTTTTGTTGGCTGCCATATCTATTGATGGGAATAATGGCTATTTCCTATTGCCTTTTCTATAGTTGAGAGTGAAAACAAGAGTAGTTGGGAATTTTTCTTTGGCCATCTTAAGGACCAAATTGGAAAGGGCACTGATGGGCATTCTTGGACATTCATGAAAGATAGGTAGAAGGGTTTGGGTGAGGCAATAAACAATATATTTCCAAATGTGTACAATAGGCATTGTTGTAGGCATGTGTATGCAAATTTTTAGGCTAAGCACCCCGATTTATTATTGAGAAATAGATTTTGGATGGCTGCTAGGGCTTATAATGCTCTTACATTTAAATATGCAATGGAAAAGCTGAAGGACCAAAGTAGGGAAGCTTATGATTGGCTTGCTAACCTACCAATTTCTGCTTAGACAAGGTTTGGGGTTAATGAAATGGCAAGGTGTGCTAGTATTACCAACAACATCACTGAGAGCATCAACAGTTGGTTAGAGGATTTGAGATATATGCCTATAGTGAATTTGATGGACCAGCTTAGGACCATGTTGATGACCAGGTTTCAGAATAAGTTTCAAGAAGCTATCAGTTGGGACACTATTGTACCCTATAAGGTTTTGCAAAAGTTTAACAAAATTAGGGAGGCTTCTAGAAAATGTACACTGTTAGTAGATGATGAGACAGAAGTTTCAGGTTACAGAGTTCTCTATCAATTACATTGTCAACATTGAGAAGACGACCTGTGAGTGTAAGGTGTGGGATGTAAGTGGGATTCCATGCAGGCATGCTGCTGCATGCATATCTTACAGAAAGGGAAATCTTGAAGACTATTGTTTTCCTTACTTCCACAAGGATTTATACTTAAAAGCATACGAGGGTATGATACATCATGTACCTAATATAAAGTTGTGGCCTGACGTAGAAGTTCATCCTGAAACTGTGTTGCCTCTACCTTTGAGAAGGCTACTTGGTAGGCCTAAGAAGAATAAAAAAAGGGGAACAGATGAGCCAGCACCAAGTCAAAACAAGTCAGGCACACTTAGGTGTGGACTATGCAAGGAGCTTAAACGTAATAGAAGCTGCCAAAGAGCTCCTGTAAAGAACACAAGGGAAAGAGCAAGGGTATGTTTTAATTGTACTTGTTCCATTTTCCCCCCTTTGTCTATCTATTCTGCATATCCTTACATTAAGTATGTTGCTTGATATGATTACAGGGAACTGGTGATGCTGCTGCAACTGGTGCTACTACTGCTGTTGTTGGTGGTCCCGCTACTGCTAATAATGAACCTTCAAGCTCTCAACCTGCTACTGCTGCTGATGGAACACCCTCAAGCTCTCAAGCTGTTGCTGCTTCTTTAGACTAGAATGTTATATTGAGTTCACCTTTTTGGGATGTAATTTGTTGAGACCAATGGTCATTTTGGCAGTAATTGGATGTAATGTTGTTGACACATGGTCATTTTAGGGTAATAGCACATTGTGTTTCATTTTGGGACAGTTTGTTGAGACTGTAGTATGAATTTGAAAAATCATGTGGGATGTTAATTTGGACATAGCAATGTGAATTTGATTGCAATATGAAGTTCTCTATCAAACATTGGACATCTATGTGAATTCTTATCTGGTTCAGCTTTGTATATTGTGTTTCCTGTCTATAGATACATAATAGCTTGAAGAAGAATAGCACATCACTTAACACATCACTAATATAGCATGAACAACATTAGCACAACACTAAATATATTGTTACGAAATTGCTTTAGATAAATATGTATAGAACACGATAACCAAACAAGAGAATACAAAGAAATTGAGAGAACTCAAATCTACTTTATACAAGTCAGATTTACAACACTCCCTCACGTGTATCTCTCAATTGTTTTCCTACTCAAAGAAGGACTCTTCTTTCTTTTGTCCTACTCAAAAAAGGACTCTTCTCTCTTAACCTTAAACACTATAGAAAACAGCTTACATATACTTAGAGATAAGCAATAATCTTCTCTATCCAACCAATGTGGGACAAGATGTCTGATATACTAAGGGCCAAGTTACAACCTTCTTTGAGTAGCCGATGTGGGACATAAATACTCGACATATATCAACAATCTCCACCTTGGCTTGTGATAACAAATCACTCTATAGGAAAAGTGTAATTTACCTTCAGTACTTTCTTTAGGTACTCCACTTTGCATCCCCCTTAAAGGTAGGGATGCACTACACCTTGAACTCAGCAAGAAAGAAGATGAATCAAGTTCAAGCAACGCTTGAAATTCTCTGTCGTAACTATCTTCGTGATCATATCTACTACGTAGGTCCTCGACCTCATCTGCTGCTCATCGTAGCATAATGTCAATCCCTTGTCCAGCTGTAACACAGTAATCCCCCTACGTGCATTAGCCCCATCCTTGGACACCAACTGGATCATCCACTATGGTTGGCCTTCTTCCCCCACCATCACCTCGTAATATGGATTGAGCATAGCGCTTGACTTCTCCATGAAGTCCATCCCAAGCAGCACCCCAAGCTCATCCATGTCAATGATGTTGAAGTCGGCTTTCACTATCCGTTCACCGATCTTCAAATCGACGTTCTTGATGACTCCCTTCGTTAGTCGCTCTTTGGCATTCATAGCCGTGAACCAACTCCCCTCTTTAGTTGGTTTTAGCCTAAGCCACTCGGTAACCCTTGGACTCATGAAGTTTTGGGTAGCCTCGGTATCCACAAGTGCTTCTTGAGTCCTCTCGACAACGTCCACCATTACGTAGAGCAAGCTCGGTCTCTTCTTGCTCTTCTTCGCCTTTGCAGCTTCTTCCTTTAGCTTCTATATGAATGCCTTAACCATCTATAATTACCCCCAAAGGTGCCTCACCGTTACTACTGGAAGAATCCCCTTTGCTGTCTTTGTGATTCTCGAGAAACGCAATCATCTAACCCTTGTGTTGGCAATCCTTTTTGTAATGCAGATCTGCACAGTAGAAGCATCCTCCTCTAGGCCCCCCATAAGCCTTGTAGTCACGAGAGTCACCCTGCTTGTGACTTCCCTCATGTTTCTTTTCCCCTTACGATGGCGGCGACATCCCTCGTCCCCACTCCGCTCATCATCGGTTGCCTTGGGCAAGCCACTCTTCGACCTACCATTTCCCCTATCTTTGGCACGCTCATGCCTTGGAGATCTCGGCCTCTCACCTTGCTTGAAGTCTTCCAACCTCTTGACAATTGCCATGGCGAAAGCCAAGTCATGAGGTTCCCTCCACCGCAACTCCGTGGTAACCCACTGCTGCAACCCATAAATGAAGAAGCATAGTCGCTGCCTCTCGGACATATCCGGTATTTCGAGCATCAAAGCCGAGTACTCCTTCACATACTTGCGGATGCTCCCCTTCTGCTTCAGCCGTCAAAGGTTGATCATCACCATATCTTCGACGCTCTCCGAATATAAATGCCTTTTTAGTTCACCCTTCAACTTCTCCCACATTTTGACGTCACACCCATCTGTATAGCGGCGTCTCCACCATAAGGTAGTCACAGTGTTATTAAAGGCGCAGGTGCACCTAAGGCGCAAAAGGTCCCTGGAGCCTAGGCGCAAGGCGCAGGCGCGCATCTTTTCAAAGTAAGGCGCAATATTAAAATATATAAAAATAAATAAATAATAGTGCATTAAAACAATAAAATTACGTAAAAATTTTCAAAACATGACACTTAACAAACTTCTAAACACTAAATAAAGTTTCAAATACCAACATCCTAATTTAACAAGCTTCCAACATTAAAAAAAAGTCTTAAATTTACTGAGGATTAGTCTGAATGAGGCTGGAATTCGACATCCAGAAGTGTTTTCACACCATCGACTGGGCATTTGACTAGCTTCTAAATGCGTCTGCCTGCTGCACGGGACTCAAGCAGCGCTAGAAGAGTGTATCTGCCACCCTAATAGGTACTATGGATGGATAGACGGGGTGCTTTGGTCCCTTTCGTCCGTGGTTAGGACATCGCCGTGTTCTTTAATATAGTGACTGATGAGGGGCCGACTTTCACAACACGGCTAAGAAGGCATAAGTGGAAACCAGTGCTAGACCATTTCTTCGCTATCTTGGGTGGACGACTATTGAAGTATTCATTCTCTAACTACATTAACATTAACTTACACAAGAAAGATGTAGAACTCCGTCCTCCCTCACACCAAGGAGCATAAGCCAGTCCCCCAGACTAAACTCACTCTCCATAATTGGATGAAAAAAAAAAACAGGCTACACTTCTTAGATCGATTTTTCCAAAAGAAAAGATACATATTATAATAAATAGAGTTAAAATAGTAAATAACTAAATTTTAAGTGATAACACCACCGTCCTCATCATCGCTAAGAGCCATGACAACAACATTTGTTTTTTCAAATGGAATCGTAGGCTTCAAAATTTCAGAGCATGCATCACTGATTCTCAATACAATCACTACATTTCTTTAAAAACAAATTAACGATCGCGTCTACTTATTATCATCTATATTTTATTTATGTCGTTAGGTACTTTAGGTGACATGTTTTGGTATTCTTTAGCAACAATAGTTGCTTCATAACATGAGTTGCGAGCAACAGTTTGATAGAGACAAATGAAATGTAAAGCATCACTGATTACTAATTAGATTTCTCCAAGCATGACCTATTGTCTTACCACCAAGTAAATATTGAACCACTGTGATCATTTAAAATTGTTGAATTACTTAGTAGAAAAACGAGAAAGGAAAAAGGGAAACATAGTTCAAGAAATCAGCATAGAAGTAAGAAAAAGGCATCCAAACCAGGATGAATCAAATAATATGAGTACCAATGAAGAGATGAATCAAATATTCAGATGGTAAACAATCACAAATTCATGGGGTTTTTGGATGTTTGTAGCAGTCAATAAGTACCCATGAAGAGACAATAAACCACAGTTCAACAAATCAACATATAAGTAAGAAAAGGGCATTCAAATGGGGACCGGAGTATGGAACAAAAGATTCACAAGGACAGAGAGGAGCAGCTGGTCGGCGTCAAGGTCAGCGACTGGAGTTGGAGGGAGAAGATTAGCAAGCAGCAGAGAGGAGCAGTTGCATCGGCGCTGCATGCGACTGGAGCAGCAGCGGCAGCAGAGAGGTACGTTGTGGCCGTACGCAGGAGACCGGTAGCGACCGAAGAAGGATTGGCAATGACCGGAGTCACCGGATGACTCACCGAAGCAAGGGACGACTCACACGCCGAGATTTGGGAGCTGCTTAAGTCGTGATTCGTGAGGTTATTTATGATTTTGGGATTTTTAGATTTAGATTTAGTGTATTAAAATGGACAGGCCACGTTAAGCCAATCCAAATGGCCACAATTCATGAGCCTAGCCGTGCACCTCCCGTCCCGCTGTGCACCTAGTGCCTTGGCACCTAGGCTCACTAGGCACGCGCCTAATTGAACACGCTGCGCCCAGGCCTAGGCGAGGTGCTAGGGTGCGCCTGGCTGCGCCTAGTGCCTAGGCACGCTTTTATAACACTGGGCAGTCTTATCCGTAAGGTATATGACCGTCATCTGCAGCTTCTCCTCCTCGTCGTCAATGTCGAGGGCTTCAAAGTACCGCTCCAAGTTCCAAAAGAAGTTATCCACGTGCCTCGCCTCTCTCGTTCCATCGTACGATCTCGGCTCCGGTATTTTCTTTTGCGTCGGCTGCACCACGGTACACCCCTGCCTCATAGCTCTTGTAAGCTCCTTCTTACAAGCAGCTAGTTCTTCTTAGTGCTTCCTAACTTTTCCCTTGAGGTCCTTGCGCCGTTGCACCTCCCACTTGGTAAAATGGCGACCCTATCCTCGATCAAGTCATTTAGCTCCTCCATGAACACATCGACTTTCTGCTCTAGCACGGTTAGTCAACTGTCTACCTCTAAGTCATCTAATCTATTGAAGATTAGCTCCACCTGACCTGCGACAATCCATTGCAAGTGCTCTCCAAGTGCCTCGATTGCTCCTCATGAGTGCTTCGGCATCCCCTATTGCACCGCTCTAATCCTTCACCGTGCTCAACCATATGCTAAAATTCATCTTCCCATTGAATTGTCATAGGCATACTTCATGGTCGTGTTGTTCTACATATTTTATCCTCTGAAATCAATTTCAATTTTGCCTAAAAATAAATCTGTATGCTCTTGATACCACTTGATACAAAATCACTCTAGATAAATATGTATGAACATAATAACCAAGCAAGAGAACACAAAGAAACTGAGAGAACTCAAATCTACTTTACACAAGTTAGATTTACAACACTCCCTCATGTGTATCTCTCAATTGTTTTCCTACTCAAAGAATGACTCTTCTTTCTTTTGTTTCCTACTCAAAAAATGACTCTTCTCTCTTGACCTTAAACACTATACAAAACAGCTTACATATACTTAGAGATAAGCAGTGATATTCTCTATCCAACCAATGCGGGACAAGATGTCTTATAAACTAAGGGCCAAGTTACAACCTTCTTGAGTAACCGATGTGGGACATAAATACTAGACATATATATATATATATATGTGTGTGTGTGTGTGTGTGTGTGTGTGTGTGTGTGTGTGTACTCCCTTACACATCACTAACCCTAATACTTCACTCCAATTGCAATAGCCACTAAACACATAAAAAAAAGCATCCTATTATAGCTATCTTTGTCATTTTTATGATCTCCTCCAACAGGTCCATGCTTGCACTTAGTGCCATATCATGCTCCCTTAAGCCGGAAAATTGACCACATTTCTCCATGGCCACAGGTACAGGTTGGGTAGGAGTCTGGGTTGCAATTACTCCAACATTGGTTGGGTTACACCATGCAAACATGTTGCATTATCCAAATGTACATGTGTAATAAAACTTATATTTGTTGTTTTGGGAACCCGAAACCCTAATAGGAACCTTGCTTCCATATTTGCAATTCTTGTCCTCGTAGTTCCAGTCAAATGGTTGATTTTTGTCTCTTGCATCCAATACTTGAAGAAGACATGGTCATTGACATTGAAAATCTGTAAATTAAACAGAAATTATTGATTAGATAACCAATATATATATATATATATATATATATATATATATATATATATATATATATATATATATATATATATAATAAGATCCCACTTGGGACTTTTATCAAACACTTGGTGTGCACCATTGTGACTGGACTGTAAATTTTTTACCACAACATTTATGGTGTTAACGCACTTTAAGACAATTCAAAACTTGAATTTATATTGCTTGGTTTTGTTAGGACATATTAATCATGCAATTTTATGTTGCCCAAACTTTGGCCAACAAAAATTTGAAATTTACCTTACAAGATGTTGGAACTTAGTTGCAAAATCTTGTTGCCTGTTTTCGAAATAGAGCTCCCTTTTATTATCTTCCTGGTTTTGCCTCAATCCATGCGTTTCATATGACCTGCCTCAGTCCTCACTAGCTACTTCTTCTTCAAATTTGCATTCACACTCAACGGTCCAGTTTATTTAGTTATGTCCCTTTTAAAAAGTTGCTTTACAATTAGAAGAGAGAGAAAAACACGTGGGTTTGATAACAAAATTGATTCTATATATTTTTCTATTTAGTATAGGGGTAATATTGTCATTTTAAAAGTACGTATTGATGACATTACAAAAAAGTATACTTTTTGGATGGATCCCTAATGGCTGGACATAAGTGTTACCTTTTTAACGTTTGTGGTCACTGTTTGCTACATTTTGAAACTTTGTGTCATTGACTGTAATTTCACCTAAACCTCTGGGATATATGTGTAATTAATCCTATTTAATTACTTGTTTTTATATGCTTAAACATGCATGATTTTATGTGCTTGTAACAATAATATTTACCTTTGACATATAGGCTTAGAGAGACATAAGAAAGAAATCGACAATCTTTACAAATAAGTTGTGTTTGGTGCACCGAATAGGATAGGCTGAAAGGATAGGATAAGAGAAGTTTTCTTTTTCAGTCAGATAAAGGAGGATAATGTTGGGAATAGACATTGGATTACAAGCCGGATAGCTAACTACTCAACCAAATCACCACTATAGCCACCGTAACACCACCATGACAACCCACAACCACAACACCTAGGGACGGACCCAAGATGTCAATCGAAGGTGCCCAATAGTTGCATGGATTAGTTGCTAGTATAATAAGATTGATAAAATGTGTAGCTAGCAAAAGTTTGATAAACTTGAAATATTTCTAGTCTTCAATTTTATATGATGCACTGAAAATATTGTATCTCAATGTGCATAAGTACTAGTATGACATTTATACCAAAATTAATAAAATTTTCATACATTTGTAAATTCTAGCCTTACTAACTTCTTATTTTGGGGCATACACAATATACTAGAAGTAATATCATAATTGTTATTCACTTGTAACTATCCCGTATAATGAAAGTTTTGTATATGAGATCAAGTGGGGAAAAAATATTAATCAAACTCTATATTTATATGAGAATGAGTTGGAACTTATAACTCATCTCACAAAATTTTAAACTCTCATGAACTCCAAATGATAGACACTTGTTTATAACACACCTTCAACTTTTAGTAAAATGGAGTGTGAGAATTTAATCTAGAGTTGTTTTATCAGTTTTTCAAAAAACATGCAAGGTTTTCTGAATTTTTTACTTTAAGGATTTAACCAAATGCATGTAGATGAAATAAGCAACTTTTAGTGGCAAATGTGGGGATTCTGTGGTCCACGGCCCTACTATAGATTCTTAAGGCCACCCATTGTAACCCACAATCACCACCCACCGCAGCCCACAACCACCAGAAGATCACTTATCGCAGTCCACAACTACCACAACACCACCATTGCAACCCATAATCACCCACCACTGAATAGATTGTGCCTCAACCACTATTGGCGATAGCGTCATGGAATTGCACCCTGTCGCCGGTTATGGCGTCAATGGAGCAGATAAAGCCCTGCCCATAAGAAAGGCAGTTGCATCGCACTTGGAATCTTCTTGGCAACGGTCGACGACAATCGACAAGCGAAGAAGGGCGGCAGAGATAGGTGCTAGGCTGGTGGCGGGTGGTACGGTGCTGTCCTCCGCCTGTCACCAACCCCCCGTTACAGAATTATCCCACTAAAGTGGAATAAAAACAGTCCAACAGATTAGTTATTTGTTGTAATACCCCGAACCCTAAAATACTCTTCATAAATTTAAATTGATATTTTTAGCAACAAATATATTTTCTTAGCACTGATATAATTCTTAGCGATGATATATTTTTATATATATTTAACGTCAACACATATTTTAGCAGCAAACTATCTATCTTAGCATCGGTATAAATTTTTAGTGACAATTAAATTTTTAATAACGGTGTACTTATTAGCGATAATTTGTCAAACGGGTTGCTGTAACAAATCATTTATAATTTTCCTAACACCTCTGTATCATAAATATTTTATTATGGGATCATTTTCACAATAATAAGTTTAGGTTAGAAGTTTTAACGACAAATGGATGTGTAGGTTTTTTTCTTAATCTAACTAGGGTTTCCACTTTACATATATATATATATATATATATATATATATATATATATATATATATATATATATATTCATTATTCTCTGGGTAGCTGACTAAGGGCTCCAATTTTAGCTGTCAACCACACTTTTGAGAGAGACAGTTAGAGAGATTCTGAGAGAGAGAAAGGGAAGAGATCGTGAAGAGACTTATCCGGCGAAGTTTTTGGTAAGTCTCCTTTCGTTTTCCTCTTCTATGTTGTTTTAGAAATTCGGTTAAAGGGAAGCATGAGAGAATTGTGAAAAGATTTGTATATTAAGAATGCCGTAATTCGCAGATTTGAAATCAAAGTAATGGTGTATATATACATATATTTATCGTGAGATTATGGCTGTATATAGATGGGTTTGTAGTGATTTGGGTAAATTACAGAGAATGAGAAACTAAGTGTAACTTGCGTAAGTGAGAAGCCATAGTTGTTTATCTATGTGTAAAGTCAGTGGTGTGAAGGAGTGAGGGTGTGAGTTGTGCTCTAATGTGCATATATGCATTATGTTTTTGATGGGTTACATGAGTTGTTTTCTTTTTGTGGTGATGTGGGGCTGCCGAAATGGTAGCTGGGTAATTGGATGTGTAGTTGTGTATATTGGAGACGTGTGTGAGATGGAGGGAATGTGAATGTAATGGGTTTGAAAGAGTGTGGGTTTGGAAGAGTATGCATGTAGACTCACTGCCATGGTCTGAAATGGGTATTACAAATAGGTATTGCAAATGGGTAAGTGTATTTTCAGGGGTGCTGTGAGTGTTTAATGTGTGTATATATGGTAATGCATGCGTGCAAGTGAAAAACTGGGTTATGTGAGTGTTTGTGTGGGAGAAGGAAGCCACTACCATCAAGCAGTGGGTGTTTGTTGTTACTGTGTAAAAATTGGTGTTGTGTGTTTGTTGAACAAGGGGAAAAAGCCACAGTCATGGCATGGAGTCAGTGACTACGTGGGTGTTTTTGTGTTGTATGTGTATGATGCCAAGGAAAGTGAGTTCGCAGTCAACATGGAGGTGTCACAAGGAATGTAGTCCGAGTTTGATGTCAAGTGCGCTAATGTGGGACACAACAAGGGTGGAGTAAGAGCAAAGACCAATGGCTTCCCAGATAGAGCTTGAGAGTGGCAGTGCTGTGAGAGTTATGGTGTGGGATGAATACACAATGACAGTCACAGTCCGATACTTAGGTCTAGAGTCAGGATCTTGTATGTTTCTCTTTCTAGAATTCTAAAGTGAGAAAGTAAAAATATTTTGAGAATGTCCAATCGTCCAAATGAATTCTCAAGACCTCTATTTATAGAGGTTGAGATGATGATGTCATCACACTACACGTGGCGCTACCCGGGAGTGACACGTCACCGAGGGGTCCACAGCTGCCGGTGCTCCATGGACCGTTGAATCGCATATTCACATGGCCTGCCCCGCACAGCGTCATTCTATCTGTCTGGAAAGACTAGCTCCCAAAACATCGGTGTGGCCAGAGAACCCCTTTGATCTAGCCACCAATCCAAGCCCTTACAGAGTCCCACAGGCCTGGCAGCGATAGGAAAGACCCGACGCCCAGCTGCCAGGTAGACTAGGCGGGTTGCCTTTCGAAGACCTGCTCTCGTCTCGGAGTGACCCATGGGTCATAGTCCCTAGGGGTGCCGACGCGAGCCCCAGTGCCAGAGCACGTAGGCCAGTCACAAAGACACCCTAGCAGAGATAGTGTCCTCGAGGAGTCACCTATCCCGAGGATGAGTCCTTATGACGGAGCACTAGAAGCGCGTCAAAGGCCAATCCTTTGGGGGAAGGCCAAAGCCGGCCGAGGCCGACCCCAAGGGAAAGGCCAAGGCTGAGGCCGACCTCAAGGGGAAGGCCAAGGCTGATTTCCTTCGGTAAGAGCCAAGGTGCACCGACGGGCGATGGACGATGTGCGACGGTCGGAGCGTGATGAGCAGTCGTGTAAGGATGAGCTTCTTGGTGATGAAGTCACGTAGAAAAAGTGAGAAGTGCACATGACTTGAGCGTGCACGTTTTGATCGGTTGGAAGCGTTGAATATTGCATGTTACTTGTGCGGACGTGTCATGAAAATTGGGACCTCCAGTGGGCCTTTGGGTGCGACCAGAATAGCTTGGGAACAGTGTATGTGAAAAATGAAAAGGAAGAAGACTAGTGACAAAAAGTGTGCTATTGAATCTGGTGGGCAAGAAGAAAACCACTGCCATGAGGCAGTGGTGTTGCTGTAATGGGTATGAGATGTTTTTAATGTGATAGTGTGTGGATGTGTGGGTTTATGGGTGCTTTATGGGTATATAAATGTATGTGTGTATTGTGTACATGTGAGTGTGTGAATAAAGTGAAGTGGTGGGCATGAGAATGCATGTGTATGTATGTGTGTTGGCCAAGGAAGGGCAGTAGCTCTAAAGAATGGTGAACTATGTATCTAATTGCATGTGTTGTAATGTGTGTGTAGAGTGGGTGTTAATGGTGTATTAGGAGTGGGCAAAAAGGGGGTGGCATGTGAGTGAGTTATTCTGGGAAAAAGGGTTATGCGCAGTGGAAGAAAGGAGGAAGACAGTGGGCGAACAGTGATGGGTTTATGCTGAAGAGTGGTACACTGTTCTTGTACAGTTGTACCCCATGGCTGTTTAGTCTCATGTGATTGTCAAAAAATGATAAAATTTTACAGGAAGGTTCTTAGGAAAATATTAGAATTACTATTAAAATTTTAGATTTTTCTGACATTGTTTGGTATTTTTTATATTTTTTATATTTTCTGTAATTTTAGTTCTTTCAAAATTAGTTTGGAGTCCTTAAAATCCTTATTAAAATTTGGAAAACTTTCAGTAATGTTTTTATGATACAAAGAAGACTCACTTTCAGTTTCATAATTTTTGGAATTGATTTGGTACGATTATTCGTATCGCATTTAAGTTAGTTAAACGAATGATTTCAAAATAGTTTTGAAGTTTTTTAATTTTGAGTTTCAATTTATGTATTATTCTTATATATTGTAAAGCTATTATAAAATTTATGAAACTTTGATATTAGCCGAAAATATTAATAGCTATTTTTGGGCTATTTTTGGTATTTAAAGAAATTATTTTAATTCAAAAATATTAAAAATTCAGAAAATTCATATTTTGACTTTTATAATGTTTCAAGCTATAAAATTATTTTATTATATATTTGGAGTATCGTTTTGCATTTTGGAGCGTGTGGGGTTCTCGATTAGGTTAGTCGTTCATAGGATCCGTTTCTGATTTGGTTTGAGTTGTGAGTGTCGGAATAACTAACGTTGAAGAAATTAGTTTTGGGTTTGTAATTTATGAGATTAGATTTTATTATGATAAATAGTTTGCCAATATAGGTTAAATCAAAGGATCTGCATGTGTGGCTTTGCTAAGTGTTTCCTGCACTGCCTGTGTGGCTTTACAAATTTATTCATGTTCAATATCATTTGCATCGTATCAGTGTAATTGAAATTGTTGCTATTGATTTCTCATTCGAGGGATTGAGAGTAATCTCTACACGTGTTACTATTGAAATAAGTTCTCTAATCGTTTGTATTCTCTACTGAATTTTGAGCGACCTTACTGAATTCTCAAAAGCTCACTTCCTTTTTCTGTTCCCTTCTGCAGGAAATAATCAACAGTAATAGTTCGGAACCAATGAGCTTGATTATGGAATAATTTAGTATTTTCATTAAATTTTATTTAAGCCCCTGCGAGTGAACTAGTGTGTAATTTAATAAATCAATACTTAAAATTCGTCTTGTGTTTAGAAAGGTTGCCGAGTTAATTGAATTGTTGTAGTGCTCTGACCTGGAGGTTATTGAGTTTTTCTTAGTGGGATTGTATTGATTGAATAATTAAGGATTATATTAAGTAAGTGTTAACGTTCCGAAAATCCCGAGATGTTACATTTGTCCCTTAAATTCGTTTGTCAAACATTGGCTAGGATTTTTTTTTATCTCAAGCTCTTACCCGCACCCCAAACACAACCAAGGGTAAAGATTAGAAATTGAAATATTGCCCTAATAAAGCCCTTTGACATACTACTATCCTACTACTAGTACTGTTATAAAGGCGCGCCACAAGGTGTAGCCCAGAACCCAGCGCAGGTGATGCGCCTTGCATAGGGCTATGTGTAGTGCCTGGAAGGAAACATGCACCTTGCGTCAGAGGAGTGCAAGGCGCACAACGACCATGGAGGTGCCAATGAAAGCTCAAGAAAATGTGCTATTAACTTTTAGGGGGCAGTGGAGTGACGAAGGGTCTTAAGAAATAACTTCAAGATTTTGAGTTCGAATTCAAATTGACGAGTCAAATATAAATTACAAGGTTGACTATTAAAAAAAAAATTATGCCGTTAATTAATGCGGTCGTGGCGTCATCTACGCAGTCCTTTTTTTTTTTATTATTTTCTTCGGATTCATTTTGTAGACCTAAAGCCCGGAGTCATCTGACATTCTCACTGCACCGTTTCGCCTCCGTCGCCACTGTTTCACTCGCCGCTGCCGCTCCTTCAGTCCCCACCGGCTGCTGCTCCAGTCAACGTCACTGCTGCCCGCTCCGCTGCAGCTGCTGCCGGCTGCTAGTCTTCCCGCCGACCACCACCGGTTCGTCTCTCTCTCTCTCTCTCTCTCTCTCGCTCTCCCCGTCTCTCACACACTCATTCACACACACACACACACAAACAGACAAAACCCACAAAAAACATCTATTCCTCCACGGACCATTGGTTCAGTCGAGTAGCAGTTCCGAGTATGGTACCTACCGACACCAATTCGAGTTAGAGTTTTGCCAATTCCAGTGCTTGCAGCTAGGTTAAGCAACGGGAGCGCCAAGGAAATGATGGCTTTTACGAGCTGAAGGTAGATCCCTTATGAGGTAAGGTGTGGAGTGAAGTTTGGAGCGAGAATTTAGCTTTCGAAAGTGGGAGAAGCCTTAGGCCAATTGGACTGAATGTGGTAGCAGAGTAAGAGCAGTAGCAGTCTTGGCGTGAACAGCCTCGCTCCGGTAGTTCCATTAGCACCTGTTGCAGGCCCTCTTTCTTTAGTAAAAACCTGACTTAGGCACTGTTGAAAAAGGATAAGGATTTTAGGCACTGCTTGGGGGTATGTATCAGTAATGGTTTAATGTGTGAATAGGAGTTTAGTTCCAATTTTTGGTTTTAATTTAATTTCATTTTTCTAAAAGGAAAAAACTGCCCAGGTGTTTATGCACTGCCGGGTTTTGCTGTATTAGAAAGGAAAAGGAAGAATTTTTTAATGTTGGAAGTTTGCACTTTCAGTTGCATTTTCATTGGACTGAATCATTTCTAATGTTGGAAGTTTGTTAAATTGCCGTGTTCTGAAATTTGAAGCTTTTTCTAGTGTTTGGAAGTTTAATTATCATGTTCCGGGTTTTGTTACGTGATTTTATTAGTTTAATGGACTAATATCTATTCATTATTATTTGGTTTTATTTTGTGTCTCGCTTCAAAAAGGCACGCGCCTGCGCCTTTTGTCTAGGCTCCAAGGACGCTTTTTGCCTTTAATATAGGTTCCACAAGCTGTCATATAGCCACATCGAGGCTATGGGATTCGAACCCAGATTGATTTGAAAATTCGTCTTTGATTTGATTTACGATTTCTTTGTTATTCTTAACTTTTTAAAAGAAGCATCTTACTCATGTTATCGTAACAAATTGACTTTCTTTTTGTGTCTTTCTTTGCTACCATTTCTTTCAATAAGGTTTGGGTTGTTTTTTCAAGTCTTTTTCTCTATCCGTGACTTGCTTCAAATAATTCTCGTGATAGTCTTCAGGCTTTTGTCCTCTTTTGTCAGTTTAGGAAGTCATTTCTTTTTTCTTGTTCTCTCCATCAAAATTTCCTCAGCTTCATTACGCGTTTCCTCATTTTCTAAGTTCATTTCAATTACCTTTTGCTACCTGTCTAGCGTATCCCAAGAATAGAAAAAGGACAGATTTCTAGGCTAGTCAATTGAAGCGAGGGACTTCCTCAGAAGAAGTCCAAGCAGGATATCATTGATTGATTTCTCAATTGGGAATGAGGAATGACATGTAGTTCCTATCCAGGAGCCCAGAAATGTGATGAGAGCATTCCAGGTACTGAAAGTACGATTGATTCGATGTATCTGGCTCTTAGGCTTTGTGCTATAACTCCTTAGTTAGATGTGCAGAAAGTAGATAACGGGAATCTAGCTTAGCGGAGTATGAGAAAGAGCTACAATTGGGTTGCTTAAGGTTGTTCCAACCCCTGTTTCATGGACGAGCTGGAAGCGCGGATTCCTTGTGCCCCTTAGGCCCCCCGCCGCGCGCGCCTGCAGGCATCTTGTGTTTACTTACTTGAGTCCAAGTGGGAAGGGACTGAATTGTAATTCTCCATTTCTGGTTCTTGTCTCCTGCGTGAATCCATAACAAGCTTAAATGAAAGCATTTAAGATCACGAGGCATACACTTATTCCCTGGCTGGTCAAATGCCTAACTTTATGGTTTTACCTTTTTGGACCAAAGGTTGAGCTCCCTTTTTTCTCTTTCATATGTCTTTTGTTAACTAATAAGTGTAGTCTTTCTCCCCCTTCGATCTTTTCATGTTAGAAATGCCTGAGTATTTTTGTTTCTTTCTTCATAGGTTCCAACTTACTATGGGAGGAGTGATAAAGATGTTCTTTGCTGCATCAATGTTTATGTGGATAGCTCCCATTTCAATTTTATATGGCTTTAACCACAATTTGTTTCCTGGTAAGCTTTCTTATATTTACTTATGTACTCTGTCTTTAGTGGTTAGAGATGCTTCTAATATTCTCATAGTTATCTGTTGCATCAACGTGTATGTCAGTTCAGCTATATTAGTTAATTGTTGTGATTCTTATGGATCTAATGGCAAATGTTTTTGGTAAACTATGTGATAAGTACCTTTTTCACTAAACTCAAACTTCTTTCTGCCTAAGGATATCTCAGTTGCAATCACATGAATTTTAACCATAGCATGTTCAAGGGAATGCTTATTTTGGCTGCTAAGATTTTTTTTTTTATAAGTAAAACAAAAACCGTCAGAAACGGGGGCAGAACCCTTACAAAGAAGCTTTATACGCACTGATCACCTATCTATCCAGAGCAAGAAGTTGTCCATAAAATCTAAAAAGGCATCATCGGATCTAGAAGAGCCGTCCTCCACCCAGGAAAAGGAGTAGACAAAAAAGAAGCCTTAAGTAAAGACAAAGCTGTTCAACTTCGTCAAACGCTCGCATATTTCTTTCTTTCCAAATACACCTAAACAAGCAAACAGGAATTGAACCCCATAATTTTCCAGCCCTTCGCTTCCTCTTATACAACGATCAGCTATGAAGCATATCAACCACTTCACGCTGCATGACCCACAAGGTGTTCAAAAGGCAGAAGACCATGTCCGAAATATCCTTAGCTGCTTGGCAATGCAGAAGAAGATGATGAGTCACGGACTCCCCGTCAACTTTACACATATAGCACCGATCAACATATACTTTTCTTCTCTTCCGTAAGTTATCCCCAGTCAACACCACATCCCTAACTGCTTCCCATGCAAAGAAGCAGGCTTTAGGAGGAGCTGAAGATTTCCAAATAAGCTTTCCAACTGAGAGTAGAAGGACTTCACAGTAAAGCTCCCAACAGAATTACCCTGGCGATTTTATCCTCACTAATCCCATCGGTCTTTGCAGAATACAACAACCCAAGAAGCTAGATGCTAAGTCCAGCTCCCAGTCTTGAAAGTTTCTTCTGAAAGTAGGATTCCAAAAGGGTCCATCACTATCGAACGCAAGAATATCTCGTACCAAACTTTCTTTATCACATGCAATACTAAAAAGAGAAGCAAAAGGATTCTGCAACTCCTCTTCCCCGCACCAAAGATCCCGCCAAAATCTGACCCGCGTACCTTTACCCACCTTAAAGCGAATAAGTTTGTTGAAAGTATCCCAACACTTGCTGATCCCCACCCACATGCTGAAGCCATGAGGTCTTTTAATTTCACCAGGGGCCCAAAATCCCCTCCCTTCCCCAAATTTGGTGACCACGACGTGCCTCCACAAAACATCTCGTTCCCATAAATATCTCCAAAGCCATTTCCCAAGAAGAGAAAGATTAAAGGACCTCAAGTTCTTGATGCCTAAACCTCCGCATTGAATCAAAGAACATACAGTGTACAATTTAACCAAATGATATTTCCTGTCTTAACAGGTACCCTCCCATAAAAGTTCTCGCTCCAATTTCTCTAATCTCTTAATGACGGAAACCGGAATCACTAACAAGGACATAAAGCACGTCGGAATCACTAACAATCACTACCACTCTTGGAGAGATATTGCTTCTTCCACCCCTCCAATCAACGTTCAACCGCCGAATACCAGCATCTCTTATCTTTGAAAGAAGCACCAAGAGAAAGCCAAAGATACGCGAAAGGAAAGCTCCCAATCTTGCACCCAAAAAACCGAGAGAGATTAGCATCGGAACTTCACCAACCGGAATAATCTCACTTTTTCTAAAATTAATTTTCAGACCTGAGCTTGCTTGGAAGAAGAGAAGCACCATCCAGATGTAGAGCAATTGATGTTCTTCTGCCTCACAAAAAAGTAGAGTATCGTCTGCAAATAAAAGGTGAGAAATCTGCACGCCTGACTCGATTGAATACCCTGCCACGAAACCCGTAAAGAAGCCTCCTTTTATCTCCCAGTCTAAAAGACGGCTCAATGCCTCCATAAGAACTAGGAATAGGGAGGGAGATAAAGAGTCTCCCTGTCGAAGACCCCTAGAAGCAGGAAAGAAGCCAGCTTCACTGCCGTTCACCAGAATAGAGAACATAGAAGAAGAGATACAAAACTCCATCCACGCCCTCTATCTAATCCCAAAACCCATCCTTTTCAGCAGATACAAAAGAAAATTTCAATTAACATGATCGTAAGCTTTTTCTAAATCCAGTGTACACACTAAACCCTGCAAACCCACTCCGAATCTTGAATCCACACATTTATTAGTAATTAAAATTGCATCCATAAATATGTCTACCTCCAAAAGCGCATGTTGAAAAGGAGAAATCCCTCCACCCAAAACATTCTGAAGTCTACAAGCCAATGCTTTAGAAAGCAACTTATACGCACTTCCTAACAAACTAATAGGCCTGAAGTTTTTTATATCACTTGCTCCCCCTTTCTTTGGAATCAAGCAAAGAAACGTAGTATTCAAACTCTCTCAAATCTGCCATGTTCATAAAAGAAGTGAAAGAAGTCCATTACATCCTCCTTGATAACGGACCGGCAGTGTTTATTGAAAGCCATATTAAACCCCTCAGGCCCCGGAGCCTTGTCGCCTCTCATATTCTTCAAAGCAGCCACCACTTCTTCTTCCCTGAAAGGGGCCTTCAGGGAGTCTTTGGCTTCTTGATCAAAAACCTTAAAAAACTTAAATCATCCAGCAGAGGACGTTCCTGATCTGATTCAGAGAAAAGCTTTTGATAGAATCTCACTATATTCTCTTTAATTTCCTACTCAGCAGAAAACTCTCCCCCCTCCATCACGATCTTTTTGATTTGATTTCTCATGAGCATTAGCCATACGATGAAAAATCTAGTGTTCCTATCACCTTATTTTGGACCATAACTCCCTCGATTTTTGTCTCCAACGAATCTCCTCCGAAAGAAATAAATCATTGACCTCCCTTTTGAGATCCTTATGCTGAACTTGTTCATCACTGTTTAAGGATTTCTCTCCTTCCCGGGCGTCAAAATTCTGAATCTCACTTCAACTCGGCCAAACACCTCTTTAGTCCATTTTCTTAAATCATTTTTCAGTGGTTTAAGTTTATGGGCCAAAGAAAAGGAAATTTCCCACCACCTCATACCTTGCCCACCAATTACTGACCAAATCCAGAAAGCCCGGCTCACCTAGCCACATATTTTCAAATTTTCAAATCGGAACGGGGTTCTTCCCCTCCTAAGACCACCGCCATCCAAGAGGAAAGTGACCTGGTCAGAGACTGTATAAGGCAAACAAGACTGTGTCGCTCTAAGAAACTTAGATTCCCAATCTGAAGAAACCAAAAATCTGTCGATTCTAGACAAGAACGATTTCCCCCTTCCCCCTCGCCCCCACCCCAAAAAGAAAAAAAAAAAAAAAACCAAGTGAAAGCCCCTCCCTCTAACGAGAGGTCCACCAGCTCCATCCGATTAATGAAAAGGTTAAAATCTCTCATATCCCGCGAAAAGCTATTGCAACCAGGTCTCACCGGGAAACCGGATGACGTTGAAATCACCGGCTTTGCACCAGGGCTGCTGCCACCTTTGAAAGATCAAGGATAACTCTATCCATAGCTTTCTATTATCATTAGCATTGCCAGGACCATAAACCCCTGAAAAAATCCAAGTAGATTCATCTTCAACCGTCTTGAAAAGAACTGAAATCGGATATAAACCTGTCTCAACATCTAACTTAGAAAACAAACGACTATCCACATAATTATGATACCTCCAGCTCCTCCACTGCATCCAAAGTAACCCAATCTGCCCACCTGCCACCTCCAGTGGACCAAATATCTTTCCTAGACGCAGCTTCCAACTTTGACTCTTGGATACAAACAATAGACAATTTTTATCTCCTCAAAGAGCTCTTCACCACCCTTGTTTCTTCCAGTTGTTCAAACCCCACACATTCCTTGATATACCTCAAAATGCATGGAAACAAAATTCAGTCCACACCGCTCCCTCCACCACCTCTTTGCTGGATTCACCTACTCCCCTTGTATTATAATTCATAGCAAATTCTAAAATTTTCAGTTCTCTGGCTTTCTTTGATTTAGGATTTTGTGCCTTTCCCTTATCTCCAGGCCTTCCACCTTTTTAATTAGCTTTTTCAGAAGCAAGTAGGAGATTCAAAATTTTATGGTCAAACCCATCCATTGATACTTCCAAGAATATGCCAAACCCTTTTGCTCTGCTCCTTACCCATAAAGACATATCCTCCTCGCAAAAGTCCTCACCTGACCAAACCTCCTCGCCACCATGTTCACCTTCATCCGACCTCACACTATTTAGCGGCATAACCATCTCAGGAGCAACTAGCTCTAACCCTTTACCAGAGAAATCACTAAATCCCATCCGCTCAGGCGATCCTTCACTCATAGCTTCCGATGAATCCCAAAATGTGAATCATCTGGCTGTGTCCCCATCAAAGTCGGATGACATGGCAGAGACCGTTTCCAAACCACCTGACCTTAAAAGATCACCTCCTACAACCCCTTTGCCAAGCTCAACCAGCCCACTAGATTGGCTAGAATGATGAAACCCTGTAAACATGGGGCTCAAACTGAGGTCCTGTTACCCAAGAAATCACCATCAACCCAAAGAGACTTCCCACTCTATTCACTCTGATGAAGATAAGAGGCCCTCAACAAGGATGATGTTGAACCCAAGCTAATGATTGACGACTGATGATGATAAAACTTTACAAGGAGAGGCAGAAGCACCCGAAGCAGATGCATTCACTCCGCTAACTGCCTGACCATACTGTTGACCCGCTTGACAAAGTTGAAGAAAGAATTGACACAAGCAGGAGAAGAAACACTTTTGCAAAGACAAGTCCCTGAAACTTTCATAAAAAGGGCCCTGCTGACTTGGGCTCCACCTCGCTGGCCCAAGAACTAAGATCAGAAATTTTAGAATTGAAAGGGGCCGAAAGATTAAGATTTAAAGACCTATCAAACCACGTTGTATTGACCCTAAGCTGCTGTTTTCCGCAACCACGCAACTGACTATCCAACTGCAAATGAGCACAAGAGCTAGTCTGATGCGACCCAGAAGAATGAGCTCCTCTCTTCGATTTCAAAGAGGAGAACTTGGGGAAACCATAAGCTATGTTACATGGACTCTTCAGAATGCATGAAGTACCCGTATCGGACACTCGACACTTGGACATGGGTATGGGATATGTGCCCGACACATCTCATAGGATATGCTACTATGAACACTATCTTATAGAGTTTCTTTTAATTTCTTTGACTTTGAGACAAGTTTTCAATTAAAATCATGTGCATCACATAAAACATCATTTTTACCTTAGAAATTATTAACAAGTAATACTAGATATGACTATTTTTCCGTGTCCCCGTGTCTTGCGCTTTAAAAATTAGACGAATCTGACACTTGGTCACGTATCCGACTCAGACACATATCCGACTCGGACACTTGCGCCGAGTCCATGTAACCAGACCGTAAGTCTTTCCCAACACCGGCTTCTAAGCATAACACCACGCTGCAGATTCCCTCCAACTAGGTGTCACAAAGTGAACCCCACCCACCCCAAAACTTGTACTTGCCGTAATAGTACCACCAGCCAAAACCTGCAATCTAGTCCATCTCAAATTTGTTCTGCGCACCGTGGATTCATCGGCTCTAGTGTAGCCCCCGCATTTATATCCCCTGTATTCCGCCAAACCTCTTCTCACCACAAATGCAAAGGTAAACCCACAACTCTAATCCACAAAGATTTTGGTTTAAAGTCTCCTCTGTAACAACTCACCAGAGGGTTCCATCTATCCAGCAACAAAGCTGTTCCATGGACAAACCACTTTTTCTCCTCCAAAATCCTAGTTGCTTCCTCCGGAGATGGGAATTCGAAGAGAAAAGATGATCTGTCCTGATTAGAAACTCATACCCCTCCTGCCGTCTTCCAATGAACCGAACACCAATGACCCATAGCAGCACAAGAGGGTACTGAACTATTCATATCCTCCACTCTACCCACCAAACAATGCGTTAAGAACTTTTCTCTTTCTCTGCACGACTCTTGATCAACTATGAAGTTGATAGCAGAACCCGAAGACGCTCATTTCACCACATGTGGTAAGTCCGGCCGAGGTTGAATTGCAGCTGCTGAAAGGAAAGACTTCTGCAAGAAGGATGACGGTTTAAAACCAATCCCTACCTGATCCACAAAACACCCTGATGTTTTCGGCTACCGACCTCCACCCATCACTACGATTCAATCTGGAATGCAAACATATCTACTGGCTCCGGCAAACCAGCTCTCCAACCACAAAAATCTCCTTTCTCTATTGGAAAGAAGATTAATCGAAATGGCCCAATTCCTACCTCAAAGCTTCTTAACAAAACCCCTGGAAGCAGAAGATGGCTCGACGAAACAATTGCAAATCCAAGGAAGTTCGGTGCGCTAGAACCAAATCTCTCTAGCCATTCCTCGACGTCTCTCCATCAGACGACAAACTGCTGTTTTTTCTTCACCTCCATCGGTTAGATCAACGTCTTCCATCCAAGCTGGAAAATCAGTTTTGCCATTAACTCTCCCAACACCATCTCCTTGTTGGCGAACAGGAGATTTTTTGCTAAGTCCCAAATAATCCTGTCGGTGCTTTTTGAGAAACTAGAACAGTCGCCGGAACAGTTGCCGGTGATGAGAGATGAATAATCCGATGGCCAGAGTTCCGACGAGCAAACTCAGGAGCTGAGAATCCACAACAGCGATCTACTAACCTTTCAGAAACTTCCTTTGGTAGGCAACTGCTCGTCGCCAGTCAACGCAGGTGGTCGCCGGACGTCGCCTGCCAGTATTCGCTGGTCTTGGCCGAAGGTTGCCAATGGCTCTGTTTCGATTCTTGCCCTTCAATCAAGTGAAATCACTTGGCTGCTAAGATTATTGATGACTCTTGTGAATTTCTGAAATTTCCATTTGTGTATCAGGCAACTAAGGAAACATATGTTTAGAAAACTATTTTACCAGAGATGTGGTACTGAAGAAAAACAGAATAAATAACGGAGATAAAACTGAGGCAGAGGACAAAATATCTTACCAGAGATGTGGTAACCGAAGAAAAACAGAATGACGGAGATATACCTGAGGCAGAGGACAGAAGTAGCTCCAGAGAAGACAAGTTAGGTAGAAATAAACACAGATGGTTTGGAGCTTAGTTGCAGGGAGCGGTGGCGTGGGCAGGAGCAGGAGTGGGGGTGCGTAAGCAACTAGAAGATTCCGAGTTCGGTGCGGCTTTGCTAAATAAACACTATTAATATTTTATGCTGTTAACGATTTATATTATGTGCAGAGTACACAGACATGTACATATATGAATTATGGTACCCAGCTGCCCTATGTTTTCGCAGCTGAAAACCTAATATTATGCATGTAGTACGGGCGCAAAGCTTTTTGACTGCTATATAAGAGCCTGATTTGGCCATTTCACAGCCATGTGTCCTTTGATAAAAGGACTACGAACTAAGAAGCACGGATTCTGATGCGGGTTCTGATACGCGGATACGGCATTTTTAAAAAAAATAGGATACGGGTGCGGCGGGATATGTCAAAAAATTATTAGTATATATTATTTATATTTAACAAAAATAATACTATTTTAGACAAACAATAAGGTATTTTGTTAATTTGTTGGGCTACTTTAGAAATATTGAATGTGCATAGCCAAATATGACAAAGTTTTGTTAATTTTTAAAAATAGTGGGGCTATTTTAAAAGATTGTCAAGAAAGTTGGGGTTAAACATTATAAACAGAAACTTTTATAGAAACCTTAATAAGTTATAACATGACACAGCCGTCACAATCATATAGACGACATCCACAGAGCTATGCGACGGAGAGTGCTGTCGCTGGATCTCGCCGGAAGACCCTCGCCGGTCGCCTCTCCCCGGAAGACCTTCGCCGGTTGCCTCTTTTGCCGGAAGACACTTGCCGCACCGGTGCAGGTTGTTTCGTCTCTTGTCATCATTCTTCTTCTCCTTCTTCTCTTTCTTGGTCTCTTCTTCTCTTTCTTCAACTCTCTGCCAAAAAAACCGGGTGCGTGTCGAAGCCGCACCCAAGATCCAGAAAATAAATTGATTTTTTTCGGACACGCACCCATGCCGAACCCGACCTGCACCCGGTACTGGTGCTTCCCCCAAACTGCAGCACCGGTGCTTCATAGACTATGAAAGACCCACTCCCATGTGCTCTCTGCCTCCAAGAAAAGTGACCAGTCCTAATAAATATCAGAACCAAGAAGACCTTGGCATTCTCTTAGGCCAACTCCTTGTCAGCTTGTTGTTCCTCTTTCTCTCTGAATATCCTAAAACTACGTTAACAATGACCTGTAGCAAAAATTTTGCCAGCGAGAGGGAAGAATCCGAGGCTACTCTAGTTCCCGGTCCCAACCGGCATGGATTGCACTCCCAGCAAGCTCCTAAGTTGGGAGCGCAAAGTCGAGAATCTTAGGGTGATTTGTGGCCTACTTATGAGAATCCTGCAACTAAGGTTTGGAGTCCACATGGTTTGGGGAGGTGTTTCTCATATGAACTGCAAACTACCATGCCGCTACATATTTTCAGCTGACTAGATAAAGATATACGCTATAAAGTATAAATAATCTGTGTAATAGCTCAGTTCAAGCCTCATCAAATTCACTGTTCACTGCAACCATCTGAATTTTTTGTTTCGACATGACAAAAATACGACTACATATATCTAGCGGGTTGCTTCATCTTAAGGGAACCATCAGTGATTTGTTTCCAAAGATATATTTAATAGTCTGGCAGTCAGCCAGTGGGTTGTGGAGAGTGGTGATAGGCGTATGACAGTATCATTGGCCTGATGAAGTGGATTCTATCCTGATCAGAAGCAAGACAACAGAGCTTCCCTGGTCTGGAGATTTATAATATCGAGAATTTCACGAAGGGAACTTGGGTGAAGGTTGTGTAGGATTTGACTCAGACTTCTTGTTTAGTAGAGTGAAGGGGTCTTTGAAGCTAGCTAGCATGAATATATTGTTACACTGAACTCCCCTTGGTTGACTCTGAGAAGATGGTTGAGGGTGCATTTTGCCGATAGGCATGGACATTTTAAGGAAAATTCCTCTCACCTCCCTTGAGGTTATCTTTTACAGTTGACGCTGTAATTACCAGTTTTTTATGGATTAATTATCTCACAATTTTATCGAGGAACCAACTCGGTTACATTAGGTAAGACTTAGTGTATCATTATTACTTATAATCTATGTTACAAGGACTCTTTGGTTTTGCGTGAAGTACCCGTGTCGGACACTCGACACTTGGACATGGGTATGGGATATGTGTCCGACACATCTCATAGGATATGCCATTGTGATACTATCTTATAGTCTTTTGTTTAATTAGTAGTTGCTTTGAGTGGAGATAAGTTGTCAATTAAAACCAAATGCATCACATAAAACATCTTTTTGCCTTCGAAATAACTAAAAAACAATAGTAAATATGAACATTTTGCCGTGTCCTCGTATCTTGCGTTTTCAAAATTAGACGAGTCCGACACTTGTACACGTATCCGATCCGGACACTTGTACCGAGTCCATGTAACATAGCTTATAATCTATTATTTTGTTAAAAATCTCCTGTCGATTAGCATTTGAGAGAGATTATTTAATTGTGTTTAATATTATTTTGTATGCAACATATATGTACACTATAGAGATGAAGTTAACCAATATAAAAAGGAAAAGAAAATCCGACAACTAAAACATGTGAGTTTAGCAAAAGAAGTACAAAACACAAAGGCCTTCTTTTCACGTTAAGGTTCCCCATCTTTTGCAATTGAGAAAGTTACAAGGAGAACTAAGATATAAGCAAGTGCAAGAAGTTCAACCTACGCTCGTTAAAAAGGATATTAGGAGCTTTTTTAAATCTTAGATCCGATTTATTTCGTACTTATTGATACCAAAGTTGAGAAATTGTGTAGGTTGCCTTATTTGTGAAAGGAACTTTTTTTGACGAACAAAAGTTTTAGTAGTAAACTTAATAACTACTACCCCTGGTCATAATTTTCCAATCCCCCAAGATTATTTACTGTAGGGGAGTCAACTGTATTGCTCTCAGACCTTCCCTTTTTTAAGGATGGGCAGCCACCTCCCTTATGGTTGTTTCTCTCGGCCAATCCCTGGTAAAGCCATTAATTAAACTGGGGCAACAAGGACATCCCTCCTAATTTTAGGCATTAAAAAATTCTAATCCACATTTTAGGCGGTGTTTGAAACAGTTTTTGTTTTCATTCTTTTGTTCAGTGTTAAAAACTAGAAAAGAAGTCAACATTCAGTTGACAATTTTGAATTTTGTATCTTTCGGTTTTATTAACTAGCTTCCAAATTGGGGCTATTTTTGAAAACTCCGACTGGAGTTTTGAGTTGGTTTTTCTTATGACATCCACCTTTCAACTTTTGTCTCAAGGAAAATCAAATGAAATACTTTTTATCAACCTTCTTCTTCACTGACCACCACTAACAGAATCTTGCTAACCACCATCCCCACCACTAGAACCTTGCTCTCCACCATTACCATCACCACCACTGTACCATTGCCATCGGCACTACTAGTACCGCCGCCACCATTAAAGGATATATCGATCTTGGCATATTTTATCCTGCAGCAGGTGATATGAAATTAGTGGGATATAGTGATAGAGTGCAGGAGATGTGGATGATTGAAAAAGCAAACTAGATTCGTTTTTCTAATTTGTTGAAGCAGTATTCACTTGGACATCGAAAAAGCAACCAATAGTGACTGTATTGGCATGTGAAGCTGAATATGTGGCTGCATCATCAAGTGTTTGCCATGCTGTATGGCTAAGAGGTTTGCTCAAAGAGCTCAATTTCAATCGAGATGAATCTACACATATTTATGTTGATAGAAGTCAGCCATAGACCTTGCAAAGAATCCCTTCTCTCGTGATCGAAGCAAGCACATTGACACGGTATCGTTTCATCCAAGAGAGCATTGCCAAGAAAGAAAGTCAAGTTTGTGAAGTCCGAAGATCAAGTTGCGGATATTTTCAGGAAGCCCCTGAAAAGAGAAATCTTCAAGAAGCTAAGGAGTCAACTTGGAATGTGAGAATTAAGCTTAAGGGGCGTGTTGAGACTTGATCTTGATTCAACGAATTGGGACACTAGACGTGGAAGAATCTAGACATGAATAAACGAAGAGAAGATGAATGAGCGATCGATTAAATGAGGAGATGAAAAGTGACAGGTTAGGGGAGTTACTTTAGGTTATGAATGAGTCTTTAATGTCCTTAATGTAAGTTCTAGACTTTTTTATGTTGTAGTATAAATAGGTACATCCCCTCGCCATTTTGAAATCTATCCAACAAAGAGTGAGGGAGTTTTTTACGAATTGAAGTGTTGATTGAGTAGAGAAAAAAATATATCGAGTGCTTCTCCTCTCCACTTCCTCCACTTTCATAATTCTCTAAAGTATTTCTGCTGTCTTTTTTCTATTGTGCCCACCACGCAACAGTGCCAAGCACCACTAGGAAATCTCTCAAGGATTGTATCCTTGTTATCGGTAGACTCAGAGGCCATTAGTGGGACACTTAAAGCCAGCTTGTGCCAGATACTTACTCTACTCTTGGGTGCTGAGTAGGCTGCTGAGCACTGCCTAGATCCATAACACTTAAGTCAATACCCTGCAGCTGAGTGCGCTATATGAGTGTTGGTAAGATCTTTGACCGGTCAACACAGTTTGGCCAGTGGAGCATTTTCATATTTATGAATATGAGGTCCTCTTTTTGATAGAAATATTTCAAAAATTATATTGCCCGGACTAGTTGCACTGAACAGCATGTGGTTGAGTGCTGAATAGAAAAAACCCATAAAGATAAGTAAGATTACAGCTCAATAATAGCAGCTCAATCTCCATGTTTTTGCCTGAGATGTATTGCTGATATCCGTGCAATATTTCCAATACCTCGCCACTACAGTTCTGTTTCACTGATATAAGAAACTTCTTCATATCCTAAAAAGTATACACACTTTTGTATGAAATGTAGAGTGCTCACAATTTTGTCTGGGTATTCAGTAGTGATCTACTTTTCTTACAGTACTGAATCTGCTGCTGACAGGCGCTATTAATCTGGAACAGGTTCAATGCATTTATCCTCCTATTCTGTGACGCTGTTGAGTGGGTTCCTTGCCGTCCTATCAGTTAATGTGGTTATTGCCTCGTATATCTTCATGGCAATGAGAGAACCCTCAGATAAGCATGAACCGGATCCTAAATTTCTTGCGGAGGCCAAGGCTAGTGTAAAACAGTCAAAACCAAGTGAAAATAAGGATTCTTCACCAACACGTGAGAAATTCGAGTAAATCGGTTGCTGTGCCTTTTGGCTAATGGAAGAGCTACATTGAAGCATGGGTTAAAACCTACCTCCTATGCCATTGTGAGTTTATGCTTGTAAATCAAGCTTGCATGCGGTGATTGGTTTAAGCTTAAGGTTGCATAGTTTCTGGTGCGATGGCAACAGCTTTTCTTGCAGTATCACTTAAATTCGAGGTTCTGATATGTTTTTTTTCGATGTTTTGTCGCATTGTGTATGTGTGCGGGCGCGTGTGCATTTCTTTGCGCATGTGTGTAGGCGTGTGCGTTTGCTTGTCTAAGAAGAAAACCAGACTACTACTTGAGAAAAGTAAACACCAAAAAATAAAATACGAGTACAATTGAATTTAAAGTGCTGGCAAATTGGAAAATCTCATTCTTGCTACTTGCAAGCAAATATCTGGAAACATCAGGCAGAAAAATATGGAACGGTTTCAAGTTTCTCTTTTTCTTTTGGCTACAGAGACTATAACTTATGCAAAATGACAAAACATCAGGCAGCAATATCTATTTTTTTTGCCCATGGCTTTGGGTAGCAGATATCCTTTGGCAGGAAAGAAAATCTTATATATCAATATGAAAAGAGAATAAGGTGAATTCTGATTAGTTGACTTAAAAAGTTTGTTGACGTTGCCAGGTATTTTAGTAAGTTATAGGTTCAATATACTTAATCCCGTTTAAATGCAGCTTGAATTTCATCACCAATTAATAAATACTAGCGATTGGGGCACCGACAATGGTGGTACAACGTAAACAATTACATTATGAAGAGAGAAAAAATAGTGGCATCACACTTGAGATAGTGTTCCTTATGAGGATTATATTTTTTCCATACATAGTAACCAAAATAAGAATATCAGGATTAGGCTTACCTCTGGCAGCAACAATATTTAGCAGGATTGAGGAGAAAACTAGAAGTAGGGGTTGATGTTGTTTGTGCGGTCAATTAGGTAGTGCATTTGATGTGGAGGATTAGAAGATAGATAAAAAATGCTTGCAAGGTCCTTTTTACCGTATAGCTGTAGAAAAGCAAGATGATGTACGAGTTTGACACAGTCTGCTTTTCATGTATTATACTGCCTATATTATTTCTGTTAGGGAAAAGGAATCTGTGTGCCACCACCGTAAATTGCTTGTGGTGCACATTTTCTAAAAGAAGCATATCGGCATTTCTGCTCTGGGCATTTCTGCTCTTTCTTCACCGAATCCACCACCAACATCAACACTTATCTACCAGAGACATCAGCCTTCCTTCTTCACCATCCATATCTTTAAAAACACTGCACATTGTACTGAAGACATTGCGGCAACACCATCGATAGGGATGATGTTATTTAGAGAAGGCATCATGTGAAAGCAACCATTAAAGAACCCAGAACACTTCGCCTTGAAACTGGAGGATTTACCACTTCCATTCTCCAAGTGTCTTCACTCGATCCCAACTTATATTTGCAGATCTGAGTTCTTCGCCAGCAAATTTGCAATTTTATGTGTAGATGTGCTCCTACTGATCCAATGACTGATCGGCCATGTGATTTTTCTTAAATTGGCTGTCGCCTGTGCGTACAATCAGGAAAACCTGAATAATTGGGGATAATTCAATGCAATAAAATGGGAGTTTAATGACAAAAGTTATAGGGGTGCATTTTTTTTTCATCTTAGCTGCACCACTGCACTTTTCTTGCGGTGGCACACGAGTTCCTTTTCTGCTATTTGTATTATTGAAAGCTGAGACTGTAACTGGAAAAACTGAATCAGCTGCCACGGATTGGGGAATCAGCTGAATTCACACCCTATAATGATTCGCCATGCCCTCTTTTTTTGCCATGTTATTCCTTACACAGTTTCACGGTTAGTGACGATTGAAAGACCTGGTGCTAGTTCAATAATTCCCACTGATAGGTTATCTGAAGTGCATTAGTGGTGTCGCACATTCTCTGTGGTATGAGTCCACGAAAGAGTTCCAATCCACATCATATACTCTTACATGGCATAACATGTAGCGAACGGTCGTAAGTGCCGTATAGTTTCTTTCTATTTTAGACTGTTTATAAGGATTTCCTTTTCAAAACTTGGTCACGATTGGTTAGTGTACTCGTTATGTTATGTGCTGGTAAGGCCTATGATTTTATTAGACTCTGTTTTTTTTAGACTCGTTATGTTATGTGCTGTATACTTTCTTTCTATTTTAGACTGTTTATGGTGTTTTTGTTTAGAGTGGTTTTAGGGAGTTAGTCGTCAAAACCAAGTCTGAGTAGGTTATGTCAAACTTGGCAATATTCTAAACAAGAAGCTTTTAATAAGCAACTCCAAGTAACAAAGTACCAGTACTAAAGAATGAAACTTCAAAGAATTGCTTGTATTAAGTTAAATGACTTTTGCGGTATATATAATGAGTGATAGGAAGATACAAAAGAAAACCAAGACTATTTAGACACCACCCCATACTGACACTCTCTCAATATCTCACGACAAGGAAATCATAGCATAAACTTTCACCGGTACATGACAGGGCTCTTGAAAGGATTATCGCACTAAAAGAAGCTCGTCAGATCTCATGCATGAAAAACAATCATCCTGTGCCCTGCAATCACTCGGATACTTTGAAGTGCTTAAGTCGGAGAACCTCCATGTCAGGATTCTTGAAATTACCATACTTCCGCGAACCATAATATCTACCCCAGTTAAATGCCCTATACTTGGCAGGGTTTTGCTCATTCGTTAGCTCTGCAACAGGCTCCATCACTACATAGTATGCTGGGTTGAAGAAGAATGGAATGGAAAACCGCTCTCTTTCAGAATTGACTTTTGCTCTATGCACCAAACTCACATACTTCTTGTTACTCCAAACCTATACAAATGAACGATGGAAATGCCACAAAAGGTTAGCCATATTTGTTTAGTAACGAGTTCCGTGTCCTGCAAGAACACTGATGATAAGTAGAAACTAAAAATGGAAAGCTTGATGAATGGTACCTCAAGCATGTCGCCGATATTTATAACATAAGCATTAGGGACATATTTAACTGGAACCCACTCTCCATCGAATGTTCGCTGTGCTTCGAGTCCTCCGGCATCATCTTGAGAAAGGATGGTCAGGGCACCAACATCAGTGTGTTCGTGTGTACCAAGAGCTAGTTGAGGGGTGGGGCAAGGGGGGCAGTGAATTAGCCGGCCCATGCTGGTGTGGTCTTTGAAGAAACCATTCAATCGCTGCCTTGGTAACCCTAAGCTCATGGAGGTGAGTTCAATCAACTTGAATGAAAGTTTTTCCATTTCGTGGCCATATGCTTCACATGCCTCCCTGAAAGTAGCAGTCGACCGTTAATTGTTAAGAACTCAAATTTGTATAGGGATTCTGAAAAAGGTATGGGGTATCTTTTAGATTTCTCTGGTGGTGGCAAGAATCAGAATGCTTGTTCAGTTTCTCGTTGTGCTGCTTGTTTTGGCAAAAAGAAAGGGCAAAAACATCGAATGCCATGGCAAAACCAGCTACACAGAGTTGTAGCAATTTATATTACGTGTAGTACCTCTCACTTGCATTAGCATGTGATTATTATATATAGCTGTTGGACCTTGGCCTTGCTTTATATTATACGTTGAAGTGTTACGTACTGCTTTTTTAGTTGCGAAAACCATAACCCTCTAAAAGAAACTTAATATTCTGTGCATTACCTGAAGTCAGCAGGATATTCCGGCCAAGAATGGATGAGCTCCCTTGGTGCCGCCGTATCATCGAGATTGTAAGACATGGGCGTTGCAGTTTGTTTCTCCAAGGGAAAATCAAACACCTCTTTCCAGTCGTCAACGTTCTTGGCGAACTCTTCGTATCCATAATCATACGGCTTCACACCGCCGATATCCTTCCTCAACTTCCTCTTCTCCTCCGTCGGCTGGGCAAATAACTTCTTCATTGCCAGCTCGAACTTGGCATGGAGCTCCAGCGGCACCCCATGGTTTACCACTTGAAATGCTCCCCACTTTTCGCATGCATCGCCGATCTCGGCCACGACAGCTGCAATGCTGCGGGAGAGGTCAATGACCGGGAAGTCATTGGCTGGGGTGGATGCTGCAACATCTGCCATGGCTATGAATTTTTGCTCGTTTTGCTTTTATGCGGTTGACTGGGTAGGAAGACTTGTGATACTAGTGCCCAGAAAATGGTTTTATGAAGGTGTGACTAGAGCTTGGTGCAGACGGACTTTATATAGAGTGAAGCTGAGCCCCCTCTCCTATTAAAATATAGACCACATGGGGGTAAAGATATTCAAGCAGAGGCTGTACTGGTGCTGAGACTGAAAGGTCAATGTTTGGGGTCATAGTCAGGGCATGCATCACATGTTGTATTAGAGTAATGAGCATGGGCGACTTTCTACGCGGCTTTCAGCGGGGACTGAAATTATTTGGACAAAAATGATAACTACAGTTTCCGTGTGACTCGAAAAGAACTGTGTGGCCCCCTGATTGCTGTTCAGGTGCATCCACACGTGTGCCAGATGTTCTTCATTCTAAATTGTCAAACGTACGTTATAATATTATATCATAACATCTATGATTATCAAGTTGGTGAAGTGATAGGGCCTGAGCGATTCTATTTGTTGGATGATTGTTTATGAAATCTTTTGACAGTGAGATCTATAAACATCAGTCCACCATTCATCTGCATCGTCACGTTGTTGGTAAAGAATAATTCTGCACTAGTGCACAAACGTCCAGAACAATCTTGGTTATTGTACGATCCCAACACGTCCTTGTTTTTGCTAAAATTCTCTGTGTTTGTAGTTTTGTTTGCTTAAGTACCCTATATCTGTTTCAGTTGGTCTATTGAGCAACTTTAGTGGACATTTTGCTCACTCTCTTATTGTGTTTCTCCGCAGTGGAGACTTTGTAACGTAATTAGCTGTGTGACTAAGTCTAGTCATTTAATTCTAAGGAATTCGACTGCTTGGCACATTTGCATAAAGAGTGAGTATTTTGGTTACATTTTGTTTTGAAATCTATGCCAGAGTAATTAGGACTGTGGTTTTTTTTTTTTTTTTGAGAGTGGGAATATATATCAAATTTAAAAGGTAGAATTTACAACAAGGTATATAATGAACTAACCAACAGACTCAATGTATGACAACTCCATCCAATAAGCTTAATCTAAAAGCTACAACTACAAGGAATCAAAACACCGCAAGGAATCATCAGGGACAAGTACATCAGGAAGTGGAATCAAGGGTGTACACTAGCACACCATTCTCGTTGAATCCCATAGTTGGATCCAGCAGCAAAAGACGCCAAAGCTGAGAAGAGAGACATCACCTCCAATTCCTTTGGATGATATGCAACTAGTGCAGAGTCTTGCACTTAGACTTTAATCTACACAAAAGATCTGTAAACATCGAACTACTAGTTTCAATAGTTTCGATTTGCAGCATAAATTGAGAGTGAGGAAGTAGTACAATAGCATGAACATATTGAAGTCTACTTAGCCAATTCATAGCATGAAGTACGACCAAATTAAATACACTATTCTCATCAGCTGAGTCAAGAACATCCGTAAGAGCTCCAAACGGAACCCAATCATTATTAAACAAAATCAATCCAACCCCAAATTTCCTAATTGCATCAGAAGAGCGAGCAACAGAAGTGCCACAAAATACAAGATGGGACGGAATCACTCAATCACAGTCTCTGGACAGAAGTGCCACAAATGAGTGAAGCTGTCAACTTTCTGGACAAAAGAGGAATGAGGATAACGCTGGGTTTTACGAAAACAACAAAGAAAAGAACTGTGTAGTTGTGTTGAGCTGGTTTGGCATTAATTTCTTTTTGGAGACTTATGGTTAGATACTCTCAATACTTAATTCCTGCGGCTTCTATATATAATTTAAAGTTATATTTTTCATTTGATAATTGCTTTTCATGTCTAAAAAAAAGACATATTATGTAATATTTGTCTCCTGCTAGTTTAACTACCCCTGCTCATACTACACTTAAACCAGAGTCCTCAACAACGTTGGACGTGATAATGTGTCTTAGAGATGATGCATTACCTAGTCTCATTCTTGCTCGTCACGAGTCTAGTCAACCACAGTTCTGCCGCATCATCTTTTGACAGCTCAACAACTCACACTGTGAAACTTTAGGCGAGGGTAATTAAACATGGAATACGAAGGAGGACTGAAATATCCGAAAATGAATCTGGTTTCATGCCTGAAAGATCCACTGTGGAAGTTAGTTTTTGAATTAGGCAATTGGTGAGGAGATTCAGAGAGAAGAAAAAGAGTCTTCAAATGGTCTTTATAGATCATGATAAAGCATGTGTACGGTGACACTAATTACCATGTCAAGAATTGGAAAAGAAAGAAAAAAGCAATATGGTCAAATGAAGAATTACTAAGCATTGAATGTAAATTTGAAAATACATAACGCAAATGGTACTTGATGGGCAAATTTTACCCTGCCCATGGGCTGTGAGGTCATCATTGAACCTCAGAAGGCTAGCCTCCGTAGGACCTAGACACAAGGAAACACGTTGAGTCATTATGTGTTTAACCGACCTATCCCAAGAAAATGTTGACTTCCATCCCAACCCAACCTTTCCCGACCAAAGCCACTTAGTTAACAATGGGTTTGATGGGCAAATTCAATATGATAGTGGGTTATGTTGCATTGGGTATTAGAAACTATTTATGTAAAGATTCTTATTTTGTTGGTAAATTCTATAAATAAAAAGTATCACCAGCCACCCCCATTTGCCGTTGCACCGCAGTTCGTTGCCACATGTCACCGTTATCCGTTCTTCCAAAATTTGATTCGGGGGCATTCTTCCCCCAACTAATGAAGAGATCTTGGCGGGGCCGACTGTTGTTGCCGATGGCAGTCACGGCCTACTATAGCCATGACCTACCTCTGCTGCTTACACCGCCATCTACCAATAACTTCTTATCCATTGCCTCCACCGTGGGTTGTTGCCTCGACTGTCAGTCATTATCTACCAACTCCACCGCTAGTTGTTGCCTTCACTGTGGCTTGTAGCCTACACAGCGGGCTGCTGTCCACAGCTATCAAAGGCCACAAACTTTTGGCATTTGCCGCTAGCCAACCACCACGCTCTCGTCGCCACTGCCTGCCACAGTTGATGGTCGGCCTTAACCACTTCTACTGGCTGCTCTTCGTAACCAGTACCACCGACTGCCGCAAGGTTCTGCCGACTGCTGTCGGTCGTAACCTTCGACAGTTGCCGGTCGCTGCCAGTCGCCACCCTCGGCCACCATTCGCCCCTCCGGCCATCACTACTGTCATTATCAACCATCACTTTAAAAAAGGTTTTCTTTCATCATCTTTTTAATACCCAACTTACCTAATCAACCTAACCCAAACCAGCCTAATCAATTCCATTCTTTCTTGGGTTAGATTGAGTTGGGTTTTAAAAGCACACGAGTTTATTTGGGTCTATTAGAAACCTGACCGAACCCACCCAAGTTACACTCCTCTAACAACAAATAGTTCACATCGATTATAGCTCTTGTAAACTGTGCTAAAATATAAAACAAGACCTAGAGTCGTTTAATTTGATCTTTTTGGAAGGTCGAAGGGCAACTGCTCCTTAGACCCTCATTAACAGTGACCACAGTGTTATTCCAATGAGACTCCTTGCCGTATTAGTTGGCTACAACAAGTGGAGCGATGAGGCCCCACCGTATTGTCACTATTCACCATAACGGGCATATTTCTTTTCACATGACCTCCTTCTCACTAGTAGTTTAAGTAAGTTTCCTGAACTTCAGAGAGTTAAGAAAAAGAAGTTGAGCACAAAAAGTGTCGAACAACTTGCAAAACTCTCTCCCGAAACTCCACATTTTGTCAACCTTACCAACCTTCTTCCTCCACCTTCCTTTTCTTCCTTGAACCCTAATTCACCTTCTTTACACCTGATCTGATTTCAACCTTCCCTAAACCCATTAATGCAATGGACCTCCCACTAGTAGACTTAGGCCACTTTCTCTTTCTTCTTAGAACTATAGACACTGCTTGTGCCCCTACTTGACCCACCAAAACACATGGTTGGCCCATTCCATTTTGATGGAAACATACCATAATTTGAATTCGTGGACTTCGAACTGTGATGCTCCCTCTACATGAGCACCTTGTGCATCTTGAAAGAATGGACAAAAATAAAGTCCTCATTGGCAAATTCCATGGTTTTTAACTCTTCACCAAAGGGAGATCCGCGTTCCCTGTCCTCAAGAATGGACCATGGAATATCATTGGCGCCATTCTGCTGCTTCAGACATGGCAACCTCATGTAATTTATGCAAATGTACAATTTTGGTAAGTAGATTTATGGATGAAAGCACCAAACATACCCAGTGATATTGCTATCATTTCTACCTTCCGTAGATGGTTGGTAAAGCAGTGGGTGACCCCTGGAAATTGACTGGTCCAAGAAATGAATTCTCAATTCTGTTTATTTTCATGTGAAAGTAAGATTGCTTATTGACCTTCCCTTTTTACCAGCTGTCTTCATACAGCTTCGTAATGGCATGGGTTCCAGCACATTATGGTGTGCGTATGAGCGGGTGAGCGGGTGTTTAAAATTTGCTATTGTTATGGCCGCTTATGCCATGACAATATCTATTGCAAGACCTCTTTAGTGGAAGTGTTAGAATCTTTGAACCCAAGAACATCAGGCCGACCTGGAACACATGTATATGATACCTTCTTCATCAATGGCCACCCAATGTTCACCAAAGCGCTTCGAACCTTCCCCAACTCTGACTGAACCGCACATCCCGAATCTTAATTTCTACAGATTATTCGGGCACACAGTTGACACACTAGGACGAAGCCTTTTCCCTTGCCTCCTTTGTAATATCAAGTAAGGAGGACTACTTTGCTATAGCAACATCCTCCTTGAATACCAGTTACTCAGACACGGTGGAAATGAACGTGGCAGATGAATGAAAAGCTCTTATAATTGCGGCAGAAGCGGCATGATGGGCACACATAGAACAGGAACCTGATCTCCCAATCCCTGGAAATGAAGTGGTAGCCAACCTAGATTTGATATTGATGACATGCTTGACTTCCGCAACCAATAGAAACTAGATGACTTTCTAGAGAATATTCAAATTGACTTGCCGAAACAGGATCTCGGCTACTTTTCGGATGCCACTCCCGTTGAAATCGTAGATGACAGCCTAAATCCTGAAGCCATTGACAGTGTAGAAACTTACCCATAAGATGAACCACTGTCGGATTTCGAACAGGAATCAAACTCGTTGCCTGAACACCCTGTACTTTTAGCATCAGCCGCCCACGCGCCGACAGAAACCGGTACGAGCGTGGCTGAACTCTCTGCCACATTAATTGCTCAGGATACTGATATCCTGACAAACCCTCCGATGACTACACTTGTATGCTTGAACCAGGTGATAGACAAGGAGATATGACATCTCAAGCCACTTCGAAGACAAATTCTACCCAATGTTCGGCTCCACAGACCCAGAATTTGCATGTGGTGTGGAGAATATCCTCGTGAACCACCGCATTCTTCGTATTCATATTCTTCGGATTCATGACAAATTTAAGGTTGAATCGTTCATTGAGATGCATAAGTTCAATCTTGTTTAAATAATCAGCAAAGGCGCGGAATCGGAGCTCGAAAATCGTGGTGTCATCCTCGAGAGTCCTTTGAAGGGAATAAGAGTCGAATGTCATTCTGAAGAGACGAATTCTAGAAATAGTAGGAAAATCCTAATTTGTATGGAGTTAGGAGTTGGAAATTTTAAAAAATAAAAATTTTTAATACAAAAAACCTGACGGTTTTGGTATATATCGGCTGATTTTCCTGATTGATTTGAACATTTGCCTATCCATCTCTCTGATCAACAGCCCGGTTTTTTTGAAATTTTTTAATTCTCTTCTGACTAATGGTTGGTTTTACCATTAAAATCGATTTTGTCTCAATCCAACCGTCCGGTTTTACCATAAAAATAGAGTTTGGTTCTAACTGGTTGATTTTTCTCGAGAAATTATTTTGGCCACTGACTAACTGGCCGGTTAGTCAGTTTCTATAACGATTAACAGGGTTTACCTACTTTTGGGTCAAACCTTGTACCTATCAATAGCTCAATGTCCAATTTATTTTCAACCAATTTTTTCACACCCTCATTCCCTTTCGTTGCATGTGAGCATGTAAGTAGGTTACACTTTAACATAGGAATTGAGTAGTAGTTTTAATTCAAAACATAGAAAATAAATTGTTCAGGTAACCTCAAAGAGTTTGAAATAGAAGTCCCTAAAGGACTCTAGGCCTACTTTAAGACCTAAGCTACGTACGATCATTTTCAAAGCCTCCTTCGGCTCCTTTCGGGGCTGCGCTCTTTCTCACTAAACTCTGAAGCTTCCTCGGCCTCTTCATTGGCTCCCCAGTCTCTTCTACAACTTACTTGGTCTCTGTGGCTTTGTCATTACCCTTTTATTCATATTCTTCTTCCTCGCCTTCGGGTTCAAGAGACGATTCCACTATCACAACCTCATTGGATTGAGGGTTTCCTATGAGTATGTCTCAAGACCACAGTGATCCAAGAAGATTTACTTCTTCATTTCAGAGGAGGAGCGGGAGACTTTCTTTTGCTCCAAAGTGGCCATTTCCTTACCCTTTGAGTTTGCCAGGTCCGATTTAATTTTTTTCTTCTACATATGAGTCACAGTCCTAGTCTTTACTCATGTTCTATTCCTTAGCATAGAAGTCACCAAAGGACTCATAGTGGCAATAGTAGCATGGGTCAAGGGCTCTGTAGAGTTTGGTAGGTCTCTTGATCCACCTCTCAAATATGGCACCAGGGGAGTAGGAGTAGACATTTCTATAGCCTCATCTGAGGTCCGTACACTAAAAGCAGATCCCGATAACCGGACATCATGCTCTTGCACCTATGGATCATCTGGTAAGCATCTCTGAGCACTGAACATGGGACCTAAATTGACAAAGAACACACAATTAAAGTCTAGAAAGGAAGATAATAGTGTAAAACAATTAATTCAAGCCTAGAATTTGCCATGTGGATCCTAGTCAACTCCTTGAGCCCGTACACCTCAGAGTCCTTCTCTGGTCGGGGGATGGGGTCTGCTTTTTTTTTTTAGGAGAGCATGCCATTAGTAATGAATACGATGTGGATCTATTCCAAGGCTCTTGCTCGTCAGCCTTCCCCCTCAAGAAGACTGGCATTGTCCATGAATGGAACAAGATGCCCTCAACTGAGTCCACCTCTTTTTTGCCCTTCCCTTAACTTTTAGCCACTTCGACTCGGGGGGGGGGGGGGGGAAGGGGGAGTCTTCTTTCACGAACACCTCATGCCACCTCTGCAATGACACTACGATCCCCCGAAGCATACTCTGCCTAAGACTCCTATCCTACTATGATGTCTGATACATCTCCTCTTGAAGAGCAACTGGAACCTAGACCTTGACGTCCTGATGGTGCTGAGAGAGCACCTTGTCTCCTAAGTAAAACTCTCACTAGCAGTATCTAACATCTGGTGAGGGCTAACTCCTCGGGATATTCCTCGACTGTCCTCTACCACTGGATAACGTAACCTAAAACCAAGAAGATAAGTGGTAACAATTCCATAAGCATGCATGATAAGAGATTCAAAAGATATTGAATTACTTACCGGGCGCTCTCTCAGTGCATTGAAGCTATCCCGGTACACTATCTTTGAGGCCTCTACGCTCTTATCTCTAAAATTTTACCAGTATATATATAGCCGGTGGGACAGTGTGTCCCTTCCCCAGTCGAGGAGCATGAGAACCAAGGACTTCGAAGGCCCAAATATGTGGACATACACCACATGTGAGAAGATGTCTAGAGCATTCATGGGAATAACCAGAAAATAAGTTTAGAAGTGGGGGACAACCACCCCAATATCACAATATACCATAAAACTGAGAGACTGCCCCCCGGACACTGCACCCATAGACCAAAATAGATAAGCCAAAGCGAGGGTACCCCAGTCGTACTCCCAACCTCATCGATATTCTCTAAAGCCTGTAAGCACAAAAGCTAAACATAATCATCTCTACTGCTAAAAAGGGTATCCCTCAGAGCATAAAGCAAAAATCCCCGTATAAAAGTTAATCACCGTGTCACTCCACCCCTTTTAAATCATATTGTCCATAGTGCACACAAAGGATAACCAATAGGATTGAATTGTCCTTTTCATAGAACAGCTCGTAACCAAGCGACCGGACATGAGGTACTAATCTTTGCCGAGATTGGGCCTACGGAATAGGCCCCCTCAAGCACAAACAACGATGATGTTTGTGAAATTGAACAGGGTAATGATCGCCTCCCTGAACGACATATGAAAGGTGTTGGCGGAATCCCACTAATGCTCGATAAGACATAGGAGATGTCTTTTGCTATGGGTTGAGACGTGCAGCCCTTCAAGGAAGAGATCAAAACCAGTTAGCATAACCCCATTCGTAACGAGTACATGGATTTTTTCAACCACTCTCTAACAAGGTTAGGGAAGCCCCTACATCACAAGTTCATAGGAAGGGGCTGCAAATTGTCAAAATCCAGCAACCGTCACGTCCACATATGAATTGCATGAAAATTAGCATGTGGGTCCTACTTTGTATAGGCATAGTGTGTGTGTGTGTGTGTGTGAAGTAAGGTGAAATGTTGTGCGTAACCATCGAAAGTTATTGGGTACCTTACCTCATCGGCGAAAAAGTGCTTGCTTAGATGCACTCTTTGGTCCGGAGTTAGCAAGGAATGGCCCTCTGGCTAATTTTTTTAGCTAAAAACGAGGGACTTGCCGATCTGTGGGCCTCCTTCATACCCTCTTCTTTATGAATGAAATCAGCTATTCTTCTGCGAATTGCGAGAAATTTGAGGAGAGTTGATGGAATTTGTAAGATAAGGGTATGATTAAGGTAAGATCCTGCTGTTTAGAGTCCTTGGGAGGAAGAAATTTGAGAGATTGAGATTGGATGCGATAGAAAGTGTCTGAAGAAGCCCTAAAATTGGGCAGTTTTACCGGCCGATTTTGTCAATTAAGTTAGTTAATAAGGTTAACCAACTGACCAATTTGTGAGTCTTTGATTTTTAAAAATTTCAAAGCGACTGACAAACTAGCTAGTTCTCTTTCGAGAACCTTCTAACCAACTGGCCAATTTTTGTCTCAAAATTTTCAAAATTTTCTTAGAATCTAATCAATTGGCTGGTTTTTGAACCACCAAAAGAAAAAAACAAAAAAAGGGGGAATGTCCATCCATTGTAAAATACATGTTTGTACGCTTGTGTGCCTGCGTGTTTGCGACATTGGTATATTTATATTAAATATGTGTGCTTGCTTGTTTGTGCGGTTCGCATGACACATATTCATTCTCTTACCCAGCATTCATGTGCTTGCTTGTTTGCATGCGTATGTTTGTTATCCTATCCTCGATTGTTCGGAATCCAAGTTTTTGAATTTGTTGCTCAGTTCAGTGATTTTTTGTTACAGTGTAAGATCATGCATGTGTTGCTAAAAGGCGTTGCTAGAAACGACATTTCTTTTGTATCGTTTATATTGATATGTTCGGGTGTCCCAAATGGGTTATTCAGAGTGGGTTGCGACTTAACCCAAAGTATATAAGTCGTTTTGTCCCACATTGGGTATTTAAAGAAGGTCATGACTTAGGTTTAAATATATATAAGTCGTCTTGTATTATCTTTTGGAGTCAAGAGAGGGGAGCCGCTTTTTAGAGGGTTTTTTGAGAGATAGCTTCAATATGACGAAGTCTCTGATAAATTTCCTATAATTGAAGCAATAGTTGTGTACTCTCTGGATCAAAGAAGGTAGACCGTTTAATGATCATCTTGATGAACATAAAAAAATAATATTAAACTTGCAAAATATTGATATCAAGATAGAAAATAAGGATAAAACTTTACTATTACTGTATTCTTTACCTTTATTATATGAGCATATTTTACTACATTTATTGTATGGGAGTGACGTATCTCCACAGAAGAGGTAGAGACTGTGATAAGGATTAAGGAAGAAGGTTACAGAAAACAGAGGAGAAGAAGATGGTGATAGTTTGATGGCTTGAGGCTGAAGCGCTGACCATGCTGGCTCAGTTAGAGGCCAGAAAATTGAAGTGCTACTATTATCACAAGGAAGGGCATTATTGAAGGATTGTCTTGAGCGTAAAGGTAAGAAAAAGGATAATCATAAGACAGTTGATGTTTTTTGAGTAGTGATAATTCTGATGGTGCAGACGTTCTCTCAGTTACTATTAGTTCCTTGGATGGAAGGTGGATTCTTGATACAGGTTGCTCCTATCATATGTGCCCCAATAGGGACTAATTTTGCACTTATCGCTCATTTGATGGTGGTAAAATTCTTATGGGAAATGGTTTAATTGAGAATAGAATGCATGACGTTATTGTGAGAACTTTGACTGATGTCAGGCACGTTCTAGAGCTGAGGAAAAATCTGATTTCTTTGGGTACTCTTGACTCTAATGGTTGTAGCTATCCGGCTGTAAGTGGAGTTATGAGGATAATGAAGGGTTCTCTTCTTACGATGAAGGGGTTAAAACAAAATAGTCTTTATTTATTACAGGATAGCACAGTTATAGGAGCAGCAGCAGCTTCATCTTATATTTTGACACTACTAAGCAATGGCATATGCGTCTTAGACATATGAGTGAGAGGGGTATGGATTTGCTGAGCAAAACAAGGTTCGATTGGAAGCAAGAAAACATGAAAGCTAAATTTTTATGAGCATTGTGTCTTCGGAAGCAGTGCAGGGTGAAGTTTGTTGAGCTATTCATACCACCAAAGGTAGGGTGGATTATATCTATTCAGATCTTTGGGGCCCTTCCACGGTTCCTTCTAACGGTGGTGGCAGAAATATGTTGACCCTTATTGATGACTTCTCAAGAAAGGTCCAGGTGTACATTATGAAGAAGAAAAGTGATGTCTTTGTTGAGTGGAAGCAGTTTAAGGTGATGATTGGAAAATAGTCTGGCAAAGAAATTAAGTCCTTGAGGACTGATGATGGCATGAAATTTTATTTGGATGAGTTCACTGAGTTCTGTAATAATGAAGGCATGTGATACATCGTACTGTTACAAAATGCCACATCAGAATGAGGTTGCAGTATGGATGAATAGGACTCTCCTTGAGAGGACTCGGTGTATGCTTTTAAGTGCCGATTTATAGAAGGAATTTTTGGCAGAAACTGTTAACACGATTCCATATTTGGTGAATAGGTTTCCATCAGCTATAATTAATTGCAAGACTCCTGAAGAAGTTTGGTCTGGTAAGCATGCTGATTATAAAAATTTGAAGATATCTAGTTATCCTGCTTATGCTCATGTTAATGATGATAAACTTAAATTGAGAGCGAAGATGTGCATTTTCTTATGCAAGCGTGGTAAAAGGGCATCGGTTGTGGTGTCCTGATGCTAAGCCATCTGGGTTCATAATTAGCAGAGGTGTGACCTCTGATGAGTCTTCAATGCTTTTTAAGAAGGAACAATTGATTGATTCAGGGAAAGACCACAGTTTGAGGGATAAGGTGGAGTTGGAGGTTTGAGCTCCAGATTCTTTGCTTATAATTCTTACAGATTGGGAAGATGGTTCTCATTCTACCGAGGGGAATGAAGAAACTCAGCAACAACAATATAACATCGCCATAAACATATCAAGAAGAGAAATTTGACCTCCTCAGAAGTTTGGATGTGCGGATATGGTTGCTACTGCTCTTAGTGTGGCAGAGGGTAATGAAGTTGAAAAGCATGTTTCATTCAAAGAGGCCATACAGAGCATGGAATCAGTGCAGTGGACAGTTGTTATGATTAGGATATGGAATCTCTTCACAAGAATCAAATGTGGGAATTTGTAAAACTGCCCCTGGACCAGAAGATTGTAGGTTGCAAATAGGTCTACAAGAAGAAGGCAAGAATCCCTGGAATGGAAGATGCAAAGTATAAAGCACGCTTGGTAGGTGATGCCAAGGAAAGTGGGTTCTCAGTCGACGTGGAGGTGCCACAAGGAATGCAGTCCGAGTCAGATACTAAGTGTGACGATGTGGGACACAGCAAGGGCAGAGACCAAGGGCTTCCCAAACAGAGCCTGAGGGTGGCAGTGCTGCGAGGGCGATGGCGCAGGGTGAATACACGACGACAATCACAGTCCGATGCTTAGGTCCAGAGTCAGGGTCCTGTATGTTTCTCTCTCTAGGATTCTAGAGTGAGAAAGTGAAGATGTTCTGAGAATGCCCAAATGGCAAAAAATGTCCTAGTCCAGAAAATGTTCTGTCCCCCAAATGAATTCTCAAGACCTCTATTTATAGAGGTTGAGATGATGATGTCATCACGCAACACGTAGCGCTCCCCAGGAGTGACACGTCACTAAGGGGTCCACAGCTGCCGGTGCTCCAGGGACTGTCAAATTGCATATTCACCCGGCCTGCCCCGCACAGTGTCGCTTTGTCTGTCTGGAAAGACTGGCTCCCACAGGGTCTGTGTGGCCAGAGAACCCCTTGTTCTAGCCACCAATCCAAGCCCTGGCAGAGTCCCACAGGCCTGGCAACGGTGGGGAAGACTCGACGCCCAGCTGCCAGGTGGACTAGGCGCGATGCCTCCGAAGACTTGCTCCAGTCTCGTAGTGACCCGGGGGTCATAGTCCCTAGGGGTGCCGACACGAGCCCCCAGTGTCGAAGCATGTAAGCCAATCACGAAGACACCCTGGCAGAGATAGTGTCCCGGAGGAGTCGCCTATCCCGCGGGTAAGTCCTTGTGCCGGAGCACTCCGAGCGCGTCAAGGTAGCATCCTGGAGGAGCCGTCTACCTGGCGGAAGGGGAGTTGAAGAGCTCCCTGACGGAGATAGTGTCCCGGAGGAGTTGCCTATTTTGTAGGCCGAGGTACCATCCCGGAGGAGCCGTCTACTTGGCCAGCCGAGGTAGCATTCCAGAGGAGCCGCCTATCCCCGCGGGTGAGTCCTTGTGCCGGAGCACTCGGAGCGCGTCAAGGTAGCATCCCGGAGGAGCCGTCTACCCGACTGGCCGAGGTAGCATCCGGAAGAGCTGTCTACCTGGTGAAAGGGGAGTTGAAGAGCTCCCTGGCGGAGATAGTGTCCCGGAGGAGTCGCCTATTCCCGCGGGTGAGTCCTTGTGCCGGAGCACTCGGAGCGTATCAAGGTAGCATCCTGGAGGATCCGTCTACCCAACTGGCCGAGGTAGCATCCTGGAGGAGCTGTCTACCTGGCAGAAGGGGAGTTAAAGAGCTCCCTGGAGGAGATAGTGTCCCGAAGGAGTCGCCTATCCCCGCGGTGAGTCCTTGTGCCAGAGCACTCGGAGCGCGTCAAGGTAGCATCCTGGAGGAGCCGTCTACCCGACGGGCCGAGGTAGCATCCCGGAGGAGCAGTCTACCTGGTGGAAGGTGAGTTGAAGAGCATCGTGGCAGAGATAGTGTCCCAGAGGAGTCGCCTATCCCCGCAGGATGCTGCACACTCCGGAGAGTGGGTCGAAGAATGTTCTATGACCAAGGCAAGGTATGCATGGTGTGGTGAAAGGATGGACCGATGCAAGGAGCATGGTAGTGTGACAGAGAGCAAGGGGCACGACTGTGTTAGTGGCCTGGGGCACGGGCGCGACATAGTGAGTAAGGTGCCGGGGGCACTGTAGTGTGATAGGGAGCTAGAAAGCGCGACTGTATCAGTGGCATGGCACATGGGCGCGGCGGAGTGTGTATGGTGCTTGGGGCACATGTCATGGAGATGGCACAGCGCGACGGAGTGCGTATGTTGCCAAGGGCACTGTAGTGTGATAGGGAGTCAGGGAGTGCGACTGTATCAGTGGCGCAGCACATGGGCGCGTCAGAGTATTTATGGATCCTGGGGCACATGTCACGGAGATGGTGCAGCGCATGGGCACGACAGAGTGCGTATGGTGCCAAGGGCACTGTAGTGTGACAGGGAGCCAGGGGGCGTGACTGTATCAGTGATGCGGTGCACGGTCGCGGCAGAGTGAGTATGGTGCCGGGGGCACTGTAGAGTGAGAGAGAGCCCGGGGGCACGACTGTATCAGCAGCCCTAGCGCATGGGCACATCGGAGTGAGTAAGGTGCCGGGGGCATGTCTGTGTTAGTGGCGCAGTGCATGGGCACGACACAGTGAGTGAGGTGCCAGGGGCACGTGTCATGGAGATGGCGCACAGGCGCGGTGAAGTGTGTATGGTGCCCGGGGGCACAATATTGTGACAGAGAGCCTCAGGGCAGGGCTGTATCAGCGGCGCAATGCATGGGCGCGACAGAGTGAGTAAGGTGCCGGGGGCACGTCTGTGTTAGTGGCACGTCGCATGGGCGCCATGGAGTGCGTACGGAGCTGGAGGCACATGTCATGGAGATGGCATAGCGCATGGGCGTGATAAAGTGAGTATGGTGCCAAGGGCACTGTAGTGTGACAGGGAGCCACGAGCATGACTGTATCAGTGGCGCAGCACATGGGCGCGATGGAGTGAGTAAGGTACCGGGGGCACGTCTATGACGTCCGGGCTACGGGGGTCGTAGAGTGACGGTCGCAGGTGACTGGGGTTACAGGGTGAGTTCCTGAAGACGGGGGTCGCGCAGTGATGTCTGGGCAATGGGGGTGGCGGAGTGAGTTCTGGGTGACGAGGGTGGTTGAGTGACGTCCGGGCGGCGGGGGTCGCGGAGTGAGTTCGGGCTACGGGGGTCGCGGAGTGACTTCAGGGCGACTGGTATCGCGGAGTGATGTCCGGGCGACGGGGTCGCGTGGCGACGGGGGTCGCGGAGTGACGTCCGGGCGACAGGGGTCGCGGAGTGACGTCCGGGCGACGAGGGTCGCAGAGTGACGTCCGGCCCCTTGAAGAGTAGCAAAGATGTTAAGTATGGAAGCCAAAGGCCAACCCTTTGGCGGAAGGCCAAGGCCAACCATTGGGGGAGGCCAAGGCCAAGGCCAAGACCGACCCCCCTAGGGAGGCCAACCCCAAGGGGGGCCAAGGTTGACCCAAGGGGGAGACCAAGGGGGGCCAAGGCCGACCCCAAGGGGAAGGCCAAGGCTGACTTCTTTCGGTAAGTGCCAAGGTGCGCCGACGGGCAAAGTGCAACGGTCGGAGCATGATGAGCAGTCACACAAGGATGAGCTTCTTGGTGACGAAGTCACGTGAAAAAAGTGAGAAGTGCACATGACTTGAGCATGCGCCTTTGACCGGTTGGAAGCGTTGAATATTTTGTGTTGCTTGTGCAAACGTGTCATGCAACATGGGACCCCCAGTGGGCCTTTGGGTGCAATCAGAATAGGTTGGGAACAGTAGGTAAGGGTTTTAATCAGAGAGAAGTTGATTACAATGAAATATTTTCTTTTGTAGAAAAATATTCTTTGATAAGAGTGTTGCTTGCTATGGTTATGCTATATGACTTTGAGTTAGAACAGCTAGATGTCAAGACAACTTTTCTACACAGTGAGTTGGAAAAGCAAACATTTATGCGTCAACCAGAAGGGTTCGTGATCCAGGAAAAGGGAATTTGAGATGAAAGACTTGGTTGTAGCAAAGAAGATATTAAGAACGGAGATTTAGAGGGATCGACCTGCATGAAACTTTTACTTGTCTTAGAAAAAGTATATTGAGCAAATACCACAAAAGTTTGGACTGCAAAACTCAAAACTTGTGATTACTCCTTTGGTGGCACACTTCAAGCTTTCAGCAGCTGATTCCTTACAGACTCACGAGAAGGTGGAGCACATGGTGTGTGTTCCATATGCTAGTGCAATGGGCAGTCTCATGTATGCTATGATTTGTACAATACCTGGCATTTCTCATGCAGTCAGTGTGGCTAGCAAGTACATGGATAATCCTGAGAAAGCTCATTGATAGGGAATGAAGTGGATACTTCGATACTTGAGAGGTACTGCAGATACTGGTTTGGGTCTACCTCCGGGGCAGTGATGCTAATGGTAGCGTTCTTGGATATGTGGACTCAGACTACGCGAGAGATTTGGAATGGAAGAGATCTTTGATGGGTTATGTCTTCACATTTTCAAGATGTGTGATCAGTTGAAAGGCTACTTTACTGACTATAGTTGCCTTGTCTACTATAGAAGCTGAGTACATAACGGCGATCGAAGGAGTGAAAGAAGCCATTTGTTTGAATGGCTTGGTTATTGATTTGATGTTGAAGTAGGAGTCTGACACTATTTAGTGTGAAAGCCAAAGTGTTACATCTGACCAAAAATTTGATGTTTCATGAGTGGAGCAAGCATATTGATGTCATATTTTATTTTATCAGGGATGTGATTTCTCAGTGTACTTTTACTTAGGTAAGATTTTTGCAATTAAAAATCCAGCGGATATGATGACAAAACATATTCCAGAGATCAAGTTTAAGTGTTGCTTGGATTTGATCAGTTTCAGCAGTATTTGAGGTACAGCCTTAGAGGACAAGTGTAGGAACAATATATGATCTTCAGGTTATCTGTGACTTGTTTTATCCAAGCCACGGTGGACATTTGTGATAATTTATCTCAGGTAAAAACCTATTTACGACCCGAGCATCCCAAAATTGGTTAATGTGTTGGTGTCCCAAACGGGTTCCTCAGAGTGCGTTGTGACTTAGCTCAAAGTATATAGGTTGTCTCATTCCACATTGGTTATTTAGAGAAGGTCAAGACTTAGCTCTAAGTATATATAAGTCGTTTTGTATTGTTTTTTAGTGTCAAGAAAGATAAGCCATTTTTGAAAGGATTTGTTAAGAGAGAGAGAGAGAGAGAGAGAGAGAGAGAGAGAGAGATCTGTAATCTCCATTGACAAACATAGTAAAATCGTTGCTACCACTGTGAAATAGGCTTTCACGGAATTACTTAAGTCTTGTATCTTGTGTGCCTTTATATTCTGTTATAATTTTTGATTCTTTTCTTTATTGTTTGGTGCAAAATCTAGTATATTCTTTTAACATGTTGTTGGCTCTGGCTCTTAGTTGGGACTCCATTTGTTCGTCGACCCTTTCAACCTATTTTGGGGCTCCGACAACGGCCAAGGTAATTTCCCTGTTTATCGACCCTTTCAACTTGTCTTGGAGGCTTCAGGAACCGGTAGTTTCAGTTCTAACTCCAGTTGTAATACCTCGAACCCCGATATACCTTTAACACGTTAATTTAAAATTTTTACAGACGATTTTTTTTACCTTAGTATCGATGCATTTATTGGCAACTTTTAGCGACAATTAGTGAAGCGGGGTTATGTAACACCCTATTGAAAAAGTTATCGTAAATAGTTGTTTGGGGCCTTATCATAACAATAGAAAGTTTTGAGTGAACTTTAAAAAACTATCAAAAGTTTAGGGGGTTTTTGGTAATTTTTCAACCTAGGGTTTTTACGTACACACACACACATGTGTTATACATAAATGACTGATTGTATGAAAAGTGTGTGCTGGGTGAGAAACTGTGAGAAGGGGGGCTTGGATTTGTGTTGATTTATGGTGTGTTGCGTGTTTGTGTGTGTATGAGCAAAGGAGAGAGGTTAAAGTTCAGTCGTGTGCATGTGTGTGTGTTTGGTGTTAGCCATGGAGTGATGGTTGCCGTGGAAGGGGTTGCCGTGAAGCTTTCTGGGTGATGGCCATGGTTGCCGCAAGGACAGCCATGGGTGAGTGTATGTGTGGCCTGAGTGTGTGTTTATGTATGTGTGTGTGTGTGTTTTGTGAATATGTGTGTTTGTAGGAGAAAGGAGACAGCTGAGGTTGTATACTTGAGTGTGTTTGTGTGTCTATTTTGTATGAACGAGTGTGTGAGGCTGTCGAGGGGCAACGTGTTTGTGGGCGTAAGTGCTCAGTGGGGGTGTGTGTGTGTACGATTGTGTGTGTGTGTGTGTGTAAAGGAGTGTGTGGGTGTGTGTTGTGTGCAGTAGTGTGTGTTCGTTTATATGTATGTGTGGGCGAGGCTGCCGAGTATGTGTGCTGTGTGAGCGAAGGTGTATGAGTAATGTGTATATGGTTGTGTGTTATGTGTATCACAGATGGTATGCAATATCGGTCAGCCATAGACCTCGTAATAGATCTTGAAGTACTATTTTTGCATCTCCCTGACCAAATCTTAAAGTACCATGTGTATGTGAGGTTCGTGCACCTATGAGTGGAAGAAAGTATATGAGTGTAGTGAACAAGGGGAAGAAGAAGAGGGTGAAGTGGTTATTAAGTCACAGCAGCGGGGGTAGCCTGTGCTTGCGAAGGAGTACCACGGGTTCGCGTTAAGGTTGGCGCGTGCATTGGATAGCGCACAGTGATCCTTAGCACGTGAAATTTTACAATTGAATACTTCAAGCTATATTAATATTTATTGGAAAAAATTTATATTTTTCTTAAATTGTATGTATTTTTAATATTTTCTGTAAACTCAGATTTGTAAAATTCCTTTGGAGCCTTTAAAATTCGTGATAAACTTTTGAAAACTTACAATAAATTTTTTATGGTATAAATAATTCTCAGATTAAGTTTCATGATTTTTAGAGTTGATTTGGTATCGTTGCTGTATTTCATTAGATTTCACAAAATGAATAATTTAAATATAGTTTTAATGCGTTTTAAATTTTGATTTCAATTTCTATAATTTTAATATATTTTTTAGATGTTACAAAAATTATGGGACTTAATTTTTAGCTAGAAACAATTGAGACTATCTACGGTTTATACTTGTATTAAAAAAATTATTTTTAATTCAAAAATATTCAAAAAGTTTAGAAAATTTATATTTTATATGTTGTTTTAAGCCATAAAAATATTTAATGGCAATTAATATCAACTTTGAGCTATTGTTGAGCCTCAAAGAGCGTGTCAAGTTTCCAATTAGGTTGGTCGTGTATGGGATCCACTTTGTATTGCGTCATTCCAGGGTTAAAAGTGAGCACTGTTTGGGTAGTTAATAGTAGGCTTTTACTATAATAACATAGAATGTGTTTTGATAACTAATTTGTCAATCTAGGTTGATTCAGAGGACTTGGATCGAGATCGTTTAGCTTTACTTAGCTCGGATCGAGGTAAGAAATCTCTATATGAAAGCCAATTCTTCAAATTGTTCCCGTATATATATTTTCTGATTTGTTATTGAATCTCTTTTGACTCTGTTATACTTGTTGTGAGAATGTATTATTTGCCTTTAAAACCCTGTCTTGTGCTTAAGCATTTATTGAAAATCCTTATCGATGCTCGATCAGTATTTATTACTCGCCGGACATCGATTTATTCGTTGTACTAGCGATTATTGCATTCTATATATTGATATGAGTTAGCGTATTTAGGCATTATAAGGGTGGTCTGTTATTGCGGGAGACGCTAGTACCTTAATGGTCTAGCTAGTGTTTATATGCATGTGTAACTACATTGTTATTGAGCACTGCATGTGTGGCTTTGCTAAATGTTTCCATGCACTGCCTATGCGGCTTTGTAATTCACTCATATTCAATTTTATCTGCATCGTTTACAGTTTAATGACAATTGTTTTCATTGTTATCTGATTTAAGGGACAGAGTCAAACCTCTTCCGTTATTGCTTTGCAGTAATTCTATTAATAGTTTGTACTCCTCTATTAGATTTGAGCAACCTTACTGTGCTCTTAAAGACTCATCCTTTTTATGTTCCCTTCTGCAGGTAATAACCATCAGTAGATTCATTGGATTGGTTAGAGCCTGATTATAGAGCTAGTTTGGATATATATATTTTTAATTTTGTTTACTTAAGCCCCTACGAGGGAATCAGTGTGTAACTTAATTAATTCAGTAGATTAATTTCATCTCAACATTTAAGAACAATTAGTTGAGAATTTGAGTTATAGTAGAAGCTTTGATACATAAATTGGGATTTTCTCATTGAATTGAGGTAGTTGAATGATTAAGTATCGATCGATTGATTGGCTAACGCTCCGAAAATATCGGGATTTTACACCACTTTTCAGTAGCCTTGGACGACCAACCGTTGTTACTGTTGGCTCCGGCTTCTAAGGATACATCCTTGTGGCAAAGTGAGCAATCGTTGTTATTGTTGGCTCCAACTCTTAGTCATAAGCTTTCGGTACATCTAGACGACCAATCATTATTACTGTTGGTTCCGTCTTCTAGATATACTGTTAACATTTGCCTAAGCGACCCATTGTCGTTATTATGGGCATCGGCTCTTAGGTAGTGCGCTTCCCGGCTCTACTTCCAATTCTAGTTCGAAACATTGTATCTTTAGATGACCAATCGTTGTTACACTTGGCTCCGACTTCTAAGGACACGCCTATTGTTCAACAACCAACCATTGTTACCGTTTGCTTCTGCTTCAAACAATGTCTGTAATATATTTTAAACTACGTTGGTTTGATTCCTCTTTCAAGGATTCATAGGAAGCCCTTTACAGGTCCGACCTCATATTTATGTTGCGGTCCTTAAGTCTGTTCAAAGTCTTATGGTCTTTTCTATGTCTCCCTGCAAAAATTTGCTATTTTTCAGTGATGTTCGCTTGCACGCAATCTCCCTCACCGAAAGACTCTGTCAACACCCCATTTTTGTAGTCATTATTAAATAAATAATTAGTGGGCTTTACTATTAATTAGATTGCATTATTAAAGTCTAGGCCTAGTAATGTGAATTAGTTAACTAATTTAGTCCAATCCAGTTGCATGTCCATTTCAGTTATATGTCCAGTCCAGTTGCAAGTCTATTTTAGTTATATGTTCAGTCTAGTTGCAAGTCCAGTCAATGTTTAGGTTCTTTAGTAGTTGATTTAGTTTGTCTAGATAATTAAGGGAGATAATTGTAAATTATCCCTGATGCAAGATGAAATCAATCAATTATATAGTTAGAAGAGGAATAATTACGAATCTGGTGCATCCCATTTACGAAATCAAAGATAATTACCAAAATTAGGGTCAGATAATGCCTCAAATTTCGAAAATGTTATTTGTTATATTATAGGGTGAAGCGTCCAGTTTTTGACTAATCGGCTAGTTAATTCACTTTCCTCAATCTGTGATTTTATCACATGTTCTAACTTATCTCCAGCCTTACAGATTGGCATAGCCAATTTTATTAGATTTTGCGACATGAGCACTATAAATAGAGCTCTTGGCCTTCATTTCTTTGTGTGTTGCCGGAGGGTGGGGGGAGTTAGGGTCCAGAAGATTATTCTCTTTAGAGCTTGCATACCGTTTTTCTGTGAAGTGATATTGTATCTGTTTTGAGGATTCTAGCCATCAAATCCACTTGAAAAATCTTTCTTTTGTCTTTGCATCGTGAATCATTCAGAGAGCATCCCCGAGTCTTTAAAGCAAGCAACTCCAGAGGTAATTTTTAATATTTTTCTAGCTTAGGAAGTCATCTAGATTGCCTCCCAATCCCATAGTTGCATTTCTATTCGAAAACACAAAAAATAATCTTTTACATTTCTTAGTTTATGTCTAGGTTCGAAGTGTAGATTACTTCCTGTAGGATCAAAGTCGAATTGATACGGTTTTAATTCCGTTTCGTTCGACCGGATGCATAGGCAATTCGATCCCTGACATCAAGTTCAAGCAGAAAATACTAAAAGTAACTTAGGGGTTTGTTTTATCATGTTTTGCATGCTACATGTTAAGGCAAAAAATCAATCAAAATGAAGTAGACACTGAAAGGGTGTGGCTGGTGCCTAACACCTTCGAATTGAATAACTTAATCCTGAACCCATTTCCCGATCTCAATAGATTATCATATTTTTGGAAATTTTAGAGCTATTTCTAGGATTTTTTTATTTTTTAAATTAAATAAGACGACGACTCTATTTTAAAAATACTTTCTTGTTAATGGATTTTTTCCAAGGTGGTTAGCTACAGTTGGCAACTCTATCTACAACTTCTGTACGGTCAGTAACCTTCTCCACCACTCGCGAGCAAGCTATTTAACCTTCAGTTCCTTGGTTTTATCACCTTTCCTTTTCTTAGCAATTTTAGGAGGTGAAGTGAAGTTTGCGCGACCTCTTTTCTCCCGTTATTTTTCAGACCTGACATCTTCTAAAGCAAGAGACTTGTGTGTAGCTTCCAGAATTGCTAACCTTGCTGCCTCTTTTGCCTCTTCTTTATTTCTTTCTCAGCTTTAACATCTTTAACAAAAGATGTTAACCTCCTCCAAGGATCCGTCCCTACTTGGGATGACATGATGAGGAACTCTACAGTTAGCTAGTTTTTACACTAAAAATGAGGCTTACCCTCATTGAGCGAGCTTTAATAATCCAAAAGAACACAAGATATCTCAAAAACACTATCTCAAAGTTCAGAAGTGAAGCCGTAGATAACCACGAGATCATCGCCAAGGAGATGCTCATGAAGATATGCATCCGAGGAGTACCGAAGGATTTGAGATACAACCGCTCTCTAAAGATCTTAAACTATTTGATGACCTCAACTACACATGACCTAGACTGATAAGTTATGCGAAGTACATAACTGACATAACGCATTCTCAATCAAATCGTAATACAGCGTCCGAAGAGTTCAAATGTCATCATGAACGCTTACATGGCTTAATAAATAACAATAGGCCGCAAGTCGCAAGTCTTATACTTTGTTCCTATTCTATATTGTTTACGTGGTACGTTTCAAAACTAATGGTTGGTTATTAGTGTATTCACTATGTTGTGTTTTCTAAGGCCTACAATTATATTTGGGGATTTATTTAACTTAAGAATTTAAAATGATATATAGTTCTTCTCTTCTATATCTAGGTTTCGATTTCCGGGCTATTTAGAATTTATTGTATTTTTGCCTTCCACACGCAAGATCTTATATATAATTTTAGAGTGATTTTATGGTACTTGTCGTCAAAGGACTAATGACAAGATTTACGTACCGACTTAAAAACAAGCTTCTAAGAATTGCCTTTCATTAAGTTGAAAGACGTTCGCATTGAAAAAAGAATGATTGGAAGATACAATAGAAAACAAAGGCCACAGACACCACACCAAATTGGAATCGTCCCACCATCTTACGGTAGAATGTGTGAGCATAATCTTTCACCAGTAGACGATGGGGCTCTTGAAAGGATTATCACACCAAAAGAAGCTTGTCAGATCTCATACATGAAAAACAATCATCCTGTGCCCGGCAATCACTCGGATACTTTGAAGTGCTTAAGTCGGAGAACCTCCATGTCCGGATTCTTGAAATTACCATACTTCCGCGAACCATAATATCTACCCCAGTTAAATGCCCTATACTTGGCAGGGTTATACTCATTCGTTAGCTCTTCAACAGGCTCCATCACTACATAGTATGCTGGGTTGAAGAAGAATGGAATGGAAAACCGCTCTCTTTCAGAATTGACTTTTGCTCTATGCACCAAACTCACATACTTCTTGTTACTCCAAACCTATACAAACGAACGATGGAAATGCCACAAAAGGTTAGCCATATTTGTTTAGTAACTAGTTCCGTGTCCTGCAAGAACACCGATGGTAAGTAGAAACTAAAAATGGAAAGCTTGATGAATGGTACCTCAAGCATGTCGCCGATATTTATAACATAAGCATTAGGGACATATTTAACTGGAACCCATTTTCCATCGAATGTTCGCTGTGCTTCGAGTCCTCCGGCATCATCTTGAGAAAGAATGGTCAGGGCACCAACATCAGTGTGTTCGTGTGTACCAAGAGCTAGTTGAGGGGTGGGGCAAGGGGGGCAGTGAATTAGCCGGCCCATGCTGGTGTGGTCTTTGAAGAAACCATTCAACCGCTGCCTTGGTAACCCTAAGCTCATGGAGATGAGTTCAATCAACTTGAATGAAAGTTTTTCCATTTCGTGGCCATATGCTTCACATGCCTCCCTGAAAGTAGCAGTCGACCGTTAATTGTTAAGAACTCAAATTTGTATAGGGACTCTGAAAAAGGTATGGGGTATCTTTTAGATTTATGTGGTGGTGGCAAGAATCAGAATGCTTGTTCAGTTTCTCATTGTGCTGCTTGTTTTGGCAAAAAGAAAGGGCAAAAACATCGAATGCCATGGCAAAACCAGCTACACAGAGTTGTAGCAATTTATATTACGTGTAGTACCTCTCACTTGCATTAGCATGTGATTATTTGTATTGCTGTTGGACCTTGGCCTTGCTTTATATTATACGTTGAAGTGTTATGTACTGCTTTTTAATTGCGAAAACCATAACCCTCTAAAAGAAACTTAATATTCTGTGCATTACCTGAAGTAAGCAGGATATTCCGGCCAAGAATGGATGAGCTCCCTTGGTGCCGCCGTATCATCGAGATCGTAAGACATGGGCGTTGCAGTTTGTTTCTCCAAGGGAAAATCAAACACCTCTTTCCAGTCGTCAACGTTCTTGGCGAACTCTTCGTATCCATAATCATACGGCTTTACACCGCCGATATCCTTCCTCAACTTCCTCTTCTCCTCCATCGGCTGGGCAAATAACTTCTTCATTGCCAGCTCGAACTTGGCATGGAGCTCCAGCGGCACCCCATGGTTTACCACTTGAAATGCTCCCCACTTTTCGCATGCATCGCCAATCTCGGCCACGACAGCTGCAATGCTGCGGGAGAGGTCAATGACCGGGAAGTCATTGGCTGGGGTGGATGCTGCAACATCTGCCATGGCTATGAATTTTGGCTTCGTTTTGCTTTTATGCGGTTGACTGGGTAGGAAGACTTGTGATACTAGTGCCCAGAAAATGGTTTTATGAAGGTGTGACTAGAGCTTGGTGCAGACGGACTTTATATAGAGTGAAGCTGAGCCCCCTCTCCTATTAAAATATAGACCACATGGGGGTAAAGATATTCAAGCACAGGCTGTTCTGGTGCTGAGAATGAGAGGTCAATGAGGCCGCGTGTGGTGTCCTAGTCATGGGCAACCTCCTCGCGGCTTTCTGTAGTGACAGAAATCAATTGGACAAAATGATTGCTACAGATTTTGTGTGACTAAAATGGAACTAGGTGGCCCCCTAATTGCTGTTTAAGTGCATCCACACGTGTGCCAGATGTTCTTCATTCTAAATTGTCAAACAAACGTTATAAGAGATCATAACTTTTATGATTAATTAAGTTGGCGATGGGAAAAGGTTTTGGCTTTGATCTATTATGCCTGTAAAGTTTTGGCTGCAATTTGGGCACTAGTGGGAGGCTACGACTTTCTCATGCACTAATTATCGTTGCTTATGTTAAATGATATTAAGTGATTGACATTAAAGAAGTGTTACTATTAAGATTTATGGTTAAGAGTATCTGTACACATGTCTCTAGTTAGATCTTGTAAACACTAATTCTCTACAGATGGTCGTTTGATTACTGAACTTGGTAATGTTTCAAGAAGAGGACATGATTCCATTCTGGTTTGGTTTTAGAAATAGTATTTTTGATCTTGGCAGTTGCTTGAACATAATTAGGAAGTTGAAAGTGTTCTGCCAATTGCTTTTGATTTAGAAACTTCCAAGCGGCAAATTCGTAGGACAAAATTTTTCTTAGTGACCGAGAATGTAATATTCTTAAAATAAATATCCATATAATTATGTCCGATAATTATCAAGATATTGTAGGTCACATGCATCACATGTTGCATTAGAGTAGAGCGAGATTCTAGGGCTTTCTGTGTTGACTTAAATCATATGGACAAAATGATTGTGCGTGACTTAAAAAAGTACTGGGTGGCTGCTTAGGTGCATTCACACGTGTGCCAGATTTTCTTCATTCTACATTGTTAAACAAACGTTAAATTATATCACGATTAACGTTCTAAATTTAAGATTATTATTGAAGTTGGTGAATGGAAAAAGGTCCTCTATCTATACTAATTACTGTATCACTTTACATTTTCACTGTTCATTCATTTTAGCCTTGATCGACTTGATTTATCGGTTAAGGATAATGAGGCTTTGATCTCTTGTGATGAGAAGTACTTGATGGTAAGTGACATTTCATTATTGACGCTGAAAATTGCTAATATTAATGTTTATTGCTAAAAGTATCTTAAAAAATGCCGCTAGTTATATTTCGTGAACATTAATTCTCAGTAAAATGGTGTTTTGATTAATTACTTAAGTTGTCAGTTTTTGAAGAACAGGACATGATTCCCATTTTATTGTTGGCTTAGACAATAGACATAGAGCTTTTGATCTTGGCGGTCACTTGAACATGGATAGCAAAGAGTCCAAAGTGTTTCCTTAATTAATTTCATCTAGAACCTTCAAAATTGCTATGACGGAGTTTTTCTTAGTAGGTGGTAAGAATGTTTATGCTTAAAAAATATAAATACTAAAATAATCTTGTCGATGATTATCTAGATTTTGTAGATTAACATGGTGTCCATAACGCATTTGGGGTTGTTATTTATTGAATCTATTGAGAAGAAAAATGTACGTTCAAAATTAAAAGTTAAAATCTTGGTGTCTTTAACTTTGAATAATTCAGATGCTTTTTATAGATATACAATTGTAACTAGTTTTTAGTTTCCACAAAAAAAAATAAAAATAAATAAATAAACCCCTCTTTGCTTTTTATTGTTTGCAAAAAGAGGTTGAAATTTGTTTAAAAAGTATTTGGTTTTAAGTTTCTTTTAATATTTCATTTTTGCAATTTTTTCCTCAAAATATTTCATCTACTTCTTCAACTCTACATCTCTTCTATCATTCTTCAATAGAACACCTCCTCACCATCACTACCATTACCACCACCACCACCACGTACCAATCGAACTCACAACACTATCGACGACTGCATCACCATGAATTGATCCACTGTTGATTCTTTAACGTGCCTTGATGACGACCCGTTGGAGTTTCATCCTTGCTATGAATGAAGTCATCAAAGACTCTTATAAACCATATATATGACAACGGTGGTGACGCTAGGCATCAGAATTTGATGGCAACCCTTAGATTTGTGAGCAGGGGAAGTGGGTTGTTGGTGGTTGGTGGTAAGGTAAGGCATGACGGGTTGTTGGAGGTGGGCAGGTCATGATAACTGTCGCTGGTGGTGCGCGCGTGTGTGTAGGAGGGGGTTGGCAGCCATGATGGTGATGCGAAAACAGGTTTGGTGCTAATAGAAGTGTTCGCAGTGAGGGCGGGGGTTGGAGGTATAATTGGCAGCAACGGCCGACGAGAGGAATTGATGGTGGCCATAAGTGACGACGGTGGTGGTGATATATTTGGGCCACGGTGGCAAATGTGATACTAGGTCTGATGGTGGTGGTGCTCTTTGTGTCTTGGGGTTTTTGTTAAAGTGATCCTCATTTTTTTAGCTTCTAGTACCGTTTAAAGGGTCGATCTCAAAATAAAAAATCAAAACTCCAAAATCGAGTTTGCAAAAACAGGCCCAAATTGTAAACTAGTTGAAAAAACTGAGGGAAAAAAAAATTGTCTAACAAACGTTATTTTTCCGTCCAATTTACAAAACTACACAACAAATTGAAAAAAAAAAGAAAAAATAACTTTGTCAAATGCTACCAGTTATTATTGTTGATACTTTTTAGAGTTTTATTTGGTCTTCGCTCTAAGCTAAGGTTGGGCAATTTGAATAAGAGAAAAAAATTCTTTGGGACTTCAGGATTCTCATAACCATGTCGCCCTTGTCTCCTGAGAGTTATCTATACGGTTATTAAGGAAGAGCACGCTTATCGGGGCTTTTTATGGACTTCCAAATATGCACATGCTTCATTGTTTTAAATTATCTTATTAAATTGGATGAAGAAAATTAAACTAGAACAATCAGATTAAAGCTGTGAGCTGACTCTAGCAACCCACATCCCTAACTTCTCTTGCTCATAATCCCTACAAATCCACCCCTAACTCTCTCACCCACAGTCCCAATCAACTCCCCAGCTGAGTGCAAAATGTTTAAGAAAATATTTTGACCATTTATTAAGACTTGCACGCGGACCAGATAACTACTATATACATTTCATATATGAGCTCTACACATTAAGAATATTACAAGTGCTAAGTCAGAAAATAAGGGAGAGAAGCCTAGATGTGTGAATAACTATGAATTGTTGTCATAGTTCACTTTTCATGGCCAAAGGCGTGTATTTGAATGGGAAGAGTAAGTTTCTCAAGAGTAGTGCCTTTTCTCGATTTCTCATTTATGTGCCTTTCTCCAGGTAATTCTATGAGCATGTCATACCGTAAGTCATGTTTCTATTTCTGACTTATTCACATAGATTGGTGCGTTGGCTAGGTAAATAGAATGCCCTACGATTATGAACTTTTATTTTCAGAATCTTGTCTCAGATGTCATTTGTGTCTGTGATTACACATTCTGATTATGTTTCTTGGTTCTCTGTTTCTATACTAGAATCTCTTGGTTATTGTACGATACGATGACGTATTTTTTTATGTTAACATTCTTTGTATTTGTAATTTTATATGCTCAAATATCCTAAATCCATTTTGATTTGTGCATTTAGCAATCTCATTGGGAATTTTGCGTACTGCCTTATTGCTTTCCTTTCAGCTAATCAGTAGTGGGAATTTTAGCTGTGTGACAGTAGTACTCGTTGAGTTATGAGGCATTTGATTATTTGCCACATTCTACAAAGAGGGGCTATTTCCACATTCTACAAAGAGGGGCTATTTTTTATTCAGATTTGTTTTGAAAATCTATGTAAGAGTAGTTTGGGATATGTAGTTTTTTTATTTTATTTTATTTTATAAATAGCAGATTTGCATTAATAACAAAAGAAGAGTTTATAGGTAGTACAGTTAAGTATCTGATTCAGACATATCCGATAGCAGTAAAATAAGGAACTACATAATATGGTGAACCAATTTCCAATAGCTGTTCCTCAACATAATATGTTGTACAACTAGCAAGTCCCATAACGAGAAGCCCCTGGTCACTGTCCCAACACTCTGAAGTCATTCCTTGTTATAGGAGGACTTAGCCCTACTCTCTATCCGAGCAAACCTTTTGGCATTAATGAATGTGTCCGGATCTCAATAAGTAATGCTGAACACGTAGAAAGGGAAACATATATAGTAGCGTAAATACCAAAAATATACCCTCACATATGGCACGTTTGCAAATTATGTCTCAACCTTTCGAAATAGTATATTTATATCCACTAAACTATGGCTTATGTTGTACACGTTTACCTTATGTCCAACTTATTGGAAAAAAATTAGGGTTTGCAATAGCACACCCCTACATATCAAGGGCATATTGGTCAAATCACAAGGGCATGTTTTGGAGGAGAAATTGACGGGTATTTTGCATAAGAAGTCCAGACACTCTGTTTTGGGTCATTTCTAAAACAGAAAGGATCACTTCGGTCGGGGCACTAGAAATGATTGGGGGGAGGATTGCGCGATCTTCAATCGCGATTAGGGCTCTCTTCCCTCTATAATTGTGACGAAGGTGGAAGTTCTGCGCAAGGGCCATAGGCTTCCAGAATACGGTAAATCCTTCATTCATCTTCTTTCAAATGTTCTTCAATTATTAAAGATTAACTATTCAATCACTGAAGATTAATCGCGATTAGGGTTTTTTCGTAGTCATATTTTCCTGTTATAATATATCTTGCAATTAGAGTTTATGTTGTGGCTGTTGAAGTGAAATTGGAAAAACAAACTTTTCCTGTGATGGACTTGTAACATATCTTAACTTGCCATTTTTATTCGATTGAATGCAATAAGGGTTTATGTTAGATTATATCTTACAATGGACTTTCAACATATTTTAATTGTCATTTTTGTTCGATTTAATGCACAACATGACTATGAATTCTTTACTATTGAGTTACACAGTGGAGGTGAATTTAGAAACTGCCATGTTACAGTATATTTGGGGGGAGAAGTTGCTCATTTGTTAGGATATAATTTTGCAAAAGCGATATGAGGGCTATATCATGAAGCCTTATATAGTGTAAAATTAATACTAAAGCTCTAAATATACTAATTTATTAGGATTTAATTTTGTCAATTATGTCCTTAAAACTAACTCTCTCATACATAAATAAAAAAATTATATATCTAGAAAACACAAAAAAAAAAAAACCATTTGAGATTTAGTAGAAAAAAATTATGTTACAGACTTACAGTTAATTTAAACTTCTTATAATTTAGTAAATATATATGTATTTATACAAAACGTAATCACTGAAAAAAATTTCTACATATTTAAAAGATCAATAATCAATTTACAGAATAATTTTTGGCTTTGATCTGACCGCATATCAACAAGTGGCAATAACGCGTATATGAGATTTTAAAAACAAATGACATATGTATTTTTTTAAAAAAGCTACAGTTAAATCAAATAATACTTAGTTACTATACATTCAGAACATTCAAAATCTTTTAGATGCAAAAATATATCCGTCTAACTCTACAAAACTAATGATTTACCAATTTATTTTTATATAGGGTCCTTACAATCAATGAAAAGACCTTTTCAGTTATACTTCATTAAATTTTCATGAAAAATAAGTCTAATTGGTAAATTTTAGACAGGTTATAAGTATTAAATCTTAATTCTGATTATGATAGAATTTATTACTACTATGTCTGGTGACTAATGTGGAAGTTAGTAGCAAATGGTTGGTGAATTCTCGCTTTATAATATTAGCCTAATATGAAATGATATTTGTTATCTTTTGCAAGCTCATTATAGTTATAGCTACAACCTGACATATTTTAGTATAGAGTTAACTACGCCATTGACCCCAAACTATAACCCAAAATTTATTTTGACCACTGAATTTTCATTTGTGTCAAAATGACCACCGAACTCTTCAATTGCGCTCAATTAAGTCACTATGTTAGATTCCGTCAAATCTAAGTCCGTTAAGTCGTTTAATTTAGGGACAAATCGATCACTCAATAAATTTCTCTCTCTCTCTCTACAAATTCCGATGGTCTCTCTTCTACCGCCTCCTTCATCGTCGCCGATTTGCCGTAGATCACCGACCAATCCCACGCCAATTGACATGAAGTGACGACATCAACCAACCGCCGTCACTACAATGACCACTGGTCCATCCTGCCACCACGGAACAGCCACCAACCGCCTGTCGCAACACCAACACCGACCTGATGATTCGATTAGTTCGTCAACACCATTGCCGGCCACCAATACCAGCTGAACAATTAACGGGCAGAACATCGGTGCCAAAAGCCACCAGATACGTCATCGATGGGGCCACCCACTCCCGTCGACAGCCACCACACTCTCGCCGCCAAAAACCACCAGATCTGTCGCTGATGGGCCACCGCACTCTCGCCGACAGCCACCATACCCCCTGATGGGCGTTTGCAGGTCCCCATATGCCGCCCTGTACACGTCGTTCTTCAAGCTCTCGTCAACCACTGCCTCCGCCACCTCTCTGCCCAGCACCATCGCGGCAAAGGAGGAATCTCCATCGATCGGCTCGATCTCCGACATCATCTCTCTTACCCCTCCTTGCAAGCAAGATTTTGTACTTGGAAAGGGAGATCACTGGTCGGTGAGGAGGACATGACTATCTCCCACTCCGGCAAGGGTCATATTTCAAAGACATCGAATGTGGTGGTGGGTAAGTGAGTAATGGAGGAAGAAAAATAGGAGAAGAAAAGCAGAATAAAGAAAAAGAAGAATAGAAAAGAAGAAAAAAAAAGGAAGTAAATTCATGTCTGGTGTAGGCAAATTGACGTGTTAACCCCTCACTAAAGGGAATTAACAGGACGCCGATAGGTTCGATTCAACGAAATGACCTTATTTGGACAAAATTGAAAAATCAGTGGTCACTTTGATACAAATTGATGTCCAGTGATAAAAATGAAATTTGAGTTATAGTTCGGTGGTCAATGGTGTAATTAACTCTTTAGTATATAAATGTTACATTATGTTGTGATAAAACAAATGTAGTTTATGAGAAAATACCACTGAATGCATTTAATAGATATAGAAACTATAACTTGACGATAAACAATAGTCATAAAAGATATGGAAAAGAATTTCAACACTCCTAACGAGGATACGTCATATTCATCGATTGAATATTCTCATTACTAGAATCTTACATGAATTAAAGAAAAATATATACATAAAATATTGGATATTATGTGGTCGTTATGTTAAATTTATTTTCGTAAAAAGTAATAATTTATTTGAAAGTAATAAGGTGCATACATAAGTCTTGTTAAATTTAAAATGCAACTTTATTCCTTTTTAATTTCTACTCAGTCGTTATAATATAATCTCGAGAACACACACACACATATTACTTTAAAAAACCTTATGGAGTTAAAGAATTAAGTCCGTATGTAACATTTATAATTCAAAAGGGATACTAGCTTGATTGCATATTTTAATTACAACTACAATCGTATTCCTGTAACTCTATATGGCTCCAGCTAAACTATTCTATTATTCTAAGTGCTAAGTCAATATTAAATTAATATACGACTTGACAACTTAAAACAAAAGTTAAAGAAGACAAATAGCTAGCGGCTATACTGTGTCGTTATTTATTATCTGTCTTTCAATTTATAATGTAACGAAATTATAGGTAAACGTACATGTATATGCACATATGTCATAATTATTAATTGCATGCAATCTAATCAAAGAAACAATGCTATTTAAGAAAGTTAGGAATAATTCAAGTGAATTCATCTTTCATATTTTACTTAAGTTAGTCGTGATTAATTTAGGTATTAAGCTTATTCTTTATAACCAAATAAGATGTTTTTATATTGTTAACGTCTTTTTTTATCTTAAAATATGTGGTATAAATTAATACACTTTTTAAAATCTTATAATATATTGTATTTTATAAAGCGGCCCGAGCTTGACCCAGATCACTGGGCTAGTATTTATTAATAATAACTACAAAAATGAGATGTCAATACCTCTTTTTACCCGTAATTAAGAACAATCAACCTCGTGACACAGAAAAAAAAAAAAAAAACCTGACTCCACGGCATAATCTTACCAAAGGACTGCACCAACCCACTCTAGGGTCAGGAATGTCAAATGTAAAGGACGGTCCCAGGGATGCCATCTCCTTCCTTCACAAAACCCATGAACTCCTCCTCGAACTATGCTTGACAGAATATAATCCCCACAGATCATGTTGAAACTGGGATCACCAGAAACTGCTCAACGGTAGAGCCAAATGGCCACATCTCAGCATCAACCTTCACAAAGAACGTACTCTTACTCATAGTACAAGGCTTGAAAACCTCATTCCAGAAATATTCATTCTATGCTAGCAAGATTTAAGTACCGACTAAATATCCCAGAAATACTCATAGTTACCTTCCCAATATTATCAATGTCAAAGGACTAAATAACAAGATTTAAGTGCCGACTAAAAAACAAGCTTATGAAGAATTGCCTTTATTAAATCGAATGACTTTTACATTACAAAAAAAATGATTATTAGAAGATACAAAAGAAAACGAAGACCACAGACACCACCCCAAATTGGAACCCTCCCACTACCTTACACCAGAATGTGTGAGCATAATTTTTCACCGGTACATGACGGGGCTCTTGAACAGATTGTCACACCAAAAGAAGCTCGTCAGATCTCATACATGAAAGATACTCATTCTGTGCCGTGCAATCACTCGGATACTTTGAAGTGCTTAAGTCGGAGAACCTCCATGTCAGGGTTTTTGAAATTACCATACTTTCGTGAACCATAGTATTTACCCCAGCTAAATGCCCTATATTTGGCAGGGTTTTGCTCATTTGTTAGCTCCTCAATAGGCTCCATCACTACATACGATGCCGGGTTGAAGAAGAAAGGAATGGAAAATCGTTCTCTTTCAGAGTTAACTTTTGCTCTATGCACCAAACTCACATACTTCTTGTTACTCCATACCTATACGATGAACGATGGAAATACCACAAAAGATTAGCCATATTTGTTTGATAACTAGTTTTGTGTCCTGCAGAACTTCTGGTAAGTATAAACTAAAATTGAAAGCTTGATGAACGGTACCTCAAGCATGTCGCCAATATTTATGACATAAGCATTGGGGACATATTTAACTGGAACCCACTCTCCGTCGAATGTTCGCTGTGCTTCAAGTCCTCCGGCATCGTCTTGAGAAAGAATGGTCAATGCACCAACATCAGTGTGTTCGTGAGTACCAAGAGCTAACTGAGGGGTGGGGCAAGGAGGGCAATGAATTAGTCGGCCCATGCTGGTGTGGTCTTTGAAGAAACCATTCAACCGCTGCCTTGGTAAGCCTAAGCTCATGGAGATGAGTTCCATCAACTTGAATGATAGTTTCTCCATTTCGTTTCCATATGCTTCACACGTCTCCCTGAAAGTTTCAGTTCATCATTAGTTGTTAGCAATTCACATTTGTATACTCACAAACAAGGAACTTGATTGCTTAGATTACAGTACAAGAATGCTAGTTCAGTTATCATTGTGCTGCTTGCTTTGACAAAAAGAAAGGGTAAAAACATATAATGCCATGGCAAAACCATTTACACAGTAGCCATTTACATTTTCTGAAGTACGTTTCTCTTGCATTACCATATAATCTATCGTTGTGTATTAGTGTTAGACCTTGCTCTTGCTTTACAATATAGGCTGAAGTTATGTATTGCTTTTATATAATAACTGAAAGCATAGGCTATAACCTTGTAAAAGAAATTAATTAATATGCTGCTCCGTATTTATTACCTGAATTCAGCGGGATATTTAGGCCAAGAATGAATGAGCTCCCTTGATGTCGTGTCCTCAAGATCAAATGGCATTGAGGTTGCGGTTTGTTTTTCCAAAGGAAAATCAAACACTTCTTTCCAGTCGTCAACATTTTTTGCGAACTCTTCATATCCGTAATCATAAGGCTTCACGCCCCCGATATCCTTCCTCAACTTCCTCTTCTCCTCCGTCGGTTGAGCGAAGAACTTCTTCATTGCCAGCTCAAACTTTGCATGCAATTCCAACGGCAGTCCATGGTTGATCACTTGAAATGCTCCCCACTTTTCACAGGCCTCGCCGATTTCCGCCACCACACTTGCCGTGCTGCCAGAAAGGTCAATGACCGGAAAATCATTGGCTTGGGTGGATGCTGCAATAGAATCTGCCATGGCTTTGAATCCTTTACTTTAAAGCTCTTTTTCTGAGGTAGACTGGCTAGGGGTAATTGTGACAGTAACCCCAAAATGGTTTTTGAACGTGTAACTAAAGCTTCGCGGAGACGACCTTATATAGTGTGGAGTTGAGCCATATTTCCATTACAATATAGACCACATGGGGGTAAAGATATTAAAGCACAGGCTGTTTTAGAGTCGACCATGAGTGGTCAATGGAGTCACATTTGGTGTCCTAATCACGATGGCGGATTAAAGTAGGAACGCATTAGCGATACTCTACGCGGCTTTCTTTATTGAAGTGTGTGACTGAATTTTGACCTCATTGCTGCAAAGAATGACATTTGAGCTACAGTCTTCTATTTAGCGTAAGATATCGTGCGGAATTATGGCATAGAAAGAAGATCAAATTGCCGCTGCTACCCGAGCTGTATGAATCTTTTTCCAATCTCGCTAACACTTTCACGACAATTCTTAGCATATTTTTTAGTATCATTAAATGTAAGCCACTAAAAATATTTAGCGACGATTTATTATCGCTATATGGGGTAAGAGGAGGATTCATTCAACCGGGATAGCGGCCACAATTTTCTCCAAGGAACTGAAAGAATCCATTAGAGATTGTCACTCAAGTACACCCACTCATGGAAGAGTATCATAATGCACAACAAAAGGGGTACCAGGTTAAATCAGAAATTGCAGCGACTGTGAAAGCCCCTAAACCTGGTATATTCTATGTCAAATTTGATGCGGCTATTCTCAAAGGTGTGTTCTACACCATGCTCTCTTGGCGCATTGCAACGAACAAACTTTGGCTCTTACCTGAGTTGTAAGAATCTTCCTCCAATCCGGTATATTGTGACAATAAATAGTCGTTAAATGTTTCTAGTGACTTTTCTTCTAACACTTTCAGCGACAATTCTTAGCAGCATTTTTTTAGCGTCACTAAATAGAAGCCACTAGAAATATGTAGAGACGATTGATTGTCGCTATATATGAGGTAGGAGGAAGATTCCTTTAACCGGGGTAGCAGCAATCTTTTCCCATTGCAACATCTCTGAGCCTGAAGTTGCTGAAGCAAGGGCAGCTTTTGAGGCATGTTGTTCTGCCGAAGACTCATGTTTTCGACGATTCATTGAAGCTTTGGGGGTGGAAGACTGTAGGCTTGTCTCTTATAAGTAACATCATATGTGATGCTCACAGGGTCCTAGAGAGTATTTATGCGTCTAAGATTTTATTGTGAGGCGCACAGGAAATACAGTACTAGCACACGGACTAGCAAGAAATGCTAGATTCATTGATGAGTTAGAGACTTGGATGGAAGAAGCTTCTAGTTCTTGATTCCGTCCGTCCTAAAAGATGTAAAACCTAATAGATTGAGCAATGATATCTATTTTTCTTAATAGTTTATATATGATTTGTGGTAGTTTGAGAGAGACATTCACCGAAAAGTCTTGGTAGCATTTTTGAGCTACCTTGCCATGCTTTTTCAAATGCCTTGCGAAGTTCCAGGACAATTACAAACAACAGTACTGAAAATTTTTAATTTTTTCAAATAACGACATATTGGGAGCCAAGTATTTTGAAACACCAAAATATGTTCTGCTTAAATACATATATATCTATGTGTGTCAACTCTTCGTTGAAATTTGAAAACTAGCACTGCTCTAGAAATGTAGATTTATGTTAATTGATAACGTAAGTTTGACAACCATCTAATATCTACCATGGTTTCATTAAAGTTCTTTGCACTAGAATGCATTTCTTTTTCATGAAAAGCAAAGGTTGCAACCGCAGTTTCTGTCATTGCACCGATTAGGTAGACCAATATATGTCATGTACTATATACATCACATGCTGAATCTGGGTGTCGCACATGCATTAGAAAACTCAACAGAAGCTGGCATGGCCTGTTCGTGCTGGAAAGCTACCTCATAATTTAACGTAGTCGGAAGATCGGAGGATCCCATTCATGGGATACGGCTGGAAAAAGGTGGTCTGCATCATTCCTAGGGATCGTGCGGGATTTGATTACTGCTGGATCCAATGAGCCTTCTCGTGCCATACGGGGATCCACATGCATATCCAGCACAAACTTTTGGGCAACGTATTTTGAAAATTTTTATCGAGGCTTGTGATGCTGTTTCCTCGACACTTTAACGCAGTGGTATGCACAGTATACTTTTTGTGCATTTGGTCATGTGGCATAACATCGTTATAAGGTTTACACGCTCTTACGGTAGATGAATTTTTTTTTTTTTGGGAAGCACCGAGGAGACAATGGAAGGGCAAGTGTATAGTCGCCTTGCACCCTTGATTATAGAATACGTAATATATAGAATGTTTCCTGCCTATTTCTTTTCTCTGTCTTTGTATCATGGTATTATGAGTCTTTTCCCGTGACCTTCCCTTCCGCCAAATCCTAGAGGTTTTCGAGCACTACACATTTGCTGCATGATACTTTCAAGCAGTCCCTCCGAGCATTGCTAACTAAAAAACCTAGTTCCGCTTGAATATATTTTTTTTTCCTTACGATGCTTCCCTCACCAAACATCAAGCTACGATTCTGATCATAATGTCAGAACTTTTGTGCCCGATTTCCAACCAAACTATCCAAAGCTCACTGCCAGATGACTATACACGTGACCTCATGTATAAAAGACGATTCTGAATATATTTAAAGACGTTTTTTTTAGCGACGGAGGCAATTCCGTCGTTAAAAGACGATTTCAGCGATGGAATGTACCGTCTCTAAAAATTCGTCAGTAAAAACTTTTACCGGGGGGTGTTCTGTCGGTAAATATTTTTATCGACGGATTTTTTCCAATGGGTTTTTAGCGACGGAATCTCCGTGGATAAAACTTTTTAGAAAATTTGTAATTTCGGTTAGATTTTTAAATATATGTCTAGCGACTGAATTTGTTCGTCGCTAAATATACCATCGTTAAAAAATAATTTTAGCGATGGAGTTCTCCGTAGCTAAAAATCTCTGTCGCTAGTCTAAATAAGATTGACTTTTATTGACGGACTTTTAGGGACAAACCATTCCGTTGCTAAACGTCATATAATAAAAAGCTCACTCCACCCTTTTTTTTTCTCTCTCTCTCTCTGATTTCCTCCCTCTAGCGACTTCGTCGTCTAGCGTCCCCCTCCGGCGAATAATTTTGTTGTAATGTTTAATTGTATTAGGAGTTTAATTAAATCATAATTAAGCCCTAATTAATACTAAGTAAACCCTAATTGAACCGAATTAACCATAATTAATTCTAATTAGCGTTAATTAGTCGTAATAACACAAATTAGCCCTAATTAATCTAAGTAAACCCTAATTAGGTCTAATTAGCCCTAGTTAGTTCTAATTAACCCTAATTGGACCTAATTAATACTAATTAATCCCAATTGAACCCGATTAACCTTAGTTAGCCCTAAGCAACCCTAGTTAACTCTAAGGAACTTCTAATTAACCCTAGTTAACTCTAAGCACATCTTGAAGTAACCTAATTAACAGTAATTATTAATCTAATTAAATTATAATTACCCAAATTAATCCTAATTAGCCCTGATAAACTGTAACAGAACCCTAATTAATCCTAGTTAACCTAATGGCGATTAATTAGGGTTAACCTTGATAAATCCTAACTAAACCCTAATTAACATTAATTAGGCCTATTTAATACTAATTAACCCGATTAGCCCTAATTAGCCCCGATTAACCCTAATTAATCTAATAAAATCCTTATTACCCAAATTAACCTTGATAAATCCTAACTAAACCCTAATTAACATTAATTAGACCTATGGAAGGTATTGCGATATTTTCCCATTACCCTAAGGCTGTAGAGGGTGTACTACTCCTCCAACACGGCTGAACCTATGAGGGCTCACTGTGAGACTCGTAGCAACGATGCCGATGTGTTGACACACCCAGCTGATGGAGAGGTCTGGAAGGAGTTTGACCGCAGGCATCCAAGCTTTGCTCAGAAAGTTCAAAAATGTTAGACTTGGTTTGGCAACCGATGGGTTCCAACCCTTTCGGGCAGTCTAGCATGCCTTAATCCACACGGCCTGTTATTATTGTCCCGTACAACCTTCCACTAAGCATGTGCATGAAGAAACCATACATGTGTTTGACGTTGCTTATTCTAGGGTTGAAGAGTCCCAGTAAGGACATACACTACAAGAAAATAGACTTTTAGCGACCGCACAGAGCGGTCCCTATACTGTTTTAGTGATCACAGATGAGCGGTCACTAAATTGGTCGCTATAGGTCAGGTCGCTAAATTTTAGCGACCGCTTTTAGAAATCGGTCGCTAAATTTAGCGATCGCGTTGACTATATTTAGCGACCGTTTGCTAAATATTTTTTTAAATTGAAATATTTATTTTACAATATTTATTATTTAAATATTATTATATTTTGGGACTTATTTAGCGACCGCCCTTTGCGGTCGCTAATGATTTTTAATATTTTTTGAAATATATATATATATATTTCAAAATCAGGTTTAGCAACCGCACATTACGGTCGCTAAACCTGATTTTGCAAAAACATAAAAAATTTCAAGAATAAATAACCTGTCCACATCCTGTCCAAAATTTATCGCAAAACCAATATCAATCCAAAAGCAATTCACATCCAATCGAAGGTTAAATCGGTCCAAAAATCGATTTAACCTTGGTTGAAACGGTTTTGAATGAATGTATTGAAAGCTTTTCAATGGATTTATTGAAAACCGTTTCAACCTCCTGTCCTGCATTCATTCAAATAACTTGTCGCATTCATCAAAGTATCGATAAACATATGCATTAAAATCAATAAAATTCATATAGTTAAGAACCAATGATCAATTAAAATCAATAACAACAGTCAATACATAAACCCATGTCTAGATCACTAGTCGATAGAACAACCAACCCCGTCATCATCTTCTTCATTCTTTGATGAAGGCACGTTCAATCCAACAACATCCTCATCGCCCTGGTGGTCACCGACACTAGGATCAGTATCGTCCTGCACGAAGCCATACAAATGATTCAACATAATATATCAACAACGTGATCACACATAGAATGACCAAAATGCACAAGTACTTGAGAAAATTTGAATTACATGAAGTTTCGGCCCGGGCAAAAGATAACCGCCATGGATTATCATCTGAAGGCGCACAACAAACATTATGTTGAAGCTCGCTTGCTCCATGGCATCTGCCCGAGGAGCGCTACAACTGGTCTCGCCTGACGACTGAGGTTTGCCGGCTAGCAACGATCGTGCGGACTGACGAGGGTGGTCGAGTATACGGTCATTCTTAGGACCCCCATAGCGTCTGACCACAAAGAGACGTCGTCCACTGTTTTGCTACCGTCTGCATGGGAGTTAGCTTGAACTCTTTCTCTATATAAGAAAATAAGGAAATGTTAGAGAAATGCTACTGGCCGCAACCTCCAAGAATGCAATATGAATACAAAAGTAATACAAGAGTCGTGTGCTCACCCAAACTGCTCCGCGCTTTCAGATAGCCACTTCCCATATCTTTTTTGGAGTGTGTGCTCAAAGTGGTGGAGCCTCATAGGGGGCGTTCTCTCAGGGTCCTCTTCTGTCAACATCAGCTTGTGCACGGTAAATGGACGGGAACCAACACAATGCTTCATCTTCTTCTCTCTATGAGCCATCTTCTTGCCTCGCTCACTCAGCTTCGCCCAGTCTGCTATACTCCAACGCGACACTAGCTGGCCCCATATGGCTTTGCAGAAGTACTCGGGGTTGTGGTCCCTAGTCATGGATAAATCTATCGCACCCGCCCTAGCTAGCACCCACCTCCTCGCATTGAGCATCCATTTCTTGTAGTTCTTAGAACAATGCCACTCCTAGGCCTGCCTCCCAAGTTCTTAGTCTCCGTCAAACTCAAATTTGAAATAGTCCTGAACACAATTCAACATAATTTTGAAACGCGGTTCGTAAGAAAAATTCAGTGATAATGTACTTCTAAAACCAAATAAACCATATAAAAAGACTACGCTCCTTACCAAGAACTTCTCCTTGTCTGATTCACTCCATGACCCCCACGTCGCATAAGGCTGTGGAAGGTGAGGCATGATAATAGGACTGATTTTGGTCCTAACACAATCCTCAACAAAGCTAGGTGACAAGAAATCACAAGAGAGATACATCAATCCAAATATAAATGCATATTAAGTTAGAATTGAGCTTTGAAAATTTTAAACATACTAATTGTTCAGGACATGAGCAGTAATCCTTTGTTTCGGGGTGGCTGGAAGAGGTATCTCGTGGGTGATACCTCGCGGTATATATGAACTAGATGTTGCAAAAGATGATATATATATATATATATATATATATATATATATATATATATATATATATATATATATATATATATATATTGTGCAACAAATATCTTTCAATTCGACACTAAACTTATATCGTCTCACCATGGTCTGAAGCTACTGAAGACGACGACGGCTGCTCAACAGCACTCGCGTCACCAATCATAGGGGGAGGGAGGCTGACCGTGCCAAAGCAGCTCCGTGACGGCCACCTCCAAGACCTCAGGGTGCACTGGATCTCGGCATATCTAGAAAAGGTGGGAAGTGCAAAAGTTAATTGAGTGTAATTACTTCACTTGAATAATAAAAAACTTAAGCGCAAAAGTAAATTAATAACAATGTAGTTCACACGAATAATAAACACCTTAAGTGCAAAAGTTAGTACGCTAACAATGTGGCACGGCCGAGTATAAAATATAACCCAATTTAAATAGTCAACTACTATCACTAATAGACATCAATCACTATTACTAATAGACAACGGAACGTCTTCCTCCTCCTCGTCATCTTCGTCCCCTTCATCTTCATCGTTTTCTTCTTCGTCTTCAACGTTTTCCTCTGAATCGTCTTCGTCATCATCATCATGGAGGGCTTCAGCATCGACCTCTTCTCCAGCATGGCCTAAATCGCAAAGGGCCTTATCAACAAGATTGTTATTCTCCTGAAGCAGTATCACTGTGGGAGTATCATCCTCTTGGTACATCTCAACAAACACATCATCATCAACAAAGCCTCTTTTGGTCTTGATAATAGTATGCCAGTTTGGGTCCTTCCTTGTCACACCCTTTGCATAAAAGACCTGCGTTGCTTAAGCTGCAAATACAAATGGTTTGTATGATCCAAGCCTGGACCTCATATTAATGTCTAACTCGGATACCAGCTGTAATGTCAAACCATCTGCACTTGAATATCACCAGTCGATTATCGCTGCCATAATAATCTAGTTCAACAACCTCTTCCAACTATCATTATAACAGTCACCTTTGATCAAAACTCCACTGTTTTGGGTTTGTTTAGTAAGGTCAACTTCCATCGTGTTAAACCAAAATCCATTGACAATGTACCCTTTATAACACGAAACTAGTCTACTAGGGCCAACAGCAAGCAATTTGAGACAAACATCAACTCCATCCTGGCGGTCTACAACAACAAACAATTTGCACAAAGTATTAGGTTGTTACATGCAGTCTATATTAGAAATGAGATGTGGTTTTAGAACTTACGCGTAGTCAGAACTACTCAGGGAACGCGTTGTTTCGCATTTTTTCAAGTTGTCCATATGATATCCCAGGGTTTGCGAATAACACTTCCTCATCGTATTCACTGTATGTTATATATCATTGTCATTATATTATGTTCTTGAACTATGAGAAGGAAGATATATACACAACTACTTACATTATGAATGGTGCAACTTCATTGCAATTCATGAGAGCGTACAATGTTACACAACCAAGATGCTTGAATATGAAAAGACGCTCATCGAATTCTATGTCGACACTATTGTCATTGCGACCAAGCCGATTCATCTTTGTATCAGCATCAGTCTCAAAGTCGATTCATCTTTAAGCATCCTTGTCACAGCAAATAACTTAGGGGTGATTTGTACTTCCGTTTCATATTGGCTCCTCAGAGTCTTTTAACAATTTATAAAACTTCTGTGCACTCGGGGTTTGGCTCTACCTCTACATTAGGGTTACCATCATTAAAATAGTTATCCCAATTAATCCCACTAGGCCCAGCTTCAATTACCATATGTTGATATTGGGAATATCCCGAATCTCTAATATAGTACTGTCTGAACTTAGTAGGCACCCTCAGAATTGGTTCCCCGTGCTGAGTCCAATTTGTATAGTTACTCATAAAACCTCTATGGAACAGATCAAAAGTTATAACGTCGGAGGTTTTCCAACCTAACAGCTGACAATCATTGCACAGACATTTAATTGTCCCGTCATCAACTCTCGTTGATTCAAAGCAAAGAGAATAAACCCGTTCACTCCCTGTCTAAACTCTTCTGATACCCCAATCCCACTTGGAGCAATCCTTCGTTGCATTCAACTTCTATCCACTAACATGATATATATCTCTCACTGCTTGTTGAACCTATACAAGTCGAGTTCTAAATTGACCTTCAATTTGAAAAAATTATATTGAGTAGTCACTTATAAATGAGGGTTAATCAACGTTAATCAGGATTAAGTAGGGATGATTAGTGCTAATCAGTGTAGATTAGGGCTAATTAGTGTTAATCAGGGTTAACTAGGGATAATTAAGGCTGATTAGCCTAATCAGTGTTGATTAGTGCTAATCAGTGTAGATTAGCACTAATCAATGTTGATTAGTGCTAATTAAGGCTAATTAGGCCTCATCAGTGTTAATTCTGGCTAATTAGGGCTAATTAGTATAATTATTGTTGATTAGGGCTAATTAGTAAAAAAGAATCGATAGTGACAGAGAAGTTCATTTGCAAGTGTGCTTCATCTTAGCCAAAAAAACATCTAAGGAAAAAGAATCAAGAATGACACAAACAAGTCCAACAGTAGATGCATGAAGAATAATCTTCATGAGAAAATAATAGAGGAAGGTTTACAGTAACACTAACCACTAGATGAAGAGCCTGACTCACTACTGGAACTACTTGAACTACTGCATTTACTGTTTCTAAATGCTGTAATGAATTTTAGATGGAAGAAAATGAAACTTACAGTGGCATTGCCTACAACAATGGCAGCAGAGGAGGCGTGGGCTTCGCGCTCGGAGAAGAGGTCTTGGGGTTGGGCAGCTGCATGGAGATGACAGTGGTAGGAATCCACAAATGGCGTTGGGCAATCTACACGATGGCGGAGGCGGAGGGCGGTTATTTTTGGGAGAGAAAGAGACAGAGGCGGCGGTGGGCTGTTATTTTTGGGAGACAAAGAGACGGAGGGCGGTGTTTTAGGGCAGAAATTTTTATTTTTATACCTGAAGCCTTCAGCGACCATTAGCTCGGTCCCAAAATTTAGTGACTGGAATAGCCACTATTTTAGCGACCGCTCCGCAGTTGTTAAAAACGGTCGCTAAAAATACCCGCCAAATTAATTTCTTTAACCGCCCCATTTAATGATATATTTAGCGACATCATAAAGCGATAGTTGCTAAATCGGTCGCTAAAGTATAGTTTAGCGACTGCCTTTTCTTGCGGTCACTAAACGTGGTCGATAAAGACCTGATTTCTTGTAGTGATATATGTGTATTTAAGGCCGTTAATTGATGAGCTCAAATAGCTACAGGATCATGGAGTCGAAACTTATGATGCATCCCTTAAACAGAACTTTCAGATGAGGGCTGCTTTGATGTGGACTATACACGATTTTCTCGCATTGGGAATGACATGTGGGTGGAGCACACATGGGAAGTTAGCGTGCTCTACTTGTATGGGCGTGAATCCCAGTCATACGTTAAAGCAAGGTGGGAAGCCCTTGTGGTTCTAATGTCACCGGAAGCTTTTGCCATCAGACCATCAGTTCTGTAGGAAGAAGGATAAATTTGACAGGACAATCGAGCATGAGGTTGTCACACTGAACTACCCATCTAGTGAAGAAGTGTTATCGTACCTGGAGGCACTTGATACTGACATACCATACGGAAAGGGTGTGCCAGATCAGAAGATTCTAGGATACAGGAAAGAGCACAACTGCAGGAAACACTGTATTTTTAGGAGTTAGCCTACTGGAGGACACTCATTATCCGAGACAATATAGATCGATGTGATGCACATCAAGAAGAATATTTTTGATAATATGTTCAATACAGTGATGAATTTCAAGGAAAAATCGAAAGATCACCTTAAAGCGAGAAAGGATCTGCAACAGTTGGGAGTATGCCGTGAACTGCATCCTCGGACAGTCAGCGGGAGTACGCTGCTTTCAAAAGCACCTTACTGTCTAGACAAGAAACAGGTGGAGAAGGTCTATCAGTGGGTTCAGAATTTGAAGCTTCCGGATGGGTATGCGTCCAACATATCTCGTTACCACAATGTATCCGAATACAAGTTCCAATGGATGAAGAGTCACGACTGTCACGTATTTATGGAAAGATTCATTCCTATTATCTTCCGGAGACTATTTCCAAGGCTTGTATGCGAGACATTAACTGAATTATCTTATTTCTTTTGGGATATCTGTTCTTCTACAATCTGAGTGAGCAACTTCGAGGTGCTTGAGAAGAATATTGTGTTGACAATTTGCAAGCTCGAGAAATCTTCCCATTCAATAGAGCATTTGCCCATTCACTTGGCGTATGAAGCTAAGATGAGTGGGCATGTGCAATATCGGTGGATGTATCCATTCGAGAGGTATTGCTTGAACTCTATGTTGTTCATTAAAGGTAATGCAAAAACTGATTCATTGATAATCCACCTAACTCTATTCCTTAAACTTTTAGGTTCATGTTCCATTTAAAGAAGAAAGTCCGTAATAAAGCTCGTGTTGAGAGCTCAATTGCTGAGGCTACGTAATGGAAGAGTTTGTAAACTTTTGTAGTCAGTATTTTGGGCCTGATGTTGATACAAAGTTAAATGAACTAGGCTGAAATGAGCCCAGAGCTAGCATACATTTGGAAGGGCAATTGTCAATATTCAAGCAGTCAGATAGTCTGTTCGAACTAATTTATACTCGTTAGCTAACGGATGTAGAGTACAATGCTTCAACACTATATGCCCTTTTAAATTGTGATGAAGTTTCAGAATTCATTGAGTAAGTTTCTGACTTAAGATAATTACATAATTGAAAATGTGTGATCAGTGGGTTAACTTTCTTGATTTGCAGTGAATTCGATGCGGAATCTTTAATCACTGATTCTGCTGGAATTGACTCTCATCGAAAATCGCAATTTGTAAAGTTGTTCAGAAGACGTGTACGTCTTTAACCAAAATATACTATGTTTCATATGCCACTCCATATGTGGCTTATTAACTTTCACCGTCTTATACAATAGGTTAAGTCGGTCGATGCTCCAGTAGCCTTCTTGTTAAAATTACTAGCTCAAGGCCCGAATAAACAAGAAGCCTGTCATAGAGGCTACATCATCAATGGTTTAGATTCAACGTAAAAGATGATGATCGGACAAAACAAATAAAAACAATAAGTATTGGTCAACGACGACAGTTATGACGAGAATTACATGAACTTTTATGGAGAGCTGAATGAGATTATTGAGCTAACATATCTGGGTTCCCAAAAGTGTTTGGTAACGTTCAAGTGTACATGGCTTGATGTCACATGCAGTAGAGGAATCTATGTTAGCTCGCAGGGGATTGTAGATGTCAATGTTAAGTCAAGACTTTCATCAGACGAGCTGTTTGTGTTTGCTAGTCAAGCTGCACAAGTCTTTTACGCGGAGGACATCGCAAAGCCTAAATCTGATTGGTATACAGTTATCAATTCCAAGAAATTGTCCTTGGCATATGACAGTGAAGTAGACACCTTTCAAGCTGACCAAGCACCTGTTGAGGTGGACAAAGAGGAGGATGATCTCCCTCTTCAACCAACAGTTGATGTAGGAGAAGAATTCATAGATGATGATGCAGTAGATGGAGAAAGTGTTGAAGATTATGATGCCGAGTCTACTGACGAAGAGGAAGAATTACTTGATGTAGAGGACGACGAGTCCCAGTAAGAAGAGGATGAAGAGTCCGACGATGATGATAGCGATGATTCCAAAAATGAAGATCATTGACTTGTACTGTTGTAACATGCATTCTTTTAGTACTCGATTCATATAGTGCTTTTATACTCGGTTCATATATATACTCGGTTGATTTTTATATTGTCGTAACATCATGTGGACTATACATTGTTTTGTATGTGTTAATTTCTTTAATTTGGACTTGTTGTCCACCAAGTCAGACATGGATAAATTATAGGCCATCAGTGGTCGAGGTGGATGCCGAGCTGCGTCAACCTCGGTGGCTCCCGCCTCATTATTGCCTGCTGATAAAGAGGCACATAGTGCCCACATCCAGCAGGCGGGGGCCCAGTCCCAGCTCCAGCCGCGAGCACAGCCTCAGCCGCTGACCCTGCCCCAGCCCCAGCCCAAGTCCCAGTCCCAGTCGCTCGCCAGCCCCGAGCCGATTCCTCCCACACGCCTGCTAGTTTTCCTTCTTCTGTGGGTTCTACCTCAGGTATATTTGATAACGGTGTTTGGTCATAATGCTAGAATGGTATTTGAATTATATTTGATTTGTATTACTACTGGTGTTTTGCAGGATCTCGACGAGGCTATGGACCGACACACGGGTGCGCATCGACCCCCTGCGTAAACAGAGAGTTACTCTCACCCAAGAGGGCGAGTAAGTAAAAAAATTACATAATGCAGTACTTACAATCTTCAAATTCGATATTTATTACTGTCCACTTGTTTAATGCATTTGATGGTTATTTCTTTATAAGGATTCTGGAGACTCTGGCGAAGACGAAGATCGACGTCCTTGGGAAGGGCCGATTCTTTGAGTCACGGGTATACTCAAAAGACTGGGATGCCAAGAAGAGGAAGTCCTTATGAAAGGAGTGGCTGGTATGGTTTTTAGCCGTTTATGTCAGTCATTATTTGTTTAATTAAAACGTAATTTTAAATTAATAGTACTGATAGTGTAATTGAATGCCTTGAGGGAAGGATTCGAGTTTTAGTCACCTAAGTAGCAGGTGTTGAGACTGTAGGCTTTTTTTTTTGCCTACATTAGCAAAAATTACCAATGATGGCTACACGACACACGGGAGCGGGCGTAAAAGATGACGCCCTAGGGTGCACCAATAGAGGAGTGGAAAAAATTTCTCCCTCATTGGATATCTCCAGCTGTATGGGGAGCGGTGGTTGATAAGTGGAGGACTGATACATCCTGGGAGGCCAAGAGTAAGAGTGGGAGCGATAATAGACAAGACAAAGATCCCACACACACCGCCGGGGGGGGGGGGGGTCGGCGGCTCACGACGTCCTCTGACATAAGAATGCGATCCAGCACCCGAACCCGGTGCCAGGTCTGTGCTCTGACGTACACTCAAACGCACGTGAAGAAGAAGGATAAGGATGATCAACACTAGGCGGGGGACTTTGTTTCAGATATTTCCCGACAGATCGACGTAAGTTACGAATTGAGTTGTTTAGTTTGTTAAATTTTTGCCTTTGTATTCGATGTTAGTCACCTTAATATCATTGTTTTGTAGGCCTCGTACGAACAGATCAGGGGGTTTGGATAGCAGTCTGGACCGCCATCAGAGTTCAGGAATAAGGGCATGAGCACGGGCACAAGTACTGGGGGATTGAAGCGATGGGAACATATTAAGAGTACATCTAAAGCTTGCTTCTTAAAGACTCTATGCCCTATTACCACCTCTTTCTGGGAACATATTTTATGCAATCTCACGAAGCAATTTTGCTGTAGGATATCTTATATAGATGACAAATGTTTAGTTAACGTAACCCTCAAAAGGTAATAAAGTGTATGATGAAGTTCAAGTAATCTTATTTGCGATAGTTTTTGTCATAAAATGCTAGAGTTGTATTCTTTTGCTACAATACAGGTTGATTGTAAAACTGAACTAGCCGACACATATGAGTAAAATATATTTTAGAGTCATACTCAAATCTAACATTTGAATTCTGCTTACAAAATTTGTCCATTGCATATAATTTTGTTAGTTTCAACTGGTAGAATTTAGAACACAAGCATGTTAGCCAAAGAGGCCAATGACCACTGAACTTTAGTCCTATCTTAATTGGTCACTGGACTTTTATCTGTATCAAATTGATGATTTGACTCGTAAATTAGCCCAATTAGGTTGTTCTATTAGCTTTGATTAACCTCAAGGCCGATAAGTGCCCATGTGCTTAAGGGGCAAATTAAAATTGTCAAATGAAAATCCAAATATTCTTTCCTCTCTCATCCTCGTCATCTTCTTCGTTTGTCTTTCTTATTCCATATCACCAACTACCAGCCACCACCAATCGCTACCAGCCACCACCAATCGCCACCAGCCACCACCTCCAATCCACCACTATTCCTTATCCATTTCGGTTTCAACCACCATAACCCACTGATATTTGAATTCTAATTGAATACCCAGAAACTGATGTAGGTGTGTGCATGAGCGTGTGCGCACGGGCTGGAGCGTGACAATCTAGAAGCAAATAATGCACAACACAACTCACCTCGTCACCCAAACCCTCACCAGTCATCACCATCACCTTGTCACATTTATGCCATCACCCACATCCAAGCCCTTATGATTCGTCGCACACCACTCCATCATGACAATTTGCACATATGCATTCAACCAGGGCCACCAGAAACTAGTTGTTTTAAGGTGGTGTAGGGAGCTAGTTGGAAACTAGGCGACAAAGGTAACTTTAACTAGAATATTTGCTAAAACATTCACGACCAAAATCATCTCGTTTCATGAAGGATGTGATAGAGTCTTTGGTGAGGGCAGTGATGTAGGTATGGTGGTCGATGTAGACAGGCTTTTTTTTTAGGTTTAGTCTATAACTTATTAGTTCTCTGGCTTTCTTTTGATTTGGTCTTTATTTTTATTCTTGGTTTAGGCATTGTAATAACTAGCAAGCTTACTTTAATTGAGGCCCGTCCAATGAATAATCCGGTTTGTTGGTCTAGTCCAATAAATAGTCTAGTTATTAGTCCAGTCCAGATAGCAGTCCAGTCCAGGTAATTGGTTTAGTTAACTTTTATTTAACCCAAGAGAGAGTCTAGATAGGTTCGGTTGTTAATGGCTTCATATGGTAGAGATTTTGAGATGGATCACGATTTCTAGTTTATCACATGTGATATGATCAAGAAAAGAATGTTTATCTTCCTAGATTCGGTTTAAATTAATAAAGGGATTAAACCAACTGATTTTCGAACAAACCTATAAGCAGACATTTCTAGCTCAGATTAACCAACCGGGGAAGGGGAATTTTGGACTTTTCACCTCATTTCAGTTGTTATAGATGAGGGTTTCAAATGTCAAAATGAACATCGGAGGGGGTTGATCCGCGAAACCAAAAAAAATACATGTGGGGGTCATTTATCTTTTTTCATTTTTATATTCATATTACAGAGTACAATATTCAGAGTCAAGTGCTAATAAGTTAGTATATTAATTGTTGAGTCTTATAATGATTAGAATTATTTTTAAAAATTTATAAGGCTCGTGAAGAAAACCATCATCATTCCTGTGAAATTAATCAAATATAAAAATAAGGACTGTATCCAAATTTAAACATTTTTTTCTTGTTCTAAATCTCATAAGTTGTTTCCAGTTGTAACATATATATTTTTTCTCTTCTAAATCTAATATGTCATTTTTGCTTTTTAAGTATATGATATTTTATATCATATTACATAGTGATTTTAAATATACAGTAGTCAAAATAAGTCTTAATAAGTTAATTCATTAATTAGTTGGGGTATTAGAATATTTAAAATTAGTTTTCCAACTATGTAAGGCTTATTAAAATAAAAAATAACTTATCAAGAAATAAGGACAAAATCCAAGATAAATACTTTAGACCTTTTAGTGAAACTTATAATATTTATAATACTGCTTTACATTAAAAACATAATGTGACTACGTCTTAAGCAAAGAAGTATTTCTATTTCACATTGAAAACATAATGCGATGCCGTGTAACGCAAAGAAGCTAACTCGCTTCGCTCACTATATACTGTATAGACTTCTACAAGTTTTTTAGCATGCATATGAAATTGGCATAGCCGTTTGTAAAATTGTCACTGCGGCTTGGAGATTTTTCAAGTCTTTGATATTGACGCATAATAAGACCATAGTCCAATGCTTTGGTAGTAACCAATTTAGACTGAATTGAAAACCACTAGTTACACCTCGTTACATCGTAATACCACCACCACCACTATCATTACCATCACTTGACCACCCCATCACTTCTACCGTCGATGTCGTTACCCCGTTTGGTGTCGTCACCACCACCACCACCATCACTTCTACCGTCAATGTCGTTACCCCGTTTGGTGTCGTCACCACCACCACCATGTGGTGGCACTAGCATGCTTGAAACCACTTACCATAGTTTATGTTATCGTAACTTAAGGATATAATTGTCCAAGCATTTATTATTTTTTCATTTCCTTTGTTCTCCAAACCCAAAAATACGAATTATGAGATTTGAATTCCCTTCTGTTCCAAACAAAATAAATTGAATTGAATTCCAAATTTGAAATTCAAATCTTAAAAGAATTGGTTCCAAACAGACCGTTAGTAATCTAACTTAATAAGCATGCTTATAAAATAATTTGTTAAATTTTACTTAACAATTTGCTTACCATTTGGTTTTGAGCTATCCTATTTAGTGATGTTGGTTAGACTTTTAAATCTTATCTATTTGCTTCATGAAATAATGCAATGATCCTTGTATTTTCTCTGTATACTTTTATTTGTGTGGATTCTATTTGCTTCTAAAAGCTCCACCCTTATCCTTATTTAATTTGTCATCCTCGTTACCTTTTATAAATCTTATGCTATAAGGAAATATACACCAGAAAGTTCTGTATCAAAATTAGACTAACATGTAGCTAGCGTTATGTGCATGCCATTAACATGTGCAAATTATTAGCAAAAGATATTTACACAAGCACAATAAAAATGCCTCTTGCAATTACAAGTTGATCCCAACACATTATCTGCATACTTTTATCCATGGAGTCTACTTATTCCTTTTTGTGTTCTAAATCAATTTCTTACTTACGTTCTTCTAAATGGTAACCAAATCAAAATTAGCCATATGCACAAGGACATTATTTATTGATGTTTCACCACAAGTATTAATAAATTGATCCATTTAAAGATAAATGTGACTATCTTTGATGAAACAATCATGAATTATTATGCAATTCAAAGTTTCTAAAGTAGATGGCGAGTAATAGACTGTCCAGTAACTTGGCACGGATTTTTGGGCTAGTTAAATTACTAATAAGTGTTTCAAAATTTGGTACAATCAACTTCGGTCACTATGTTAATGAAGAATGAGAGGAATGAAAAATGGCCCCCTTAAAGTATTTTGAGTTTGTGGACCCCCACGAATATTAATTTTGGTAGTTGGCCACCTTTATCTACCAATTTAGTGTAATTGACTATACTTGATCAATTTTCGCTAACTAATTGTTGAATTGACGTGGAAAAAGATACAGCTGCCCATTCACCCCCCCCCCCCCCCCCATCGCTAACTCAAGCACAATCACTGAACCCAACAATATCACCAGCAACCACCAGTCCCACGACTAACCAATATCACCAAATCACGACCGTGCTCATATGGCCGCTACAAAACTCATTAGCATCACCACCACCCACCAACCATTCAACCATGTTAAAGTGCTGCCACAAACCTATCAACACCACCACCAACCCCAACCACTAAACCACCACAGTACCACAACTCTCACCACCACACACAGCCACCGCAACTCATCAGTGCAAAAAATGCATTTGAAACAACAGCCACCAAGCCCAAATTTGGCATCGGTCGATGATCACGGTGGCAGAGGATGAGAGGCGGGGGTTTGGAACATTAGCAGTTGATTTTGATAGTGGCGGGGGGTGGAGGAGGAGGGGGGGCTGTCATTCTATTCACGTCAGCGGTGAGGGTGGGAAGAGGAAGGGGGTTGGTTGAGTTAGATTTTTATAGGGTTTTCTTTTTCCCATTTCATAAATATACTTTTCCATTTTAGTGGATGTTAGGGGTATTGTTGAAGTTTCATGTCAAATTTTAGCCGGATGTAATTATTGATAGATGAAGGGTCAACTGTCAAAATTAATACCATAAAGGTCGATTTGCAAATCTGAGATACATGATGGGATCATTTGTCATTTTTTCTTAACGAATTGAATGACCTAATTTTTTTCTACTCAGTAAGAGTTGATTAAAATGAAGTATATTAGTGACATCTGAGCACCATTACATTGTTTTGTTCTAGAATTTAAGATTTTCATGGAAAATTTTGAGTGATAGCCTTTAGATGACAAACATTTAGCTATTGAACGTCGAAACGTGATGAAGTGTGTATAAATTCTAGTAATCTTTTTTAGTGACGCTTATTTGTCAGAACTCAGTACAACCGAGGCTACAGAAAATATGTATCCTTTCAGTAAAGAATAGGCAGCCCTTTACTTCCCTCGTCTGCCACCCATTGATCGCATATCTATACTAGCTCTCACCAATGAGTGAATAGATGTTAAGAGTCATTCTCAGATAACTCTATTATATTCTGCTTTCAAAGTCCCTATATTACGCATAATTTTGCTAGATTCAAGTGGAGTGTACAATACAAGCATGGTAAGGAAATTCTTTAATCCTTCTCAAAACTTCATACCGAAGTTACCATTAAAGTTAAAGGATATGTCATCGTTTGGATTTTCATTGCTGTGAATTGATTGAACGAGACCTCACAATTTAGTCGAGCAAAACAGTAGACTTAAGGTTGTTATAGAACCTGTTCGAAAATATAGGCTTTGATTTGTATTTCTACAACAAAATATTAGTAATACCAAGAGATTAAACGTAGGAAAATAATTGAAAGCAATTCTATATGAACGCTTGATAAAATTATGTAATCAAAAGCAGTAAAAGGATATAAAATAGCCCGTCTGTGAGAGTCGTGACAGAGTCACTGTCCTAAAGACGTTATCGCCTCCCTACGTGCAGGTGTTGACGGCAGAAAAAGTCTCCAAGATAAAACCCATTGACGCAGCTATGTCTCCTCCATGTGCACGTCCACAGGAAGACGGTATGAACAAGTCCACGATCACGTTACCCAAGTATAAAATATGAAAATAGCTAAAGAAGAAAAATATTGTGATCGTAAAGAAGAAAACACTAAGTGTGGAAGCATAGTTGCTTCTAGTCTTCTATGTCACACCCCATGGCCTTATATACTTGGCCAACCATAATCCATTTATTGGCTACATAAGTAAGATTAAAAGTCTTTGTAACTCATGGAATAATCATAACCATTCTCAATAATGCCAAATAATAAAGTATATTATATACACCATAAACACATTTGAGTTAATAATATTCATTATTGCATTTGTAACTCATTTCATAATTTACATATAAGTAAATACATATAGCCATAAATTGCAATATAATAATGTACATTTTATTTTATTAAAATATTCCAACAATCCCCCACTATTTTGATAAAATAAAATGATGATTTAAAATACTTAAAAAGCCACTAATGAAATGTATATAAAGCTCACCATTCCAACAAAATTTAAAGCATTTAAAACCTTCTCAATGAAAATGATGATACATTCATAAAACTCATTTATTATTATATGACTATTTTTTTTCTTTCGCAAAATAAAGCCATGGTTATTGAACATTATAAACTCATAAAGTAACAAAAATAGAAAATACATAAATAAGATGGGCAACTTGTATTGTGCAATAGGTGTTGGTGCCTTCCGGGCTTGAACCAACACTTAGTGTTGACAACTTCCATTTGAGAGAGCCGTAATGGATTACGCCTTGAATTAGGTCCCTTGGCCAAACTTCAGTTGTCACACACACAATACTGATATGGGACTTAGTTCGCGGGTTAGCGCTTTTAATGGCCATCCGCTCTTATCTTGATTCTCATGAGAGTCTTTAGGGAATGGCCCATGGTTCCCACAGTCGCGGCCTCACGACCACTCTCACTTAGGTGAGTCCTCCAAGGGTACGTGTGACATGTACCTCGCGAAAATATTCGCTTCGGGCTCATTCAGGGAAAAACCCTTCCTGGACGTCACACTAAGTAGCACAAGCACCGTACGGATGGGGAGGAGACACTCTCCTATTAACAAAAGGGTGCTACTTTTATCACGAGTCACGCTTTACGGGTTGTTTCTACCCATTGAACCTTCTTCATGGGATCTCCAATCACAAAGGATGGGTTACTCCCGCTGGTGACTCCCTATGGGCTCACCCCATCCGCCTCAGGTGAAAAAGGATCTAGCCACTGTGCTAGTCCCGAGGCAAGTTGTGCAACTTTTATAAAGCCTCTATAACTTATTTTCTCTTCATCGATGAAGTATCACAAGTTTGCAGAATTTTAAGGGCCCAATAGTGCACATGAAAGCAACATTATGAATCGCATCAGGTAAATCACATTTCAGTGGTAACATCCACTTTGCTTAGCATCAAATATGATACTAGCTAGTCAGTAGTCTCACTACTAGGAATCAAACCTTTGATCAGTAGTCTACTACTAGGAACTAGTCTTCAACATAATGTGACCAGTAGTCTTTCACCTACTAGGAGCCACATTTTCCTCAACATGCGTCATTTTTCGCATAACATAATCTCACATCAATAGCAACTTCACAAAAATCCTTTGATAAGTTTCAAGAATTTTCAATTCTCAAGCTTTGCAAAAGTTAGATAAAATCCATGTGCAAATATCGTTTCGAATTTGCAATCATATGATAAATAATTGGGTATCCAAGATTTAAAGTACCAAAAAAATCAATGCACCTCGTATTCAAAAAATCAAAACTTAGATACCATTTGAAATAGATACCACAACAATAAATATCAAAATAGCCAAGATAATCAGAAGTCAACGACTTCGGTTATTATGATTTAACATCTTTACCAAAGTATAATTTCAATTACTAAACTTTCAATACTTTGCAAATTTTGTTTTGTTTTGTTTTTTTTTTCTCCTTCCACATTTTAAGCTCAATTATGCAGAAGAGCTATACAAGCCCGGAGATCCAAACTAGCAAAGCCCAAGTGCAAGAAACAGAGATAGATGCATGAGATATTACATAATCTCACTATGGATACATGCACGCGACATGCTAAAATAGACTTAAAATTAAGAACATATTATATATAGATGTTCTTTATGTCTCTAATCTTCTTTGTATATACATGACTCAAGAAATCATAATTATCTTCAAATCATGCACCCCCACATTTCGCAGCCATGTATTTATCAAAGAATTTAACATCAAAATAAGGATTTTCATAATTTTATCAAAACAATTTATTTCATAGACACATTCAGCAAAATAAAATCAGCTTCAAGTTACTTGTTTTACAAAAGCCGATAATTCCATGAAAATTTTCCCCTCTTGAAAAAGAACTCCATAAACTGATTTTAGGTGGTTCACCAAGCTATAACTCTATGTATAGAATCTCAAAAATACCTTTTCCTTTTTCATACCAAAGGCATGTGACAAAAATTAAAGAGGAATAAGTGTAGGTATTTTTTAAGATACAACTACTTATAGACAAACATAATAATCTACAAGTAAAGGCATCAACGTTATTGTCACTAATATTTAAATTTTGAATCCAACTCATACAAAAAAAAAAAACAAATATCTAGCAAAAGTTCACTTTATTTTTTTCTTTGCTTTTCTCTATTTGATATCTACAAAACAGAGTATTAGATGAAAGTGCTAGCTCAAGAAAACATCCACTGCAAGTAAGAGACGTACGCTTATCATAGTAAGAAAATGTTTACCTCTTCATCCAAAAACTAATGCTTTTTATTTTCTTTCCAAGTTTTCGAAGGCTGAAATGGTTGTAACGCAATATTTTTCTCCCAAAAGAACACGCATAAATAATTGAACTAAAACGTAATCCACAATTCCTAGGCTTACAGATTCTAAATATAAAAGAATCTCACATCCTATAAAAGCATTCCAATTTGTTAAAGATTTAAAAAATTCCTTATTAAATCGTACTGTTATAATTTAGTTGTAACACCAAATATTACTTAAGTTACCCATGTTGTATATTTGATGAAAAGATGTAATTAAAAAAATTTAGGAAATTAATGTAAGTATGCAAAAACACAAACACCAAACATTATTTAAGTTACCCATGTTGTATATTTTATGAAAAGATGTAATTAAAAATATTTAGGAAATTAGTGTAAGTATGCAAAAACACAATCATTCTTCTCAAATTAAACCCAAATATTAATTCTTCCTTAAACAAGTTTATATAAATATATCAAAGTAGATTTATTGGATATTCATGTATAACCACTTTTGCATAACATCTAATAATGCATCGAAAGCTACCATGATCATAGGCTTACATGAAGCCAACTCAAAGGCTTGACAAGTATTTTCCTTTTTTCCTTCTTCTTCTCTTTTTCTCTAAGATAAAATTCTCCAAATATATGGAATAAGAACTCGTGTTGTATGTTTATTGCAAGTAACCTCAAAGCCTTGTGGGTCAACTAGTCAAGATGTATATTTGTAACATACCATCCGGCTTGAGAAAAGTAATCTTGTCAAGCATGTAAATTACATCATATTCTTAAGTCAATAAATTGTCAACCATGTAACTTACAAGCATCCATTATGTACACTAATGAATATGTAACTAACTGTTTGTAACTTTCAATAATTTTTTCAATGGACATCAATTTAATTAAAAAGTCTTTTGAAATTATGGTGCCTCTACTTCTTCCAAGATTCATTGCATACATAGCTATATGTACTAAAATTGTTAAGAAACTTACCTCGATACAAAATATCTGAAAAGTCATACCAATTTTGTTGCCATTTGGATTTTCATGCCTGTTACACCACATACCAATGTGCGAAACAAAACCACTGGTTTTGAAGTCTTGTACTCCACCATGATACTTGTAACAAAATCCTTTTGGAACTAACTATTAGAGACCATTTTAAATTCATCTACCGGAATAGAACCCATTTGACCAGTGTCCACTTGCTAATAAGCAGATTCAATCACCATCTTCTGTCTTCCTAATTTTCCCAAATATACATGGGATGCAACACATGCTCGTTTAACATAGACATGCAATGTCAAAACCAACATTGAATGTTCCAAGCAACTGATTTAACAGCACTGAAGTTGGTTGATAATTAAAGCCGTGATAAATCATATTTCTTTCAGTACTACTGCTACTGCTCCTAAAAAAAAAAATGCCTTGGTACTTAGTGTTCCAAACAAACCCGGTGGTAATTCTTTATTTGTGCTTTGGTGCCTATGGCTACCTGAGACCTTGTTGACTTCAAGCTTCTGATCCTCCTCTCTCCGTTCCATTTAACTTTCTCTGGTGGTAATTCTTTATTTGTGCTTTGGTAACGTCTTTAGAATCTTGGAAAATATAGGCTTTGATTTGTATTTCTACAACAAAATATTAGTAATATCAAGAGATTAAACGTAGCAAAATAATTGAAAGCAATTCTATATGAACGCTTGATAAAATTATGTAATCAAAAGCAGTAAAAGGATATAAAATAGCCCGTCCGTGAGAGTCGTGACAGAGTCACTGTCCTAAAGACGTTATCGCCTCCCTACGTGCAGGTGTTGACGGCAGATAAAGTCTCCAAGATAAAACCCATTGACGCAGCTATGTCTCCTCCATGTGCACGTCCACAGAAAAACGGTATGAACAAGTCCACGATCACGTTGCCCAAGTATAAAATATGAAAATAGCTAAAGAAGAAAAATATTGTGATCGTAAAGAAGAAAACACTAAGTGTGGAAGCATAGTTGCTTCTAGTTTTCTATGTCACACACCATGGCCTTATATACTTGGCCAACCATAATCCATTTATTGGCTACATAAGTAAGATTAAAAGTCTTTGTAACTCATGGAATAATCATAACCATTCTCAATAATGCCAAATAATAAAGTATATTATATACACCATAAACACATTTGAGTTAATAATATTCATTATTGCATTTGTAACTCATTTCATAATTTACATATAAGTAAATACATATAGCCATAAATTGCAATATAATAACAATACTATAATGTACATTTTATTTTATTAAAATATTCCAACAGAACCATAATAACAGGAAAGAATAGAATACATGTGATATCAAGAAAGTTAACATGCATGCCTGACCTACATGGGAACGTATTTGGTGAAATCTCACTAAAGCAATTTTGCAGCATGATACCCTTTAGATATGACAAGTATTTACTCGAAAGTCAAAACGTGATAACATATATGATAAAAATTTTAATAATCTTTTTGGCGACGGTTATTTGTCACTAAATGTTAGTAAAGAATGGGGGCAGTCCTTTACTTTCCTCGTCTCCCATTTATCACATATTTGAACTACCTGTCACCTATGAGTAAACAGATGTCAAGAGTCACTCTCAAATAATTTACAAAGTCAGCAATAGTTTTGTTCGATTGAAGTTGGTACAATGTACATTGTACAATACAAAGCATATTAAGGAAATTCTTTAATCATTCTCTAATCTTCAGAACAAAGTTATCGCTAAAGTCAAAAGATTTATCATTGATTGGATTTTTATTTCTGTAAATTGATTTAGTAAGACCCTCACAACAGAGTCGAGCAAAATTAGTAGACTTACGGTTGTTACAGAAACATCGAATGGGGGGATAGTAGGATACAAGTGCTGTAAAGAAAGCCAACATGCATGCTTGACCTCCATGCTTAAGTCATTATTTTTTGAATCCATCCATGTAACCAGCACAACAGACGAGTACAGAACTAACCTCATTATACCACAAAACAAGTAAAATTTAACTTGATTGTTCTAGCATGAAACATCACTGGCCAGGCAACGTTTATGTGAACTAACATACTTTCTGAACATATCTCCAACCAAAGAACAAGAAAACGACAACAAAACAAAAAAAAAGAAAAAACCACATACGTGCACAAAGGTGGAGCTGGAACTGGAGCCGGCACAATTGGATCTACCATTCGTATCGGGAGACAATATGAGACAAGTGCTACCAAGAAATCTTGAGTCAATATGCATTGAGTTCATCTATGTTACTGACACACCTCACAAAGTGCAACTAAATTCATCATAGCGGGGTAAAATGAGATAATTTTTACTCAATGTTCTGGCATGAACAATCACTTGCCAAGCAATGTTGAGGAGAACTAACACACTCCCTGAACATTTCTACAACCAAAAGTGTTAGCACATGTATAATTCATGTAGTACTCTTCTTATTTATCTTTTATCTTGTATATTCTTATCTTTATGTTGTAGCTAGTTTATTGCCTTAGTATACTGCTCTTACGTTCTATAAATTGTACTCTGTAAATCACGTTCCTTATACAATTCAATACAACTAAATATTTTCCCAAATATCCTAAGTTTCTAGATGATATCAGAGCCTATACCAATAATCTAAAAATCCTTTCCTTACACCATGACGTCCTCTCCTTCAACCTCACTTATTCCCGTTTCCTCAACCTCCATTGTTGCCGCCATTATTCCTTCTTCAACTCCCTCTTTGGTCACCTCCACTCATACCTTTTCTGTTAAACTTACCTCTAAGAATTACCTTGCTTGGAAAACCCAATTCCTACCCATCTTGAATTACCTAAATCTTCATGGACATATCGATGGTACCTCATCTCATCCTCCCAAAACTATTGTCTCACCTACTGCTGAAAATTTGCCTATTTCCTAATCCGGAATATGAAGCTTGGTTCAAGAAGGATCAATTATTTTTATCATGGTTATTCTCCTCCCTTACTAAAGAAAATTTTCCATATATATTATTGGCCTTTCTACTTCCCCAGAAGTTTGGACTGTATTGGCTCACTCTTTTGGTTCAGTCTCACAAAATCGTCAACTACAACTCTACATTGAATTACAAGAGCTGAAGAAGAACGACTTGTCAATCTCTGAATATTTGCATAAGGCTAAGTCCTTATCTGATGAACTTAGCACTGCTGGAAAACTGGTTTCTCCTACTAAATTTAATGCAATTATTTACCAAAACATTGGTTCCGACTACCATAGCATAATTACAGCTCTCAATCTTCGCCAAGAACCGGTATCCTTTTCTGAGCTGCACGGTCAGTTGATGGCCCGTGAAATTCTGCTCAATGAATTTCTGTATGATGCCGCCCACCAATCATCCACATCAGCTGATGTTTCTACACTTTGGTTGAGCCTCTCTCATTCCGCCACTCACTTGGATAGTCCATCAACATCAGGTTTGTCTCCTTCTCACACTTCTTCAACTCAATCTCCTTCTCCTACTATTTCTCAATCACTAGCTCCTACTTCTCATCCGCCGACCTCATCACCTACTACCACCTACTACCTCCGAACTCCTTCTCCCACCTCAACTCCTATTATCACCAAAACACTTTCTTCGACATCACCAAAATCTACTTCATCTAATTCTCCTATTTTATCATAAAGACAACCACCGCTATCTTCCTCAATTCAAGGCTTAAATTTAGTTGTTGACCTCACCAACTTTTCAAACTCATCCAAACCCGATGACCCAATCTCTCCACCATGTACATACACAAAGATTTTACGACCCTCAAACATGAACAAAAGACAAGCCAACATTGCAAAACCCGCCTCAACTTTCTCTACATATAACCCAAAACAGTAAATCAAGCTAAACAATGTCAAGAGTGGCGTGATGCTGTGCAGAATGAATTAAATGCACTCCTTCAAAACCAAACATGGCAATTGGTTCCTCGCCCTTCACACAAAAATATTATTGATAATAAATGGGTCTTTCGTATTAAGAAAAATTCAGATGGTACGATAGATCGCTACAAGGTCTATTTGGTGGCAAAAGGGTATGCTCAGCAATCAGGTGTTGATTATCAAGAGACTTTCTCTCCCGTAGTAAAAATTCATAACCATTCGCACTGTTCTTACATTGGCAACTGTTCAGAATTGGCCTATTCGTCAGATTGATATATCCAATACTCTCTTGCATGGATATTTGGAAGATGAAATTTATATGGAGCAGCCAATGGGTTATGTTCACAAGGATTTTTCCAATCATGTTTGCAAGCTTCAACTTTCTTTTTATGGCTTAAAACAACCCCCACGGCCTTGGTTTCATCGTCTCTCCGATTTTCTTGTTCGATTGGGTTTTGTTCCATCAAAGGCTGATAGTTCTTTATTTATTCTTCACAAAGGCGATATTCAATTTTATATCTTAGTCTATGTCGACGACATTGTCCCTACATGTTCAGATCGTGCGAAGATGGAGTGGTTTCTTAATCAAGTTAAACTGACTTTTACAATACATGATCTTGGTGCTCTTCACTATTTTTTGGAAATACAAGTCAAAAATATTTTGGATGGCATTTTTCTAACTCAAAAAAAATATATATATTGAAGACTTCCTTAAGGAGACAAACATGGCTACCTCTAAGCCGTGCTCGACTCCTTTAGCCGTCTCACCAAATTTGAGCAAAACCATGGGCGATTTTTTGCCTAATCCTGAACAATATCGGCAAGTAATAGGGGCACTTCAATATCTCACTCTCACACGGCCTGACATAGCTTTGGCCGTTAATAAGGTAGCTCAATTTATACATTGTGCACTTGATGTGCATTGTCAAGCGGCAAAGAGTTTACTTCGTTACCTACGTGGGACTTCGGCTATGGGCTTATCACTTTCAAAGAATTCCTCTTTTTCAGTTACAATGTTTTTCAGATAGTGATTGGGCAGAGTGTCCTGACGATCGCCGTTCTACGGGTGAATACTTGGTTTATTTGGGCAAGAATCTTATTTCTTGGTCTTCTAAGAAACAGCCACGGTGGCAAGAAGCTCTACTGAAAGGCAAGAAGCTCTACTGAAAGTGAGTATAAGGCCCTTGCAAATGTCACTGCCGAAATTATGTGGATTGGTTATTTATTGTCTGAACTTGGTGTTCAAAAGGCTCTACTTGCCTTATTGTGGTGTGATAACATTGGTGCGGTTTATTTGTCTAGCAATCTTATTTTTCATGCTCGAACCAAGCATGTGGAGCTTGACTATCACTTTGTTTGGGAGCAAGTTAAGTTGGGAAAATTGGTTGTTCGTTTTATCTTTAGTGCTAATCAATTGGCGGATATCATGACAAAGACCCTTGGTACTCGTCCTTTTCATGATTTGCGGAGCAAGCTTCGACTTCATAGTATTTCACCCTAAGCTCGAGGGGGGTTGTCGGCACATGTATTATTCATATAGGACTCTTCTTATTTCTCTCTTATCTTGTAAATTCTTATCTCTATCTTGTAGCTAGTTTATATCCTTAGTGTACTGCTCTTATGTTCTATAAATTATACTCTGTAAATCATGTTCCTTATGTAAATCAATACAACTAAATATTTTCCTAAATATCCTAAGTTTCTACAAAAAGAGCACGAAAGAAAAAAGAAAAATACCGAAACCATAAAGCTTGATCTGGAGCTGGTACAGTTGGATCCACCAAGGCGTCACATTAATTGTCTTCTCCTCGCCTTCCGTCCAACCGTATATGACAAAATTTTGATCGGAGGGAATAGAGTAGGTAGATTTGAAAGCAATAATAATTGATGCAAGGACGACTTGGCATGTGAATGAGGCCTGCTTCTGTACCTTCCCAGAATGGCTGAATGGGAAAAGAAAACCGAGCTCTTTGAGGTGTTTACCAAAAATCCAATGGCGGCGTCAACTTGAGCACCCAGATTCCTGTATAGAATATGTGCATCTGTAGTAGATTCAGGGGCCTTGGATTATAGGCCCAGCAGGGTAAAGTGTTTTCAATGTACTTAGTTTGGTAACTTTCTGGCTTGATTAACATCAATTTCAGCATTTTGGTTACAACAGGAAATTACGTTCGAAATCACTTTCAGTTTTGATTTTTTATTTCTAAAAAAATAAAAATCAGTTTAACTTTTATTTTTTACAAAAACAAGTGGGTGTTTTGATTACTCAATTTTATTTTGAATTTTTTTCTTTTGAAGGTTTGATTATCCAGTTTTTATTTTAAGTTTTTTCTTTAGTGGCGGTTGCGGTGACGTGGTGGGGGGTGGCGGTGGCCAGCGATGGACGTGGCAGCAAGGGGTGGCGTGGTGGTCTCAAATAAATATCAAAACTTCAAAATGAGAGTTTTTAAAAACAGCCATTTTTTAAAAACTCTTTTTTAAAATTGAAGAAAAAAAACCAAAATTTTGTGCGACATGCATTTTTTCTCCAGTTTACAAAATTGTAAAAAAAACTAAAAATCAAAACGTTTGCAAATAGAGCCTTAATATGTGATGGACCATTTCTAAAGAATGCCAGATAAGGCCCCATTTGACAAGCCTTTTTTTCCAGTTTTTTTTTTCAATTTTGGAAAGTGAAAAAAATAAGCATGTTTGGTAACCATTTTTTCCCCTTCAGTTAAAAAAATCAGTTTTTAAACCAAGGCTATTTTTAAAAACTCCAAAAATGAGTTTTTTTTTTTCAATTTTGGTTTTTTTTTTAGACCACCACTGCCGGCAGCCACCTCTGGCTACTGTGGCAACCTTCGACAACCACCGCCGGCGACTGCCGGCGCCAGGCCACCACTGTCGGCCACCGCCACCCCCACCACCGCCATGGCAAACCCCCATAAAAAAAAAGTAAAAAAAAAAGTGATATCAAACACCAAAAAAAAAAAAAACTGGTTTATCAAACACCCACTTGTTTTTGTAAAAAAAATAAAAAATTTAAGCAGCTCTTTCATTTTATTTTTTTGAAAACTCAAAAGAAAAAAAGTGGTACCAAACAGAGCCTAACTTTTTATCTATTACAACTGTATTTTATACTCTGTATTTAGTAATGCACTTGATGCGCTTGTTTCGAAAATATCCATTTGCTTTAGTTGATTTTCCCTTGAAACAGCTTTCACCGACCCGCTTTAACGTTCAAAGTATGTACAAGTTGCATTCTTCACGCGAACGGATGATTTGGTTGCACTTTGTTCACTAAAAATACAATTGAAAATGAACGGACGGATTTTTGTACTCGTATTTGTAAGCTGATGGACTTCGTAGACTAACAAATATTTTGAAGAACAAATTTTGACTTCTACTTATGTTGTAAGAATTTTCCTTCTACTCATATTGTAAGAATTTTCCTTCTACTCATATTATAAGAATTTTCCTTCTACTCATATATAGTGACAATTAATAGTTCTAAACGTTTGTAGTGACTTTTCTTCTAACACTATCAGTAACAATTCTTAATAATATTTTTTTAACTTGACTATATAAAAGTCACTATAAATACTTAAACCTTTTCTTTTTAAAAGGAATATAGCAAAGATTTTTTTTTTAGTTTTGGTTTTTTTTTTGAGACCACCACCACCACTCTCCACTGCCGGCAGCTACCTTCGGCTACTGTGGCCACCTTCGGCGACCACCGCCGGCGGCAGGCCACCACTGCCAGCCACCACCACCGTCGGCCACCGCCACTGCAAACCACCATAAAAAAAACTCAAAAAAAAAAGTGTTATCAAACACCAAAAAAAAAAAATTGGTTTATCAAACACTCACTTGTTTTTGTAAAAAAATTAAAAATTAAGCAGCTCTTTAGTTTTATTTTTTTGAAAACTGAAAAGAAAAAAAAAAGTGATACCAAACAGAGCCTAACTTTTAATCTATTACAACTGTATTTTATACTTTGTATTTAGTAATGCACTTGATGCACTTGTTTCGGAAATATCCATTTGCTTTAGTTGATTTTTCCTTGAAATAGCTTTAACCGACCCGTTTTAACGTTCAAAGTATGTACAAGTTGCATTCTTCACGCGAACCGATGATTTGGTTGCACTTTGTTCACTAAAATTACAATTGAAAATAAATGGACGACATTTTGTACTTGTATTTGAAAGCTGATGCACTTCGTAGGCTAACAAATATTTTGAAGAACAAATTTTGACTTCTACTCATGTTGTAAGAATTTTCCTTCTACTCATATACAGTGACAATTAATAGTTCTAAACATTTGTAGTGACTTTTCTGTTAACACTATCAGTAACAATTCTTAACAATATTTTTTTTTAACTAGACTATATAAAAGTTACTATAAATACTTAAACCTTTCCTTTTTAAAAGGAATATAGCAAAGATTTTTTTTTTTGCTTTGTCGATGGGGGTATATCCAGATCAGTTAGAAGAAAACACAGTACTGTGAGATCATACCTTAGCAAATGTGTGATCAATATTGATTATGTAAGATCAGGCGATAATCTCGCTGATCCACTTACAAAAGCTCTAGCTAGAGAAAAGATCTGGTATACATCGAGGGGGATGGGACTTAAGCCCAAGAATGTATAAGTCACCTATAAGGATACAACCTCCTAGGGACTGGAGATCCCAAGAACTAGGTAAGGAGACCAACGAATTATAGAGTGACTGGTGTTGTACATGTACTACTTTTGTCTTATGACAATGTCCCTCCCTATGGTGTAAGTACATGTTTCTCGTAACGATATTGTAGGTTGAGATTCATGGTAATCTCTTAATGAGTTCTATAGCCCATACGGGTGGGATGTAATAGTTACGAGAGCATCCTTGATAGACTCACCTATATGAGTGTGGAAGTAAGGCCGCTTCCTATGAGAATTGGGTTAATTCTCTAGAGCACTCATGAAAACTGGGATAAAGCACATGGCCATAACGTGCTGGCTTATGAAGCTTGGTATAGGATACCTTGAGTTTCATGTGTGTGACGTCTTCTACGTATCCTTAAGTAGCCATCGTTTCAAGGCTGAGTCCACTTTGGCTCTAATACGGGAAGACTGAAACACTAAGTGAAGGTTTCAAGGCAGAGCCACTTTCACAATGCATGAGACTCTCACCTTTTGCCCACTGTCTAAGTTGTGAATTTTTTATTAAAATAATTGGGGGATTGTTGGAGTATTTTAACAAAAAAAATTCTCTTTGTTTTCAAGATTGAAAAAGCATTGAAGTTTTGAGTAAAATTATAAAGTACTTTAGTCCCACATTACTTGAAAATGGAAAGAGAAAATTTTCTTACATACTTAAACTTTTGGAAAGTTTTTATCCCACATTGGCCATTGTAAAGAATTTTAAGGAGTATATAAAGTGACACTCCTTGGCCTTTAAGTAAGATGTGCTTGAGTTTAAGACTCGCACGCGCAAGGGGGAAGGACAAGTGGGGGAGATACGAGTTTCTGAAATTTACGGATGCTATATGGCAGCATTCCGGCCTCTCCCCGAAGCTCGTATGGGACTATAGCATGTCTATTTATACTGCAAAATATAGCTGTTGGGCAACATTAATATTCTTCATTACTTCCTAACAGTCACATTTTCTTTTATTACACAACAGTCATATTTTTTATTGCAGCACTTTATTTCTGAAATAAATTTCGGATTTATTTTTTGTAAGAGATTTCCAACAGCTATTTTTCTTCACCTATAAAAGGAGACCTCTTCCTCACTTTTCAACACACAACTCTCAAACTCTCTTTTCTGATTTCTAAACACTTAGACTTGTGGGCATTTTGGTAAGGTATCAAGTGAAGCTTCTGCTTCATTCGTTTGTGCAGAATTACGAGTGAAGCAACAGTAAAAGCTGGGCTGTTGTATCCCGGAGGCGACGCGTCAATAACCTTACTGCACCGGTGGTAATTCTCCGAAGGGGCGCGAATCGTCTTAAGAGAGCGACCTAATCCGCGCCTCAGCCAGTTGTTTTATATTATATTTTTGGAATTGTTCTTGTCTGTTTCTTGCAACAATTCCAACACTCATAAAGCAATGAAATGGCTGCGAAAAAGGCTAATTCAATTACCGCCTCCATCAGCTTTGTATCTATTATGTTCCAACTTTTAATTCTCTAAATCCCCTATTGTAGACGAGTAAAAATTGGAAAGAACATGACAGCTATTCTACTTCCCCCGCGTATACAAATTTTCAGAAGCTCTGTACTATAAGACCCATGTGACGCATATGGTAATTAGGACCACAAGTTTGGACCCATGTGGCACTTATCTTATTGCTACATGCGTATTTATTTGACCAATGTGGTCCATGTTATGGTACTATATTATTACTCGGAAAATGGTCCCAATTCTCCCACTATATAAGGTCGTCTCCACGAACTTATGTTCATCGTACATCAAACAATTGTTGAAGTTTGCTTATATAGCTTTTATAACCTTTCAACCCTCCTCCGTTTGCCATTACAAAAACAAGTTTTCCTAGCCATGGCAGAGTGTGTTGCAGCATCCACCCCAGCAAATGACTTCCCGGTCGTTGACCTCTCCCGCACCATTGCAGCTGTCGTCTCCGAGATTGGCGATGCATGCGAAAAGTGGGGAGCATTTCAAGTGGTAAACCATGGGGTGCCGCTGGAGCTCCATGCCAAGTTCGAGCTGGCAATGAAGAAGTTCTTTGCCCAGCCGACGGAGGAGAAGAGGAAGTTGAGGAAGGATATCGGTGGCGCGAAGCCGTATGATTATGGATACGAAGAGTTCGCAAAGAATGTTGACGACTGGAAAGAGGTGTTTGATTTTCCATTGGAAAAACAAACTGCGACGCCCATGTCTTACGATGCCGATGATACGGCGGCACCAAGGGAGCTCATCCATTCTTGGCCGGAATATCCCGCTGACTTCAGGTACTGTAATGTTTAAGAAGGTTATGAGTTTTTGATAGTCTGTATGGTCCTACTGGAAATAAAATTCAAGTGAACAGCAAGGTTATTATGAGGTTGTGCCTAGCTTTTGTGCTGCTTGTACCAATTGTGATCTAAGTAGTAGCTGATTTCAATCAACAGGGAGGCATGCGAAGAATATGGTCAAGAAATGGAAAAGCTTTCATTCAGGTTGATGGAGCTCATCTCCATGAGCTTAGGATTACCAAGGCAACGTTTGAATGGTTTCTTCAAGGACCACACTAGCATGGGTCGGCTCATTCACTGTCCCCCTTGCCCCACTCCTAAGCTGGCTCTTGGCACTCACGAACACACAGACGTTGGTGCCTTGACCATTCTTTCTCAAGATGATGCTGGAGGTCTTGAAGCACAGCGGACATTTGATGGAGAGTGGGTTCCTGTTAAATTTGTCCCCAACGCCTATGTCATAAACATTGGCGACATGCTCGAGGTACCATTCATCCACTCTTATCATTTTAATTTCTAAGTTCTTGCAAATTATCATCAATTAAACGAGTTGATTTGCACAATTACTAACTTTCTGTGGCACTCTTCCCGTTGTATATAGGTTTGGAGTAACAAGAAGTATGTGAGTTTGGTGCATCGGGCCAAAGTTAACTCGGAGAGAGAGAGATTTTCCATTCCGTTCTTCTTCAACCCAGCATACTATGTGGTGATGGAGCCTATTGAGGAGCTAACAAATGAGCAAAATCCTGCCAAGTATAGAGCATTTAACTGGGGAAAGTATTATGGTTCGCGAAAGTATGGTAACTTTAAGAACCCTGACATGGATGTTCTCCGACTCAAGCACTTCAAAAAAGCCGAATGATTGACCAGCCCACGATGGATCGTTGTCAATCACGTTCTAGAGCGTACGACCTGTTTTTGATCTAATAAATACCGAACACCCATAAAGCAAGGGACATACAATTTCCCCGGTGCAATGTTTCAATCATTTTTTTCTTTTGGGCGAAACCATTGTTTGAACTCCGATTTCAATATTTAATAAAATATATTCTTCAAATAAGTCTGCTTACTTTGCCTTGCTTTAATTTTGTTATCCACTGGGCTACAGAATCATTGATCGACCTCAGATTTGGTTTTCAAAGCAGGTGCTGAGCACAATTTATGGACCTCCTCCATGTGTTTAAACTAGCTAATGAACACGTGCAAATGCACGGGATAAGTTTAAAAAATTGTCTTCCTTCTATATTTTAAGAGATAAAACAAACGCATATTAAGTCATATTATTGAAATTACTAATAAACATGTAATATACATTCATAAATCTCTTGCAGCCTATGTTGTTCATGCATGTTTTATGTGCACAAAGTTATATTCAACTATCCTAACTTCTTTGACAGAGCAAGAAGATGCATGAGAATATTAGAGAGATTTCAAAGAGCCAAAACAAGGTGTTGAAAATATTAGTTAAAACACATTAATTATTAATACGTTACAACTCATGGTAATTGCCGGCAAATATATAAATTAAAGTATAAGATCACATCTTGCAAACACATTTTTAAAAAGTTTTGATGCATTATAAATTGGATGTGAACGTTATGATAAAAATAATTATGGTATAATCTTAGAATGCTTTTTCATAAGCAATACTTTTGACATTTAGTTACAAATTATGAGCGACAAACTCGTACTAATATATAGTCGTAGATTCATACTTTTTAACTTAATAGTCAAGTATTAATATTCTAATTACCAGGTTAAAGCAGTTTTATCTCCAAATATACTGTGAAGGAAGAAATCACCATTTATATGCTCATTATTGTAAGTCTGTTTGTTTTTGCTAACATAAATTATTAAAGAGTTACAATTTTTCCTCTCAAGAGATGATGTATATGAAGCTCAACCTTCCTATAAGTATAAATGCTAATTGAGTCATCTGACATCTTTCTTTATGTAAAGCACTTCGCATATTTTTTGTTCGGTGCATAATGAAAATGAAATATAGTACTCAAAGTAAATTCTATGTATATGTTCAAATTATCAAAGATTAATCGAGTCATCACTATGCCTTTTTCTTCGGGCTGTCCAATCTAGATTTCGAGTATCATGCACCACCACTACGTTGATAGTATCTCGAAACACCTTAGTGCTACCATTGTAAATGAGCATATTTAGAACTACCGCTGCGAATACCTTATCACTTGCCTAAGGCATATTAGAGGATAATTTGTCAACCACGATCATATTAATGTTACCTCTAATCACCTTAGAATTACCACTTACTAAATATTACCACTACCATAACCTCTGTATAACTATAATCCTACTGCTAAGATTACCGCCACCAGAAGCATCTCAAGAACTACACGTACCGTTGTAACCATGGCTTGTCGGAACTATTACAAATCTCAATTTCGTTAACAGTGCTACAACTACCACCACAAGAGTTACCACTATCACATTCGTAATCATTGTAACCTTTCCCGTTCCCGCCATAGTCATACCGTGACATCTACCGCCGAAATCTCCCTTATACCATTACCTTAACTATCATAATTGGCCATTGTTATGAATTAATGGATAAAAATTCTTTTAACTCATTTACCTTTACTTTTATTTTCTTCTAACTCAATCTTAACTTGCCACAAGTTAATTCTTCCAAATACATATTGTTCTCAGTTAAAACAGAGTGTAACATGTTAGACTTTAACGGTATAATTTATAAAAAATTAGATTCGTTTCAAACTTACCTTTAGCGATCCCAAAGAACATATAATTCTCTTAGAATTTCTGATGTAATTGCTGATCAAGAATTCTAAAAATCTTACTTGTCAAAAATATAAGAGCTCAACAAATCTTACGTGTCGCTAATCTTACGTGTAGTACTCAATAATACTTATAAATTCTTTAATAATAAAATCATAATAAAGATTTATTAGGTAGGGAAGATTTCGTATTTTATATTTTTGATATTTATATTGTTATTTTAATGTACTTTTGAAGTGTTAATAATCAAAACTAAGGCTTATCATATAAATATAATGATTAGGTAGAGTTGTATGAGGTGTATGATTAGTTTCTTAGTTTTATAAAGTGTACAAATATAGAGCAAATTATACCTACGAATTTCCTAATAATAAATCATAAGAAAAAGTTAAATAAAGTAGAAAAAGAAAAAAATATCAAAATAAATAGGATTCTTAAATCTTATACATCGTATTGAAAAAAGTTAGACTTTAAATGAAGAGATCAATTAAATTAGAAAATGACCACATGCAAAGCTGAATGAAGACACCAATTAAGTTGAGGAACTATCACATATAAAGCTGAAGCTTACGTGTTAAAAGGAAAAGATTCTTAAAAGATCCTACATGGCGCAAAAATAGAGTTCTAAAAATCATGTTATTTTAAAGTGCTTTTAAGGTGTTAATAATCAAAATTATGGCCTAATATATAAGTACAGTGATTAGGTAGAGTTTTATAACGTGTATGATTGGCTTATTAGTTTTATAAAGTTTACAAATATAGAGTAACCCATCTACAGGCTGCACGGGACTAGCATACTCTTCAACCCTAACAGATTCACGGCTTATGCACATAGGCATGGCATGGTATGGTATCAGTTCTGCGGCACCAAATTTTGGAGGTAATATTTAGTATTTTCGTTATGTGTTTTTATTTTTATGATTTTCGTATTCAGTTACAAAATATACTCTTGCACTTTTATTATTTTCACTAAAAAAATTTAACTACCTTTTTTGACATTGGGTTTGGGTGAAAAAAGCTGAAAACATCACAGAAGTGTTTTCAAATTTTTATCACTGTTTGACTAATTTACTCAAATCGAAAACACAAAATGATAAAAGTACACAAAATTAAAATTTTTTTTATCATCATTATAAAAAAAACATAAAATAAAAATACGGGTTCTTTTTTATTAAAGACTTGCACTGCCTCGACCTTGTCATGAATGATGGCCGGAGTTGCAAGTTCCATCACTTTATTGGCCCCAATTTAACTTTTTTAACCACTCCTTGAAGTTGAATTACGCGGGTTTGATTTATGCTTTAGAAGTTGATATTTAATATTTTCTGAGATGATAATTGGTCAGCAAATCTTTCACTGGGTGCGAATTGTTTGAAAGTCAATACGCGGTTTGTGAAAACGGTTGACTATTTATTTATGCTGCATCACCATTCACCGGTCCAGCCTTCTTTTTCCGTGACTATGAAGAGTTGGACCCAAAGTCTGGAGTACTTGAACAGTTAGGGTTGAGAAAATATGTACTGCATACGTGATTGGAAGCACATGGTACAACCGATAAATGCGATTTAACATGTTGATAGAATATAGCCGCTAGATCTCGTCCGTTGGTTATCTGACGTCTTATCTTATACTCCTCATTCGTAACGCTTCATGCGATCACCACATGCAATTACATGAGGTAGTCCGATTGAAGGACCGGATACCTTCGGACGAGAAGCATAAGCATGGGCGGATCAACAGCATGGACCGGGGGGGCCATGGCACACCCGTTATATTGTAACATTAATGTATTATTTTATTTTTTGTGTATTTGACTTTTTGTGTTACTGGCTGCCATATTCTTTATCTTTCTTGTTCCCTTGTTCATCTTCATTCTTTCAAATTTTAAATCTCCAGTTACAAAGAAAAGATCAAAGTTATTTCTTTTAAATTCTTACAGTATTTTAACTTATTATATTAGTAATACATATAGACAATAAGAATTAATTTTTTTACACAAGGTTAGTAATTTGTTGTTAACTAACCTTACCAATTTAAGTAAATCAGTATGAATAGTAAAATTGTATAATTAGTAATCAAATTGAACAATCTATTTTGCAATTAACGCATCCAATAGTGACGCGAATTCTTTTACGTAAGCCATCAATTTTTTTCTTATAACTTTTTGGCACCCCCCGATTAGACTTTTTGGATCCGTCCCTAAGCATAAGAACGTAATTCAATGACGTCCTACCTTCTTATAATTACATAATACATGAGTATAAAGTACGTTAATTTAAACACGCGAAGGTTCGATGTTCAAACTTTACATATTGGTATCAATTTTCATCTCATTTGTGATATTTTGTTAACCAAAGTAAGTTAAGGCCTAAATATTAGTTCAATTCAAAGGAGTCCCACTTTCTCAAACGCACAGGAGTCAAATAGCACCAAAAGTTTGAAATAGAAATATAAGAGATTAACAATTTTTGAACATACTCGATTTTAGGCTAAAATCGAAGAGGACTAAAAGATAAATTTAACATAAGTTGAGTCGCTTGAATCCAAGTTCTTATAAGCAAAGGAATTATGAAATAACGAAATATAGCAAAAAAAATTAACACAAGTGTGTACACCAATTAAATGGTGATACATCACACATCCACTAAATTGGTTACACGCCCAAACTGGACTAAAATGATGATTTATCTATCTATATCTATATCTATACATACATAAATGGGCTTAATGGCTAAAATTTTCTTTTCTAAAATTATATTTTCTAATTAATTTTTTCAAAAAAAGGTTAAGAGTGAGTAAGAGTGTTTTTGGCTTATAATATTTTTTTCATTAAATACCTTCTTAATTTTAAAAGGGTGTTACTTAAAAATAAGGGTCGTGTTGGCTTCTCATAGGATATCAAGCATCTTTTCTTACGATACCCTTATTGAAATATCTGTTTTGGTTAGAATTAAGGATTGTTTTGACTTTTGATTCAAAACCTTTTTCATTAAATACTTATTTTTAATAAGGGTGTTAGAGTAAATATGTTTTTGTTAGAGTACGATTAAATACCTGTTTTTAATAAGAGTGTCGTTAAATACCTATCTTTATTAGTAAATATGTTGTTATTAGAGTAAAGAGTTATTTTGACTTTTATTAAAAAAAAAAAAGGGAAAAAAGACCCTATGAAATTACCCTTGAACTTTTGCATGATCTCTAATTATCGAAAAAATTCCTATCAAACCATACCGCCTCCATTCACGTAAAAACTAAACTACCCTAGAGTTATTAGATCTTTTTCATCATAGTTGATTAAAGAAAATACTTGCAAAGTACAGAGTTTTCTATAACCTTTTTCAAGAAATATAATATACCTAAACTAAATTGAATATTTTGTTAGAAACTCAATCCTTTTTAATTTTGTAGTATTTCATATCTGTATATTGATGCCTATGCTACATATTTGAATTATTTTGCATGTATCTAGATTTCAATACAAACATATTAGTACATTGAAAATATCGTAAACCTGAAGTTTATTTCTAGATTTTGAATATGGACATATTGGTATAAGCAAGCCATCGTAAAGCTGGAGTTTTTTAAGATTTTCAATATGCATATGTAATCCTGACTAGAGTTAAATGGCGAATACTCTTTTTTTTCCTTTCCTAAGATGCCTTTTTCAATTGAAGTCTTTATACAAAATTAATGTTGATTAGGGATTTTTTTTTACTTGAAACTTTTTTCCCATCAAATACCCATTTTGAATAAGATTGTTGTTAAAAAAAATAAGGATGTATTTGGCTTTTCTTAAGATATCTAACATCTTTCCTTAGAATACTCGTATAGGAATCTATGTTTTAGTTAGAGTTAAGGGTTCTTTTGTTTTTTGTAAAAAAAAGAAAGAAATATTCATATGAAAACTTATAAAATCACTCTTGAACTCATGTACCATGAGCTGTCCCGTAATAAAACCAGTTGTTGCTGTCTTTTATGTGTATGTATAGAAATCTATCACGGCATGAGCAGTCGTGCTAGGCAGGCCGCGTATGCGGTCTTTCGGCTAATTCACGACCTCCGGCGTATCCAGCCATCGCTTCAACCCCCCAGTACTCGCAGCTGTACTAGTGGACGCTGATGGCTGTCCGGACTGCTGCTCGGACCCCCTTAGCTGTTCATACGAGGCCTGTAAAAATAGTGGTTTAACGATATGTTAGGGCATTAATTAACGAAATGGACATTGAGGATAGAAGGAAAAAACATTAACAACTTAAATAAATTGACTCATATCGATCTGCCGAGCAATATCTGAAAGTCGCCCGCCCAGTGCGTCTCGTCCTTGTCCTTCTTCCGCACGTGCGTCTGATTATAGGTCAGAGCTATGACCTCATCCTCCTCCAGATCCGGGTGCTCGACCGCGTTCATGTGTCGGTCGATGTCGTGTGGCACCGACCCCCCATGTGCGTCGGACCTCTGTTCTGTCTGTTCTCAGCCCCGCTCTTACTCTTGGCGTCCCAACCTGGATCCGCAGCCCACCGATCTATCATCTCCCCCCATACACGGTGAGATATCCAATGTGGGGGATATCTCATCATGTCCGTCATCAGGGCACCCGCTGGCAGCGCCTTCTTTGCCCGGTCCCGTGCATCGTGGAGCCATCGGCGGTAATTCTTGTCGATGTAGGACAAGGGCTAATTAGGGCTAACTGTGTTATTAGGGTTAATTACGAGTATTAATTATAGCTAATTAGGGTTGATTATGACTAATTAGTTTTATTCAGTCCTAATTAGGGTTTAATTGTGCCGAGTAATGCTGATTAGTCCGAATTAGGCTTAATTGGGTTATGTTAGGACTAATTAATGTTAATGAGGGCTAGTTTGGCCTCATTATAGCTAATTAGGGTTGATTATGACTAATTAAGGTTATTTAGTCCTAATTAGGGTTTAATTGTGCCGAGTAGTGCTGATTAGTCCTAATTAGGCTTAATTGGGTTATGTTAGGGCTAATTCATGTTAATGAGGGCTAGTTTGGCCTAATTATAGCTAATTAGGGTTGATTAGGACTAATTAGGGTTATTTAGTCCTAATTAGGGTTTAATTGTGCCGAGTAGTGCTAATTAGTCCTAATTAGGGCTACTTAGGCTTAATTGGGTTATGTTAGGGATAATTAATGTTAATGAGGGCTAGTTTCGGATAATTATAGCTAATTAGGGTTGATTAGGACTAATTACGGTTATTTAGTCCTAATTAGAGTTTAATTGTGCCGAGTAGTGTTGATTAGTCCTAATTAGCGCTAATTAGGCTTAATTGGGTTATGTTAGTGCAAATTACGACTGATTAGGCTAACTATAATCAATATGCGCGTAATTGGGTTCATTTTGGCTAATTTGGGGTAATTACAGCTACTTTGATTTTCATTAGGTTCTTAGGGTTAATTAAAACTAATTAGGCTCGTTAGAGCTAATTAATTAGGGTTAATTGATTTATTAAAATATTTATTTTTTAAATGTCGGACACCGTTGATCAGACGTGGTGTCCGTGTCTGCGCTAACTAACAGGTATCTCAATCCAATTGGGTCCCATCCTCCGTCAACAATCTCAATTCTCAAATGCCGCCCAATGCAATAAAAATTAACAAAAAATCACACATTCAATCCAATTGGGTCCCATCCTCCGTCAATAATCTCAATATCTCAAATGCTCAATGCACAATTAACAATCTAAAATCATCAATTAACAACCTAAAATCATCAATTAATAATCGCAATTACTTCAAATGCTCAGCTAATAACCTAAAATCATCAATTAACAACCTAAAATCACAGATCAATAATCACAATTCTCAAATACACAATTAACAACCTAAAATTATCAAACAATTTATCAATGTTCAAGTAGGAAAAAATTGTTCAAAATGCACATATCTGATGCGCTTGAATTATTTCAATTTAGGTTTCGATTATATTAGGGCATTCAATTTAGGGTTCAATTAGTTTAATTTAGGGTTCGGTTCGATCAAGGGCATTCAATTTAGGGTTTAATTAGGGTTCAATTATATCAATTTAGGGTTCAATTAGGGGGTTCTATTGAATCAATTTAGGGTTTGGTTGATTTGGGGCATTCAATTTAGGGTTCAATTTAGGTTTCAGTTGGATTAGGGCATTCAATTTAGGGTTCAATTAGGGGTTAATTTAGGGTTCGATTTGATTAGAGCATTCAATTTTGGGATTTAATTATGGTTCAATTACTTCAATTTAGGGTTCAAATAGGGGGTTCTATTGATTCAATTTAGGGTTCGGTTGATTTGGGGCATTCAATGTAGGGTTCAATTAGGGGGGGTTCAATTATTTCAATTTAGGGTTCGGTTGGATCAGGGCATTCAATTAGGGGTTCAATTACAATTAATTGGTTCAATTAGGTTGAATTGGGGTTCATTACAATTAATTGGTTAAGTTAGGGTTAATCAGGTTTAATTGGGGTTAATTCGTTCAATTAGGGTTACGCGGGGTTAATTACTGTTAATTGGTTAGTTTAGGTTGAATCGGGATTCATTACAATTAATTGGTTCAGTTAGGGTTAATCAGGTTTAATTGGAATTAATTTGTTCAATTAGGGTTACGCGGGGTTAATTACTCTTAATTGGTTAGATTATGGATAATTACAGTTTGATTAGGAATAATTGGGAACAAATTAAAGACAGTTAGGGTTTATCCGGGCTAATTATGCTTTAATTAGGGTTTAAGGTTAATCGGTTCAAACAGGTTTAATTGGAGCTAATTACGGTTAATTGGTTCAATTAGGGCTAATCAGGGTTAATTAGGGTTTATTGGTTCAATTAGGGTAAATCGGGATTAATTAGGGCTAATTGATTATATAAGGTTGAATCGGGGTTCATTACAATTAATTGGTTCAGTTAGGGTTAATCAGGTTTAATTGGGGTTAATTCGTTCAATTAGGGTTACGCGAGGTAAATTACTGTTAATTGGTTAGATTAGGGATAATTACGGTTTGATTAGGGTTAATTTGGTTCAATTAGGGTTACTTGGGAACAAATTAGGGTTTAATCGTTACAATTACATTACAACAAATTAAATACAATACAATGCACTACAAAAAATTAAATTTAATTACATTACAACAAATTAAATTCAATTACATTATAGCAAATCAAATACAATTACATTACAATAGATTAAATAGAATTACATTATAACAATAGATTTAATGCGATAAATAATTTCTAGCATACAATTACATTATAACAACAGATTAATTCAATATGATAAATAATTTCTAATCGGAAAAAAAAGTGAGTTCAGGCAGTGGTGGTGCGAGGCAGATGACGACAGTGGCGCACGGAAGGCAGCGGCAGAGGGTGGTGGTGCGACGGAGGGGGAGGAACTGCGGCGATGGTGGTGAGACTGTGAGGTGGCTGTGGCAGTAGTGGGGTAGCTGCGGGGCGGCGAGGTGGCAATGGGGATGGCAGATATGAGGGGAGAGGGAAGGGCGGTGTGGTGGTGGCGGGGGGGCCTGTCGCCGGCGTGGGGGGCTGGTGGGGAGGGACGGAGGCGGGGGCCTGTCGCCGGCGTGGGGGGCTGGTAGGGAGGAAAGACGGGGAGAGAGAGAGAGAGAGAGAGAGAAATCTGGGTATTTAAGACACATTTAGCGACGGACATGTCCCGTCGCTAAAGATTCGTCGGTAAAACAATTTAGCGACGGTTTATACCGTAGTTAAAAGATCGTCGTTAAACGTCCGTCGGGAATGGTTTTACCGACGGATTAATCCGTCGGTAAAATATTTTTTTGGACAACGTTTTTATCCACAGAAATTCCGTCGCTGAAAACACCTTTTGCGACGGAAGTCGTTCCGTCGCTAAAACCCTTTTTTCTTGTAGTGTTAACAGTTATTCAAAACACTTTATGTATAATAAAACAAAAATAGGAAACATTGAACATGAGCGGTACACTATAGCAAAGCCGCCTCGATAGTACGTGCCCGATACGCTTTAGATATGCATATGTACACTGGTTAATCCATTTAGGTACTAGTTTAACCCAACTAACACACCAACCTTATAACCCCAACAATACGCACCATACTTATAACTTTTAGGATTACTAGCCCATGTCAACATTTAGAAGAAATAAAATACAATTGAAAATATTTACGATGATTGTGTCAATAAACAGATTTAGAATGAACTACAGTTTCAAACAATCACTATACGGCTCAAATTAGGGTTTCATGGGGCAAATTAGGGTTTCATGGGTAGTTAAGAAAAATATTTTATATCAATCATAAAAATCAACAATCAATGTGGTCTATAAAACTGCTATTATAAACATTTGAAATCAGAATAATGACATAGGGTTCGAATAGAATTCCTTACCTCGATCCAAGCTATATGCATTGTTATGCAACCTCGATCAAAATTCTCTGAATAACCCTAGATTGGCAATCTATTTGTTAGAACACAATTTAAGCTACTATATCATAAACCTAATATCAACTACCCACAAGGTGCTCATCTCTAACCCTGAAATCCCACAACTTAAAGCGAGTCCCGCACACAGCCAACCTAATCGAAAATCTTGTGCACTCCTTAATGCGTAACAATACTCCAAATTTATAATAAATTATAATAAAATAGTTTTTTAGCTTAAAGAATTATAAAAATCAAAATATGAATTTTTTAAATTTTTGAATATTTTTAAATTAAAATAATATCTTAAAATGTAAGAAAATCCATAAATAGCAATAATTATTTATAACTGAAAATAAAGTCCCATAATTTTTGCAACAGCCTTTAAAATATGTATAAAAATTATAGAAACTAAAATCAAAAATTAAAAGGCATTAAAACTACTTTTAAATTATTCATTTTGTTAACTAATGTGATACGGAAATTATATCAAATCAACTCTAAAAATCACCAAGCTTAATCTGGGACTTCTTTATACTATAACATTATTATTCTAATTTTTCCAGAATATTTTCATGAGTTTAAAGGCTCCAAAAGAATTTTACAATTCTAAGTTTACAGAAAGTATTAAACCTACATATGATTTTAGAAAATTATAAAATTTTACCAGAAATTCTAATATAGCCTAAGGTACTATACTTTAAAATTTCACTTGCTAGTGTTAACTCTACACTATCCAATGTGCGTAACGAACTTAGCGCTACCTGTGTACACACGCGCGCGCACAGCTTACACCCCTTTCACCAGCAGCTTCAGCAGCTTCAGTAGCTTCTCTTCTCTTCTAAACACACACAAGCACACATGCACCTCACCACCTTTACACATGTTCACGCACACATTTACACATCACTTACACACACAAAACACACACCTGAAAAACACAATACACACACTTTTTGCTCTACCACACTCACACATATATATAAATATTACACACACCTATATTCCATAACACACAGCACACAACTCAAACCCATGCATGCTGCACACAGTTTTCACACACTTATAGACATGCAAGCACGCTATAATCACACACACTACCACAAGCACACAATGCATACAATTACACACAAGACTCAAACACAATTCAAGCACTCAACTCACTGTACCGATGCTTCTCTTTGCTATCCATCACCCCAATACTCACACAAACACTCACAGCACTATTGCATGTCTTCTGACACCCACTTACAACACTCACGCACCTAATTCTCACACTCACCATTACATCCAAAACACATCGCTTCTTTCTTCTTCTTCTTCTTCTAAATAGGTTCCCTCCCATAAATCATGGCTGGTCCGCAAAACATCCTATAGACTTTCCTTCATCTTCCTAGTTAAAATTCGATCGCATAACACTCCACTTCTCCATACTGCCCAACATTCTTTTATGGTGTGGGTATATCTTCCCAATTTATCCTTTACACTGATCTTTATAAATGCTTACCATGTTGCCCGAAATTGCATCCAGTATAACCAATTTCGGTCCCACTTTAACCATACCTTCTTGATTCTAGAGCAATAACTCCTCTTCAGTTGTGCTGCTTAATAAACCCTCCCAGAAGGATGTGGCAGCCTATGGTCTCTCTCTCTCTCTCTCTCTCTCTCTGTGTGCACAGATATGGCTGGTTCCATCTCAATCTCAGTCCATCACGCCGCTTACTCCCACAACCATAAACCAATAAATCATGTAATACACAAGAGGGAAAGGTAGAGCTTACCGAAAAGTTCGCCAGAAAAGCCCTTCGTCACAACCGTGCTCGATCTCTCTCTCTCAACCGTGCGCAGACAAATTTTTACAGGAAAAGGGTTTGGGAGCTGCTTTAACGTGGTTATATATTTACATTAAAACCCTAGGTTGGTATATTACTTAAAGCCCCCTAGACTTTCATTAGGTATTCTAATTTTACCCGAAGCTTTTTAAAATTGCAAAAAGGCCCACAATAATTATTTATGATATATTTTTCGTGGTAGAATAATTTTTATGGGCTAAGTACATGACTCCGCTTCACTATTTGTAGCTATAAGTCGCTACTTAAAAATATCGATGCCAACTAAATATATGCGTCGCTAAAAATTTCAAATAAATCCAAAAAAGTTTCCGGGCATTAAACTCTCCCCAACTTATAAAAATTTTCTCCTCAAAATTTCCCTTACTTATAACGTCGAAGTACCATGCTTTCATTACTAAGTGTTGATTTTTGGTGAGTAAAAGGAAAATGAGGGGAGGATGGGAATTAATGGGAAAGGTAGGAGAAGTGAAAGAGAGAGGGGAGGCCGGCCTTGGGGACATGAGGGGGTCGGCCTAGGGTGAGTGAAGAGGGTCAGCCTTGGTGAGGGGAATGTAAGAGAAACGGGTCGTTATTAAGTGTAAGAGAAAAATGGGAAGAGGAAAAGAGAGTGGCCGTGTGGGAAAGAGGGGATATAGTGGTGATTGGTTAATATGAAAGAAAGAGGGAGAGAAGGTGAGGTGAAAGATGGGGGGAGCTAAATGAGGGGGAGAGAGGGTTTAATAGTGGGTGAAAAGGAAGAAAAATAAGGGAGAGGTGTTGAGAGGGGATGGTGAGAGGAGGAGTGAGTGGGCTGAGTTAATGAGGAAGAGAGAGAATATGTAAGAGGAGGGAGAATGTGTAAGAGGAGAGAGAGTGTGTGTTTGGTGCGTGTGGTGGAGGGGGGTTGTGTGGAGGTAGGGCGCTGACTGTGTGGTGTGCATCTGTGTTTGTGTGGGGGGGGGGGGGGGGCGAAGGTGCGGGTGTGGGTTTAAGTGAGGGTGTAGGTGTGGGTCGACCATGGTTTTGTATGTGTCCCCACTACAAGAAAAGACGTCTTTTGCAACGGATTTTTAGCGACGGAATATATTCCGTCGCTAAAATGAGTTTTATGGACGAAAATCTCCGTCAGTAAAACTCCGTCGTAAAATAATATTTAAGCGACGGATTATTCCGTCGCTAAAAACTCCGTCGGCAAAAATAGACCTTCACCGACGGACTTTTAGAGACGGAATAATTCCGTCGCTAAAAATCTATTTAACTCTCAGATCTGGTTTTCTTTCTCACTGCTTCTCTTTTCGAAAATTTCAAAACCATTTTCGGCGATTATGCCACCGCCGTTCTCACATCCTGCCCCACCTTCGGCGCCACCGAAAGCCTCGACACCTGCGGCGACCTCCCTCGACACCAGCGGCAACCTCCCTCGACACCGGCGATGACTTCCCTCGACCCCGGCGGTGACCTCCCTGGACAACGGCGGTGACTTCCCTCGACGCCGGCGGTGACCTCCCTCGACGCCGGCGACTCCCATCAGGTAATTGTTTTTTTTTTATAGTGTTTAATATCACTACCCATTGGTTCTTGCGAATGACCCTATGATTGTACCCTTTTTGCACTGTTATTTTTTCATTTGCTCTTCTTGTGCGTTTAATAAAACAGCAGAGAACCTTTATCTCAACGACGACAACATTTTTAGTTTTGGGTTTTGTTTTCTACGAGCTCGCCAGTTTTGCTTTAGATTATCAGCAGTCCTCCTCGCTTTGAAAGATTGAATCTGCAAATAGAATCATGCCATCAGAGTTACCAAAAAGCCTGGTACCACTACAGAACACCATACCCATCTCCTCCTGTTAGGAGATCCTCATGCCCTTAGCACGAATGTAGATGAATACCAAGTTAAAGTTTCAACTCAAAATTGAACTTCTTTTTCAGAATGGAAACAAATATCGTTGTCAAGAATGCATCTAGAATACAATAGGATCCAGAATCAAACCCAACATACCAAGCTTCTTCTTCTTATCTGGATTAATCACCGAAGAAGAACTCTTGACCTGAATGATTCATCTCATGCAAGGTCACATGTCGAGTTTCTTGGGGAACTGGTTATTTGTCGGATGAACCAATCGTAGGGTCACGAGGTGTTTCACCTCCCTCACCTTCATGGTCTTTTCATTGAAAATGAAGGTGAGGGAGCTTCCAAGCGAATATAGTCATAGATAACTCCTTGGAAAGGACTGGTATTTTGTGCTTGTGTCAAAAATATGGTATTTTCCCCTTACACAAACTGAGCAGCCGGCATCTCAGTTTGTGCAAGGCTGGTTCTTACTTAGGACCTCTTACCTAACTTGTTTGACTTAAGTACCCGCAAAGGCTGGTTCTTGCTGATAATAATCTCACGGGCACAATTCTAGAAGAGTTGATGACCTCCCAGCACTTACTGAAGTAGATGTGTCAAACAACTTAGGTAAGAGGTCTAAAAATAAGATAGCAGTGATCGTGTTGTCTGTGATTGGGGGTGTCTTTCTTATTTTCTTGATTGGTGTGACGGCTTTCTATCTCTACACATAAGCAAAAGTGGTTTATCCGAGTACAGAGCCCGGCTCCCATGGTGGTTCACCCTTGTCATTGAGGAGGTGATAATGAGAGTGTCAAGATCACAGTTGCAGGATCACGTGTTAGTGTTGGTGCGGTCGGCGAACCCTAAATTGAACTCCTAATTGAATGCCCTTATCCAACCGAACCCTAAATTGAAATAATTGAACCCCCCCTAATTGAACCCTACATTGAATGCCCCAAATCAACCGAACCCTAAATTGAATCAATAGAACCCCCGAATTGAACTCTAAATTGAAGTAATTGAACCCTAATTAAACCCCAAAATTGAATGCCCTAATCGAATCGAACCCTAAATTAACCCCTAATTGAACCCTAAATTGAATGCCCTAATCCAACTGAAACCTAAATTGAACCCTAAATTAAATGCCCCAAATCAACCGAACCCTAAATTGATTCAATAGAACCCCCTAATTGAACCCTAAATTGATGTAATTGAACCCTAATTAAACCCTAAATTGAATGCCCGTGATCGAACCGAACCCTAAATGAAATTAATTGAACCCTAAATTGAATGCCCTAATATAATTGAACCCTAAATTGAAATAATTCAAGCGCATCAGATATGTGCATTTTGAACAATTTTTTCCTATTTGAACATTGATAATTTGTTTGATAATTTTAGGTTATTAATTGTGTATTTGAGAATTGTGATTATTGATCTGTGATTTTAGGTTGTTAATTGATGATTTTAGGTTATTAGCTGAGCATTTGAAGTAATTGCGATTATTAATTGATGATTTTAGGTTGTTAATTGATGATTTTAGATTGTTAATTGTGCATTGAGCATTTGAGATATTGAGATTATTGACGGAGGAGGGGACCCAATTGGATTGAATGTGTGATTTTTGTTAATTTTTATTGCATTGGGTGGCATTTGAGAATTGAGAATTGAGATTGTTGATGGAGGATGGGACCCAATTGGATTGAGATACCTGTTAGTTAGCATAGACACGGACACCACGTCTGATCGACGGTGTCCGACATTTAAAAAATAAATATTTTAATAAATCAATTAACCCTAATTAATTAGCTCTAACGAGCATAATTAGTTTTAATTAACCCTAAGAACCTAATGAAAATCAAAGTGGCTATAATTACCCCAAATTAGCCAAAATGAACCCAATTACGCGCATATTGATTATAGTTAGCCTAATTAGTCGTAATTTGCACTAACATAACCCAATTAAGCCTAATTAGCGCTAATTAGGACTAATCAACACTACTCAGCACAATTAAACTCTAATTAGGACTAAATAACCGTAATTAGTCCTAATCAACCCTAATTAGCTATAATTATCCGAAACTAGCCCTCATTAACATTAATTAGCCCTAAAATAACCCAATTAAGCCTAAGTAGCCCTAATTAGGACTAATCAGCACTACTCGGCACAATTAAACCCTAATTAGGACTAAATAACCCTAATTATCCTAATCAACCCTAATTAGCTATAATTAGGCCAAACTAGCCCTCATTAACATGAATTAGCCCTAACATAACCCAATTAAGCCTAATTAGGACTAATCAGCACTACTCGGCACAATTAAACCCTAATTAGGACTAAATAACCCTAATTAGTCCTAATCAACCCTAATTAGCTATAATGAGGCCAAACTAGCCCTCATTAACATTAATTAGCCCTAACATAACCCAATTAAGCCTAATTCGGACTAATTAGTACTACTCGGCACAATTAAATCCTAATTAGGACTGAATAACCCTAATTAGTCCTAATTAACCCTAATTAGCGATAATTAATACTCGTAATCAACCCTAATAACACAGTTAGCCCTAATTAGCCCTTGTCCTTCCCATAATTACTCCATATTGCCCAGAGAAGGTTCAATTACTCGTTGTTTACAAAGCCTACCTTCTTTATATTAGTTGTTGTTTTGAGAAGTCCATTGGCAACGAGATGGTTCAACTCGTTGCCAACGAATTCTATTTAATGTGGAATTGGTAACATATATAACGATCTTTCTGCAATTTTGATATTTCGGAAAGATTCTTGCATATGTTATCAATTTCTGAACGCATGCATGCATAGAAACCCTTAGTTCCCGTTCAAAGGTACTCATTACAAAATAATGCTTTGTAATGAGCCTTTGGATGTCCAGTTTGGACAATCTGGAAAAGCTAATTGTTTATAAAACAGTGTTTTGACTCATGCTTTGTGTTCTATGTCGTGGATATTTGCTACACTTTCTCGTGTGTTTCTCCGGGTGCATACAGATCTGGTTTTCTAACATCCGTCAAACCTTCTTGAGCAAGGTTAGATGAATGTTAGAACACCTAATCGATGCCGTGTACTTGGAGAAATGCGGGGAGGTGCTGCTGAATTTTTCACAGACATGGGACTAAGCATGAGTTAAAATTTGTTTTATAAACATGTGCTTTTCTGAATGGGATAGGACCACTACATGTTGAAGAGTGGAGGGGAAATATGTAGACATGTTGTAACATTCATGCATTCATATTTACATCGGCAATGCCTAATCACTGGTCATAATTGAAGGTGGTAAACAGTACGATAATTCAGTCATCATGTCAGTCGATCAAAGTTGGATGAAAAGGAAGAATGTTGAAGATTTTGAGTGTCGTGTTGACGAATTTCTCGACTTCGCTTATGCGCATCCTGCACATGTTGACCTTGATAAGATAAGGTGTCTGTGCGGTAGATGTGAGTTGTTGCATTGGAGAAAAAGAATTGAAGTAAAATGGCATCTTCGTCGGTACGGTTTTATGGGTGGATACACAAGGTGGACGCAGCACAGGGAAACGATAGTATTGTCGTCCAACCCGACTAGTCAAACTGAAGTTAGGGAGGAGGCACGATATGATTACCGAGATATGATTATGGATGCTGGGCATGCTAATATTGACTGGGGTGACGACAGTCCACAACCGCAGAATGAGGGGGCTCATCAGTTTTATGAGTTGTTGAGAGCTGCGAAAGAGCCGCTGTGGGATGAAGCTCCGAAACACACACGGCTGTCTGCGGTTAGTAGGTTATTACAGTTGAAATCAGACCACGGGCTGAGTGAGAAAGGTTTTAACGAGTTTGTTACCTTAATCAAAGAAATACTGCCCGAAAGTGAAAAGCTACCGCCGTCGTACTATGACTCGAAGAAGATGATGAGGAAACTTGGGTTGAGCTATGACCGGATAGATGCGTGCAACAACGATTGTGTGTTATTTTGGAAAGAGAATAAGGATTTGTCACGGTGTCCAGTATGTGATCATTAGAGGTACAAACCGGACAAAGGGAAGAAGAAAAACATTGCATGGAAGATATTGCGATATTTCCCGATCACACCACAGCTTCAGAGAATGTACTACTCCTCCAATACGGCTGAAGATATGAGGGCTCACCGTGAGACTCGCAGCAACGATGTCGATGTGCTGACACACCCAGCTGATGGAGAGACGTGGAATGAGTTTGACTGCAGGCATCCAGTCTTTGCTCAGGAAGTTCAGAATGTTAGACTTGGTCTGGCAACCGATGGGTTCAACCCTTTCGGTCAGTCTACCACGCATTACTCCTGTTGGCCTGTTATTATTGTCCCTTACAACCTTCCACCAGGCATGTGCATGAAAAAGCCGTATATGTTCTTGATGTGACCGAGTCTACTGATGAAGATGATGAATTCGAAGATGAAGAGGACGATGAGTCCCACGAAGAAGAGGACGGCGGGGAAAGTGATGAAGATGATTCGCAAACTGAAAATGATTGACTTGTAATGTTGTAACATCACGGGAAAAATGTAGTAGAACTTTTAGAACTTGGTGTTTAATGATGTGTTTTTGCACATCCGTTCATATGTATATATATAGCTATTGTGCCGATGATGATTTTTGCCAAATTATTGTTTTTAACGTGTTAATGTCTTTGTAATTTATCTATATGAAGTCAGATATGGATAGGATACGGGCTATTCGTGGCCGGGCTGGACGCTGAGCTGCTTCCTCCCCGGTGGGTCCCACCTCGTCATTGCCTACTGATGACGAGGCACAGAGTGATCACGGACAGCAGATGGGGCCCCAGCCCCAGCCATCGCCGTCGCCCCAGCCCCAGCTCGAGCCGTCGCCCCAGCCCGACGCAGATTCATCCCACACGCGCGTGCATTCTCCATCTTCCGTGGGTTCTACCTCAGGTATAGTTGATAACGGTGTTTCGTACATTTTTGCTAGCCTTATATTTGAACTGTATTAATGTCTGTGTTTTGTAGGATCTCGATGAGGCCGTGGTCCGACACGCGGGGTACGCATCGACCCCCAGCGTAAACAGAGAGTTACGCTCACGCAGGAGGGCCTGTAAGTACTAAAAATATCACCTCATGCCTTATATTTAAAATTTTGGGCTGTTAATTTATATTTGAACTGTATTAATTTATTTATTTACTTCTTTGGCAGGATCCTGGAGAATCAGGCGAGGACGAAGATCGGCGTTCTTGTGAAGGGCCGATTCTTCGAGCCACGCCTGTACTGGAAGGACTGGGATGCCGCTGCGAGGGAGGCCTTATGGGAGGAGTGGCTGGTACGGTGAAGTATTTTTTTCAGCGTTAGTAAATGTTTAATTACAGTTTGTTTTATGTTGTTAATTTGTGTTATTGAATGCCTTACAGGAGGGGTTCACGTTTGACACGCCTCAACAGCAGGTACTGGGGCAGCAGGCTTTCTTTGCCTACATCGGCAAGAATTACCGCCGATGGCTCCACGATGCACGGGACCGGGCGAAGAAGGCGCTGCCCGCGGGTGCCCCGATGACGGACATGAGGAGATATCCCCCACATTGGATATCTCACCGTGTATGGGGGGAGATGATAGATCGGTGGGCTGTGGATCCAGGTTGGGACGCCAAGAGTAAGAGCGGGACTGAGAACAGACAGAACAGAGATCCGACGCACACGGGGGGGTCGGTGCCACACGACATCGTCCGACACATGAACTCGGTCGAGCACCCGGATCTGGAGGAGGATGAGGTCATAGCTCTGACCTATAATCAGACGCACGTGCGAAAGAAGGACAAGGACGAGACGCACCGGGCGGGCGACTATATTTCAGATATTGCCCGGCGGATCGATGTGAGTCAATTTCTTTAAGTTGTTAATGTTTTTTCTTTCTATCCTCAATGTCTGTTTCGTTAATTAATGCCCTAACATATCGTTAAATCACTATTTTTGCAGGCCTCGTATGAACAGCTAAGGGGGTCCGAGCAGCAGTCCGGACAGCCATCAGCGTCCACTAGTACGGCTGCGAGTACTGGGGGTTGAAGCGATGGCTGGATACGCCGGAGGTCGTGAATCGGCCGAAAGGCCGCATACGCGGCCTGCCTAGCACGACTGCTCGTGCCGTGATAGGAGCGTCCTCACCCCCTGCTGCCCCTCCACAGACACCGGCTCCTCATCCTCAGTTGGACGACGAGGAGATCCAGCGCATTGCTACAGTGGTGGTGAGGATGATCAGGGAGCAGGGCACTGCTGGACAGGCCGAGCCGGCCCCGGATCAGCAGGATCCAGATCCGGGACTCGGCAACCCCTGATGAGCCCCTTCTCGTGCCCGTTCCTAGCTTCCCCCGCCCCCCGCGCCCGGCTTGTACTCTTCTCCCCTCTCCTAACCGGCTGTATCCGGTTCCCGGCTTGTACATATATGAGTTTTTTTTATAATAAATATTTTTTATAATTGATTATATATATTTCTTTCTGTATTGATTATTGCGCATTGTTGTTGAGAATTGAAAATTGTATTACAGGTCTGGGTAATTGAAAAATAAAAAAAAATTTCAAAAAAAATTGACTTTTGGCGACGGATTAATTCCGTCGCTAAAAGTATTCCTACAATCAGTTATTTAGCGACGGAATATTCCGTCGCTAAAATATTTTATCCGTCGCTAATTTGACAAAAAAGAAAATAAATTAAAATTCTAAAAATATAATTAGCGACGGAATATCCGTCGCTAATTAAAAATAAATCCGTCGGAAAAAATGACATATTTAGCGACGGATTTAAAACATTCTGTCGCTAAACTATTAGTGACGGGCTTTTATACGAGGGAGTTTTAGCGACGGTGAATCCGTCGATAATTCTTTTAGCGAGGGATTTTGGGCTTTTAGCGACGGATTTTCCCGTCGCTAAAGGCCTGCTTTCTTGTAGTGCCCGTTGCGTGGACATGGGTCTCTGTCTGTGGCTGAGCAGGCGGGTAAGGATAGGGGTCATATGGTGATGGAACTATTAGGTAGAACAATGAGCAGCAGGATGGGAAAATAGGAGTTTGGGGTGGGTGGAAGGTGTGGAGTTGTGTGGTAGTGGAGATTGCGTGTAGGGTGGGTATGTTTTTGTTGGGAAATGAAAGGCGCAAAACAACCTAAAATGAGTGGGGGGGGAGGGGCTGAGTGTAACTTTTGTACATGTAGGTGTGTAAGGATTAGCGTGTCTCTATGTGTGTGTGGGTTGATGTGCTTCCAAAGGTTAAATATGCGTCTATGAATGTATATTTGGGTATGTGTTGTGTGCGTCAGTTGCCCTTCTTGTTCGGCATTTTCAGTTTGGCTGCCAAAGCCTTACTAGAATAAGAAAAGGATTGTCTTTGTCATTTAATGCAATATCCTTAACTTGGGTCTGTTTGAAATCACTTACAGTTTTGATTTTCAGTTTTCAAAAAAATAAAAATCAAAATCAGTTTAGTTTATTTTTAATTTTTTACAAAAAATAAATGGATGTTTAATTACCGAATTTTTATTTTGAGTTTTTTCTTTTAGGTGCTTGATTATCCAGTTTTTATTTTGAATTTTTTCTTTGGTAGTGGTGGTAGTGGTATTTTGAGTTTCCACTTTGGTGGTGGTGGTATTTTGAGTTTTCACTTTGGTGGTGGCAGCGGCGGGGGCATCGCCGGCAGGGTAGCTGGGGTAGAGGCAGGGGGTGTCTGCGGTGGAAGTAGCGGCGGCAACAGCAGTGGTGGTAGTCTCAAAATAGAAACTATAACTCAAAACTCCAAATGGGAGTTTTAAAAAAATAACCCTATTTTGAAAACTGATTTTTAAAATTGAAGAAAAAAATAAAAACTCTTTGTCAAATGCGTTGTTTTCTCCAGTTTACAAAAGTGGAGAAAAATTAAAAACTTAAGTGATTTCAAACGCTACCTTAATCTTCTAGCAAACAATGAGGTGTCTTTTGCCGATGGTTTGTACATAATGGGGTGTGACAAATGACTTTTACACCTACAATAATCACGACCATCGAAAAGCCATCTAGGGTATGATGTGTACATGGTAGAGCTCAACGAGGAATCTTAATCCAAAAACTGTACTACTTGCTAATCAATCGATATCGATTTGTTTCGGCAAATTTTGTCGTTGGATTAAGCAAGATATGTCCAATAACTTGTATAAATCATTTATAAGAAACAACGTGAATTATTAACGATAATATTTTAGACGCAAATTCCTTTCCTTTTTGTGTCAACGCAGTTGCTACTTTATTATAGTATCTTATAGAATCCATCAATGTCCACCCATTGTTTCCCTACGACTTTCTTTCCCTGTAACTCTTTCTAGAACATACAGAGGAATCTTCAGAACTATTTTTTCTATTAAATCAAACTTCTCCGGGAGGTTTTGGATCATGGCCGGGATTTGCTCCAGGTGGCGGGTAATCCATGGTTTCAATATCCATTCTTCCCTCTGTAATAAGTCCTTCTTCCACCTCCAGCATCGCACCATCACCCCTCGTGCCCGTCATATCCTGTAACATATTCGTAGAATTCATCCAAAAGCAAATGGTTGACAAAAATACAAAGTTAAGGCAATTATCTTTTCATTTCGCAGAGCAACAATATAAAAAGAAGTGCAGTTACTTATTACTTAAACAAAAGCAAACACGTCTAATGATAGCCAAGGAAAGTAAGAAACGCTTCTGCAATGGCAAAACTAACTAGGCTTACCAGAAAACAACTCGGGAACACATTATTGGGCACTCGATTTTGCCTCTCTGCACTTCATGTGCACGGAAGATAATTGCAAAAATAAGAAACATTGGCTTTACCTGATAACTAGGATATCACAATCATCCGCGGTATGAAATCATTCAACTCAAAACAAATTAGTATCGAGAGAAATTAAGGTCCATAAGACTTATATATTGAGGTATTATTTATTTTTTATACTACGGGGGGATTCATATTTGAACAAGCCTCCTCATGTGTGGTAGGAGTTCTTTTGAGATATCACTTGAAAGCATTCAATTTAAAATCAATTGACAATGAGGAGAGAGACTCATAAGTCATTTTTATCTAAGTGATAATAATTACTTGTCCTTATGTGAGAATTATATTTTAACACGCTGCACGGCACTCTTAATTATGAGATACATCCTCTGATAAAAGTAAGCAATAATAACTCTAAATTCCTACAAACTTATTATGTCTCTCAATGATCTTTTGAAAGGTCAAGTATGATTCTCTGAATATAACCATGTCATTTTTGCTCTTTTTTGAATATGAAAATAAGGGTGGGAGTATTTGTTAAGGCTCCCCAGTTTCAGGGTTAGGGAGGGCTGTCCAGTGACTAATTTATACATCATCTCTTACTTCTGGCCCTCCAAGATCTTACTCAGAAACCTTAGCACCCCTCAATTTCTGTTGCACAGCGTCAAAAATACGCAAACACAGGGGGGTGGAAGGTGGACGGGCAGAGAGATTGAGGGCTTACCTTCAAATGCAAGTCTTGGATGGTTGTCTCATCTTTGATTGACTTGAGCCTTCCTATCGATAACACATATAAAGACAAGTTAAGTAACCCTAGTTATTGGCCCAAGAAAAGAAGGAGCTTAGAAGGAAATCATGCATTGGAACTTGGCCTTACTCGCTGTAGGAACGACAGCAATGGAGAGAACAACAGAAAAGGCTAGCAACAAAATAAGCAGCTGAATACAAACCCTATAACTCATCTTAATTGATAGTACTCAGGACAGATCTAAAAGCAGTGTCTCGGGCAGACTTCTGGTTGATGTTGGAAAGAATAGGCAACAGATGTGGAGATGGAGTTTTATACGGAACAAAAGTTGGTGCCTTTGACTCAAGTAATATTATTATTATTATTATTATGGCAATAATGTAATTAGCTTGTGTATTTATATGGTATAAATTTGAAACCTATGGGTCGTTTCAAGAAACGTGGATGGGAGTCACAATTTCATACCATAATAATGTGATTTCAAATCACGTTTTCAAATAACATTTTAAGAAAAATCATAAATAGAGAAATTGTATTTCGAAATCATGACTTTAGCAGAAAACATATTTGGAAACCACACTTTCACGGTCTGAAATTGTAATTGGGTCTAGAAACATGTTTTTCAAAACTAGTATATATTCATAAATAATTGTACAATACTATATACAGGTAAAAAGTTATTAAATTATGATATTTGGATTAAATAGTTGTCCGTGAATATAAAAAGTCCATGAGGAACTTTTACAAATCAACTTTTAATGCTACACAAGTAGGAAGGCGACAAAACATCTTTAAAATACACCGTATATTCTACTTCTAGGATTAATGATGTGTCAACTAAAAGGATTAATGATGTGTCAAACTTGTGGGTCCAACAAAACCAACTTTATGATTTTATAAATTTACTGCATTTCATCATTTAATATCAGTCTTTGCTCATTTGCTGGTAGCTTTTGCTAAAAATGTACGGTGCACTACAAACTACTTAGATACATACAGCCTACTCTGACTATAATGTCATGTGATTTCATATAGCATTTAGTTTCTTCACTAAGAATGTCTATTTTTTCTCACCCTAATGATATTTTAACACACCCTCGTTTGTTACTGAAAAATTTATGAATTGTCGTTATTGCACTATTTACACACACAAAAATGTGCGAAAAAATATCTAAGGTGTGAAAATAAACGCTCTTTTTTCATTTCTTTTAACAATCTAGTCCTTAAATTCTAAAGCAGAAAATTAGTTTCTTCCTAAAGCACTTAAATTACACTTTAAATTTGGTGGATAAAAAAATTACTATCTAAGCTTTAATATTTTTTTATGGAGTGCAAACGCCAATTTTGAGCCTAGAAGTTGACTTCCTGAAAAGAGTCATAATTACAAATTGCCTCATTATTTCATGAGGGGGTTTATCAATTGAAAGTGGCATAATGCTCCTCCATTTTAATTTTTTTTTTTTTGGCCCTCCAAATGAAGAAAGAAGATCAAATATAAAGGTACTTTCCATGACAAAAAATGTCGGTTTATATAAACACATAAGTGAATAAATGAAACATCCTTTTACCACCATTGAAAGATGTACTTCATTCCTTGTGACTGCTCCCGCTTTTTTTTTTTTTCCACTTTTTTTCCCACTGTTTACAGTTTCTGTCGTTTGAACAAAGAAAATGAATACAGGCTCTCCCCAAAATTCTTGACTTGTTTCTTAAAATTTGAATTTACACTTGATTCAGTCAGAACTTGACACTTCCACAAAATAAAAATAAAGTGGAGTCACAAGGACACTGTCAGATTTATTATAAACAAAGGCATAAAAATGGTACCCTCTTGGAAAAAAATGATACACAATTCGGCAAATTAAACTTTATGCCTTTAGCGACATGAAATATGCATAAATAGCACTGTACTAAAATAAAAAGAATATGAGGCCACATCATCATAGTTATCAATATCGTACCGTTACCGACCGTATGTACGAATTTTGCCTTCTAACGTTACGGTATCCCTTGACATTTCGTACCAATCAAACTACCGCCTTGTACCGGTCGGAACAGGTGATACCGGTTGAGAACTACGTAACGGCCAATATATTGTGCTTTGTATGAGTTCTTAAACAATGCAAAAGTTATGAATTCTGTTGAAATTTTATCAGTTTAATCAAAGCTTCGTAGCATCTTCTCAATACGTTCATTACAATTTGCAGAATATTTTCCGATAGGTTTTCAAACTTCAAGCAAATATCAGTTTGCTTTTACTTTTACTTTTTCTCTTAGCTTTGATTTATTTCATAGTTGGAAGCTTTCATCACATTCTTTCATCTATATAATGCACTGATTTTCACAGGGACACGCACAAAAATAATTTATTATTGAACTCAAAGACATTATTTTTGAACAAATAACTTATTCTTCTATAGAAATTCGCTAATGAGACAGTTGAAGAGGAGGGTAGTCTTAGATGAGGTAATTCAATTGAATAAGCTATGCGTTCTTAGTGCCTCTATTTGGAAACAAACCGCTTATTCAGGAACAAACAACTTAGTTGACAAATGACATAATTCAAGCTCCAGATAAGCTGTGAGGGATAAAATATATCTATATTTTTAGTTCGCTAATGATAAGTATTATAAATGTATATAATCAATTGAAAATCCGAAACAGTACCAGTACCATACATAGCGTTTCATGAAGAAAATCAGTATGCACTCCAGTACGATATTCATAATTATGCTGATAATTTTGCACTTTCATTATACACTAGACAGCAGTAGCTTAACTTTGAAGGGTCTTGAGAAATATCCATGAAATTATATTTGTATCAGTAGGGCTGTATATGAATCGAGTTCGAGCCGAACAGAGGTATATTTCAACTCATTTGTTTAATTTCTGTCCATGCTCGTGTTTCGTGTTTGTTTAATTTTTAAAAATTTGTTTGAACTCGTTTGCAATTCGGTTCACAAAATTCGTCTCCAACTCGAGTTTGTTTGTTTAGTGATACAAACTAAACTCAAACTTTAAAACTCGCGTTCCCATTCAAAACAATTTAAAAAAATTTTATCAAAATGACAACTTTCTTGATCCAATTATCTAATTAATTTTAGGTCTTCCAGGTTTATACTTAATTTATACTGTAATTAAATTGTAAGGCTTTTGGGTTTTGAATAAATTTTAATTAAGTTATTATCGATACGAACTGTTTACGAACACATTCGTAAATACTTCAGAATTATTAAATGACCTGTGCGTATGCGGTTCATATATCATACAAAAGAGCCTGAACGAATTTTAGAGAACGAACTATGAGCACTTCATGAACAGCTCGGTTCATCTATAACTTTAAGTAGTAGTCAGATTACTTACGGATTGCATTGGCATTGGCCAAGCGTGGACGACTATGAACCAAAAGAAGTCAATAGGAGGGTAGATATTGTTTCCTTAACGACATATCGGCCTAAAAAGATCTTGTGTAGCATGCTTTTTATGACGTAATATTTACCCCACACATTATTAATTAGCAGGATGAAACAGAGTGCTTCATAAAGGAAAAAGAATGTTAAAATTATAATTAATAGACGAGACCGCAACACTAATTGCTGGAACAGGAAAAAAAAACAATAAACAAGGCTTTATCGATTACATAATTTTAATTGGAGGTACATGGAAGTGAGGCAAGGCTATGAACTTGAGAATGACAATAATAAACATGTTAGAATAATATGTATACACCGGCATGCATGGATAACCCGTTCTCATTAAAGTGATCGACGCTTATGTAGAAAGATCAATGCGTATTTTGGTGCAGAAATTTTGCTAGCGCGTGTCACCCCAAGATACAACAACCCAACCAACTATCGGTGTACCTCTTAAAAAGTCTGCAACACTAGGAGAGAGAACTTGCTTCATACATAAGCACATCTTTTCGAAAAACTATTGCCCAAGTGTTGTTCAAGTGGTGAAATGATAAGGGTGCAACTTGGGCAGTTGGACGGGCCCAAGGGTTAGACCATGACCAGCCCGCTCTCTAAAAGTCGTGCTCATGTCCAGCTCAGTCCATTTACGAGCCAAATAATGTGTCCACGCCAAGCCCATCAAAATTTTGGTAGACACGGGCTGGACTAGGACTGTTCACAGGTTGTCCATGGTTACGAATTACTTTTTTTTTAAACGATTCGAAATTAACACATCATTGACCATCCAACTCTACAATTTATTCATGATAATGGAAAAAAGGTACATTAAAATCTCAAAATGAACTTAAATATAAGCATGAAAATAAATATTTGGGACAAAATGAGAGAGAAAAAATACAAGAGTTTCTAATTCTATGACAAGAAATAAAGTAAGAAAAGTAAAGTCTTCAAATATCTTTAGACATGAACGAAAAGTGGGAACCATTGCTCAACCTGATTCAGAAAAATAAGACAAGAATATGAGCATATCTTTGGCTTTGAGGCTTTGACTTTATCGAAGTGGGGGTTGAGAGTTCAGAAAGTACAAAAAAGAAATTATATTTTATTAGATTAAGAGTTTGACGATCGAGATTGCATAGACTTATGTGATCCACGATTTTTCATGACCAAAGGAAACAAAATAAATATATTATAACGTGAATATATATATATATATATATATATATATATATATATATATATATATTTAAAGTAAATATATTATAATTTACATTATATAATAGTTAGACGGGCTGGTTTTTTCACGGGCTGGACGGGCTTGTAGAAACCTTTGCCCATGTCCAGCCCATATTTTTGGCGGGCCCAAAGTTTTGAGCCCATGTCCACCATGGTCACTACAAAGTAAGTCAATGCCCATATTTTTGCGGGCTGGCACGGGTTGTCCACAGGTTGCCCGGCCCAAATCGCACCCTTAAAAAATGATACTCCCTCTGTCCATCCATCAACTTCCATTTTTTATCCTCATATATTATGTTTCAAGCTTTCATGTTGTGTTGTCACGGGAAATGTAAGAAATGTGGTAGATTAACCCATGTGTCTACGTTTGCTTATAGGGAGGATGTTTTAGCAGCACAGTTCCATAATTTGCAACCCTCGATCAAAATGGAGCCGCTTGCGTGATATCGGAATCATTTCGAGCCACCACCAATCAAACCCACTGTCTTGCCTACCTCCGTATCCTCTCCCACCAATTTCAATAGTTTCTCGCGTAATGTATAAACATGAAAGTGGAAATAGTCACTCCAAGAATGACCATTTCTCAATCTAACCCATAATAGTAGTCAATTTGAGGCCAAAGAAAGCCATTCAGAATTCTAATTTGATGTTTATGATGCCAACCCTCCTCACCATCCATCTTGATAACAAAAATTAGACAAGAAAAAAGAAAGAAAGCTCACCAGAAATTTCATTAATTGGCATCAAATTAATGCCTAGTAGATCGCCCGTTGAAATTTAGTCAACCACCACACCTCGCATAGTAAAACATCTCAATGCCTACTTATATGCCGAAAGCGGAGAAGAAACAAAAGAAAGGGAAGGTGGTTCCAATCAACAGGATACATCAAGGATAATTACAGGCTTTTGCCCTACTTTATGATCCACTTGGCGAAAGCAATCACTTAGTTTGGTACATCCAAAGGAGCTTTGTTTATGCATGGAGGGAGTATACCTTAGCATACATGTATGATGGACGAAGGTAATATAAATGGTAAGTGTATGTGCATGCATGTGCTTCTCTTTTGTGTTTAGGAGGCAAGTTATTCTAGTGAGGGCAGTAACATCCATTGTTAGACCGTGCAACTTTAAATACTGATATAGCCAAAATTACACCTCCAATCTACGGATGACACGTGGAGGTTATGACACGTAGTCCTTGATAGCTTATTGCTGATTTGGCACTTGCCATATTAATCATCAGAAAGAATCCTAAAAGGACTCTTACTCCTTCATCTGAGATAGACATGTGATCATCTAGGATCCTAATTCAATTCTGATTGGAGTTGTTCAAAGCCTAAATTCTATTAGGGGTCTCCCTCCTACTACTATATAAAGAGGTCTAACCCCTCAGGTATGGACAGGCTCATACACATATACACTGTGTATTACTGCTTTCTCAGAGTTCTACTTTGTTACCCATCTCTGAATTAAGAATGTTCCCCCGCAAGAACCCCACCCAGCGGTCACTCCGTATTCTCTTTTGCAGGCCTATTTTCTGGTGTGGTTCCCGATCTAGTTTTTAGCTGCAACAGATTGGCGCCATCCGTGGGACCCTCAGGGAACATGGCCAATCATTCTTCTTCCAATGACTCTTCACATAGTCATTCTCAAAATCGCCGCGCACAAACTAGCAGCTCTCGTCGACCTGGTCGTTCTCATGACCGACACTCGACCCCTTTACGCCGCCGTCGCGCCAGCACTCCTGAAGATGTTTACGTTAACGTAACATCTGCTACTCCCAAATCAGAAACCAGATCTCAGAGAAATTGATCTCCGACATCCACTCTGAAGAACGGTGACCTTCGTCAACGACTAAACCATCAGCTATTCAAAACACCCCATGTCGGCCTTATAAAAGAAATCCACAAACTGAAAGACGTGGTGAATACTCTTCAGCAAAAGCACGACATGGCGGTGGCTCTGCCGTCCATCCACCATTCTCATCTGGACCCTAGCGATCTTCGTCTCCGTCTCACCTCCATATCAAGTTACGGCCGTAAATACAAATCAACACCCGATCTGACTTTCGATCCCAAAGAAAAGAGCAGAAAACACACGACCAGGAGCAGATCATGCTACCGTCATGATCCATCAGTCAAAGACAGTACTAATTCCTCTCCCGAGCAGGTCGCCAGGACGGAGACCCCTCGAAGATTTATCCACAGGAAGAGGACGCCTGAGTTTCATTCCCGAGAACGAGACTCCTTGAAGGTTGTCCCTAAAGATCATTCTCCAGAACAATCTACCCCAAGGGAAGAAATTGGATATCTGTTATTCGAGGGCATCGAGAAAGGAAAGTTACCTCCTAATTTTTGAATGCTTTAATGTGACCTCTATGACGGAACTGGAGATCCAGGAGAACATGCTTACCAATTCAAAACAAACATGCTACTCCTCCAGGTCTCAGATGTTGTTATGTGCAGAGCCTTTCCCACCACCTTAAGGAAGGCTACACACGCATGATTCAAGTCTCTACAACCAAGATCCATTCACTCATTCGGCCAATTATCATATCTCTTTTAGAAGTACTTTGTAACAGTCGCTCCCAAAGAAAAAACTCGACGAGTCTATTTAATGTTATACAAGAGAAAAACAAATCTTTGGCATGCTATCTCAGACGATTCACCGCAGCCACTCTGGAAATCAATAACTTGGACGAGTCCGTAAAGTATATTGTGTTCCTCTGAGGCCTCCGACCAACATCCAAGTTTGCATTCTCTGTCAACAAAAGTTTTCCAGGTAATATGAAAGCCTTTCTCAAGAAGGCTAACAAATACATGCAAGCTAAAGAATACCTAGAGACACACAGAGGACGACGTGGAAAAGGAAGGGAAAAATAAAAGAAACGATCTAGGGAATTAACTCCCCAAAAGGGAAAGTCAACAAAACGTTCTAAGTGTGACGAACGGCGTCCTAAAGACCCATTTGCCTTGGAAAATCTAACACCCCTCAGTGCCAAACCATCACAAATACTTCACGAGATCAAAGACAATAAGGCTCTCTAATAGCCAAAAAGATGAGGTCCCGACCGAATAAAAAGGAACAAAGATCTGTGGTGTCACTTTCACAACGATCATGGCCATACAATTGACAATTACGGGTCACTCAAGCGAGTGATCGAAGCCCTGATCAAGCGTGGCAAGTTGAGAAAGTTTGTAGCACACAAAGAAGAACGACAATAGTCACCTTCGGCCACAGAGGAAAGAGAGTATCAAAAAGAGAATGCGGGTACAATTAATACCATATCTAGGGGATTAGCAGCAGGAGGCTCATCAGGCCAGACTCAAAAAGCATACGCCAGGAAAGTATGCATAACAAGCAAATCCCCAATCAAGAAACAGAAGACTGTGCCTGTACCTACGATGTCTTTTTCTGATGACAATTTAAAAGATATGAAGACTCCTCATGATGATTCATTAGTCATCGCGATCAAGGCTGGGAACTTCGATGTAAAACGTGTTTCGGTCGATAATGGGAGTTCCGTAGAAGTTATATTTTACGATGCGTTTAAAAATATGAACATTCTGATGGACCGTCATTGAAAGATAGAAACACCGTTGTATGGATTCTCCAACCATCCAGTTGCAGTCGAAGGAATTATCGCACTCCCAGTTACGATCGGTACACCTCCGACACAAGCTAATTTCATGCTTGATTTTGCGGTGGTAAAGGTTTCCTCTGCCTACAATGCCATATTGGGACGACCAGCACTTAATCAGTTACAGGCTGTGGTGTCAACTTTCCACCTCAAAAGGAAGTTTCCCATGAAAAACGAGATTGGAGATGTGAAAGGAGACCAGACTACAGCTCGTCAATGCTACATGACTTTGTACCGATCGAAGAATAAAGAAGCACTCATTATCGAAGACCTCCAGAAAGATACAAAAATGCAAAGGCGAGAACCAGTCAAAGATCTTGTGAGCATTGAGGTATATCCCGAAGATGAAAAAAAGACAGTTCGGATAGGTTCAAATCTTAAGGAAGACACTAAGCTCGAGCTAGTGAACCTATGAAGAACATATGAGGATATATTTGCATGGACAGCCGCAGACATTCCTGGAATTGATCTCGAGGTCATTACTCACAGGCTAAATATTGATCCATCCAAGAAACCTATCAAGCAGAAAAAGATAACATTTGCGCTAGAAAGACAGGAGAAGATTGAAGAAGAAGTAGATAAACTCTTGATTGCTGACTTTATCAAAGAAATCTACTACCCTGATTGGATTGCCAATGTTTTCATGGTTCCTAAACGGGGCGACAAGTGGCAAATTTGTATCAATTACATGGATCTCAACAAAGCATGCCCAAAGGATAGCTACCCACTCCCGACGATTGATCTTCTTATCGATGCTACTTCGGGCCATGAATTGCTCAGTTTTATGGATGCATATTCTAGTTACAACTAGATCATGATGCACAAGGATGATGTCTCTAAAATGTCATTCATCACGGAGAGAGGTCTATACTGTTACAAAGTAATGCTCTTTGGACTCAAGAATGCCGGGGCAACTTACCAGCGCCTAGTGAACATGATCTTTCGAGACTTGATCGGGAAGAACATGGAGGTCTACGTTGACGATATGCTCATTAAGAGTATAATGTTTGAATTCCATGTTAAGGACCTGAGGAAACTTTCAATATACTTCGAACGTATAAGATGAAGTTGAACCCACTCAAATGCGCTTTAAGAGTTTGAGCTTTTCGGAGGCAATCTTGTCAGCGAAGGCAAACTTAAGGCCATGATCAACCTTTCGATGATAGGGGCAGTAGTTGGGATGAGCGAGTTCTTTTGGGGTAGGTTCAGATTGGGCATATGGAAGGGTTATGGTATTGTCATTGATCCACGTCTTGAGGAGAGATCTAGTAGTCTTCAAGTCGTATGGTATTCCAGGGCAGGCGTCGGCTGCCCTCTTTTGTCAAGGCGTCCATACCTTTCTTGGGATTGGCGCTTCCAGCTGTTGTCGTTGTCACTGACTACTTCCACCGTCGTGGCCAGGGCAAGTTGAGTTTGGGGCTTCGGTGTCTTTAACGGACCGACCGAGTCATAGGTGCGTTGCACAACTTCTTTGAGATGTCCCCAAGATCGAAGCTGGAGGTTTTTGAGGTAGACCCTGTAAGTGTCTTTCATGTTCTTTATACAAATGGGTACAAGGGTCTCATCCTTACTGACGTCAGTGCACTCCAAGCACTTGTGATGAAATCGTGTGACATAGGACTTGAGGTCTTCTCCGGGGTTCTGGAGGATTTCGACAATGTCAACGATGGTCACACGTTCCATCTCATAGTAAAACTTGTCAAGAAAGAGTTGGACCATGTCGGACCAAGAGTAGATAGTACCGTCACGAATCTGATGATACCAAGAGTAGGCAAGACCAGTCAGGGACTTGTGAAATTCCCGAAGCTTTAAAGTGTCATCCTCCCCATACTGCTCCAAGGAGCCAGCAAAATGGGTGAGGTGCTCGAGGGCGTTGCCCTCTTTACCGTTGAACAAGGTGAAGGCTAGTTAATTGTACTTGATGGGGTAGGGCTTGGTAGCGAGGCTGCCAGAGTAGGGAGCATGGCCTAATAGCTTAGAGGGGGATTACGGTAAGGATGACTGCTTGAGAAGGCGGAGGATGGCATCAAGGTCATGCTTGGTGACATACGAAGCATGCGAGGTTTGTGCCCTGTCGGGATGATCCTGGCACCAGAGCCCCCAAACGGCGTAACCTCAGACACTGAGCAGATGATAATGGTAGAGAGGGATTGGTGATGGGGAGTAACTTGTTAGGGGGTATGGTTTGCATATAGGTAGTTTCAGCTGCTGGAGACTGGTCGTTAAGAAAGGTCGACTAAAGCAAGTCGGGAAATGACTTGTGTTTAGGTTTTGGTTGGTTATGCTAGGGTTAGGCTCCATCTCAATTGAGTCGTGAGTCTTCGAAGTACTTTGAGCAAGGGTAAGGTGTGGCGCCGCTGGCTGAGGTGCCGCGAGTCCTACTGTCAAGGGCCCGAATGACCAAAGCAGCGATGGTCGCAACACTGGGACCTGGGCAGTGTCCATAATGAACCCAGGCCCTGAAGGCTAAAACTGAGCAGAAGGGGCCAACCCTGAAGCTTGAGATGACACAAGGTGAGCAGCGGGCACAGGGTGGGGAGCTCTAGGGCCTTGAGAAGTCCAGACTTGGATCGATTTTTGTATTTTTAAGAAGATAGCCATGAGGGAAGATTGAGAGTCTTGGAGTTCAGTGATGGTAGGAGTAAGGTGTTAGATTATGGCGCTGACGAACGCGGCTACATTGGGTGCATCCATCCCGAGGGGAGCCTAGAGTTGGTTGTGGTTGGTCTCTTCTTGGTCTTCGAGGTGATGCTCCTCTTGGATGGCTGGGTTGAGACTTTGGCTGGTAGTCATGGTAGCCCTGCACTGCTGATGCATGGTTGCTTGGGTTGTCAGGCAAGGAACGAACTGCACTGTGATACTCACCTCCCGAGCGGAGTCGCCAAAATGAGGCCAAGAAATGTGGGTTCGCAGTCGATGAGGAGGTGCCACAAAGAATGCAGTCCGAGTTAGATGCCAAGTATGTCGATATGTTGCACAACAAGAGTAGAACAAGGGCAGAGATCAAGGGCTTCCTAGACAGAGCCTGAGGGTGGCAGTGCTGCGAGGGCGATTGCGCAAGATGAATACACAACGACAGTCATAGTCTGATGCTTAGGTCCGGATTCAAGGTACTGTATATTTCTCTTTCTAGGATTCTAGAGTGAGAAAGTGAAAAAAATATGAGAGTTCGGTCTGCCAAATGAATTCTCAAGACCTCTATTTATAGAGGTTAAGATGATGATGTCATCAACTGACACGTGGCACTCCCCCCCGAGAGTGACACGTCTCCGAGGGGTCCACGGGTGTCGATGCTCCACGGACTGTCAGATCACATATTCACCCGCCCTGCTCCATACAGCATCACTCTATCTATCTAGAAAGACTGGCTCCAACAGCATAAGTGTGGCTAGAGAATCCCCTGATCTAGCCATCTTGTAGAGTCCCACAGGCCTGGTAGCGGTAGGGATGACCCGATGCCTAACTGCCAGACGGACTAGGCGTGATGCCCTCCGAAGACCTGCTCCCGTCTTAGAGTGACCCAGGGGTCATAGTCCATAGGGGTGTTGACGCAAGCCCCCAGTACTGGAGCACGTAGGCCAGTCACAAAAACACCCTGACGAAGATAGTGTCCTGGAGGAGTCGCCTATCTCGCGAATGAGTCCTTGTGCTGGAGCATTCGAAGAGCGTCAAGGTAACATCACGGAGGAGCCGTCTACCTGACGAGTTGAGGTAGCATCCCGGAGGAGCCGTCTACCTGGCAGAATGGGAGTTGAAAAGCTCCCTAGCAGAGATAGTGTCTTAGAGAGCGAGCCTATCCCGCGGGTGAGTCCTTGTGCCGAAGCACTCTGAGCTCGTCAAGGTAGCATGCTGGAGGAGCCGTCTACCTGACGGGCTGAGGTAGTATCCTGGAGGAGCCGTCTACCCGACGGGCTGAGGTAGCATCCTGGAGGAGCCGTCTACCTGGCGGAAGGGGAGTTGAAAAGTTCCCTGGCAGAGATAATGTCCCGGAGGAGTCGCCTATCCCCGCAGGTGAGTCCTTGTGCCCGAACATTTAGAGCACGTTAAGGTAGCATCCCGGAGGAGCCGTCTGTCTACCCAACAGGCTGAGGTAGTATCCTAGAAGAGCCATCTACCTAGTGAAAGGGAGTTGAAAGGCTCCCTGGCAGAGGTAGCGTCCCGGAAGAATCGTGTATCCCCGCGAAATGTTGCATACTCCGGAGAGTGGGTCGAAGCATGTTCCACATCCATGGCAGAGGCACATGGTGTGGTGAATGAGAGTGGTGCCCGGGGCATGACATTGTGACAAAGAGCCTGGGGACACAGCTGTATCAGCGGCACGGTACATGGGCACGACGGAGTGTTAAAGTGTGGCGCAGGCGATAGGGAAATGCGGAGGCGGCGCCTGAGCGACTGGCGACGAGCCTCGCGAAGTTGTCACGCTGATGTGGGTGATGGGGGTCCTGGACACTGGCGATAGGGGTCGCAGAAACGACACACAGGCGCGGGTGACACAGAGACGACGTGCGGGTGCGGGCAACGGGGGTTGCAAAGACCATGTGTGGGCGCTGGCTACAGGCATCGCGAAGACAGTGCCCAGGTGACAGGCGACCAGCGTCGTGGAGTTGTCATGAGGACACGAGCGATGGGAGTGGCGAAGACAGCACACGGGTGCAGGCGACGGGAGTCGCAGAGACGGCGCACGGACGATAGGGGTCGCAGAGACAGAGCCTAGGCGACGAGCATCGTGGAGTTTACACGCAAATGCAGGAGACGAGCGTTGTGAAGATAGCGCACGAGCGCAAGCAACAAGAGCCGTAGAGACAATGCACGGGCCTGAGTGATAGAGGTAATAGAGACGGTGCCCAGGCAATAGGCAATGAGCATCGTGGAGTTGTAGTGTAGACGCGGGTGACCGGAGTCGCAAAGACGGCACGCGGGCGCGGGCTACGGGGGTCACGGAGATGGTGCCCGAGTGATGGGCGACCAGTGTCGGCGAGATGGAGCCCGAGCTACGGGCGATGAGCGTCGCGGACGATGCATGGTCCCTTGAAGAGAAGTGAAGGTGTTAAGGGGGAAGGACAAAGGCCAACCCTTAGGGGGAGGCTAAGGCCAACCCTTAGGGGGAGGCTAAGGCCAACCCTTAGGGAAGGCCGAGGCCGACCCCAAGGGGAAGGCCAAGGCCGAGGCCAATCCCAAGGGGAAGGCCAACGGGTGCTAATGGGCGATGTGTGACATGCGACGGTCGCAATGTGATGAGGCATCAAGCAAAAATGGGTTTCTTGGTGACGAAGTAAAGGAACAAAAGCGAGAAGTGTACGTGACTTGAGCGTGAATGTTTTGGCCGGTTTGAAGCGTTGAATATTGACTGTTGCTTGTGCGGACGTGTCGTGCAAAATGGGATCCCAGTGGGCCTTTGGGTACGACCAGAGTAGGTTGGGAACACACCATAAACACTTCACACACTCCTCATCAACACCTCACAACACTTGAACAATCCACCTCACACAGGCTGCCTAACAGCAGTCCTTTCCTTCCCTTTTTTTCCCTCACTTTGGCAGCCCCCCATTGCAACACCACACAACACGCACCATCAGGGCAATAATCCCCTTTTTCCATTCTTCCCACGCACTTACACACCCTCATATGCACACACCATGCCCCCATGCAAGACAACAACCCTGCTGCTACTTCCATTTCCTTCTCTTTCACACACAAGCATATCAACACCCTCACGCACGAACTCATCAACACCCTTACCCATACCTTTCACGGCAGCCATGGCTCCCTACCCACGAAACCATCACGGCAACATGGCTGTCTTCACATCCCTTATGCGGAAATGGCCCCTTCACGTACGGCAAACCCTACGCCATACCCACGTACCTGTTGCCTCACCACAACTTGTACACACATGGAAACAGCCCTCCCACGACTGTCCACCATCACACATGCACACACAACCCTTGCACAAATGGATTAATTTGGAAAGAGAAAAAAAAAAGAATGGAGATGCTATGAATCGTTAACCCTAGCTACTCCTTCCTTTCTCTATCTATCTATTTATCTAGGGTTTACATAAGAAAGGTGAAGAGGGAATTTCTGGGACGGTAGCCATAAAAAGCTATATATATTTACCCTAAAAGAAATTTTCTTGAAAACTCTTGGTCTTTAATTATATTTCTTTCCCAAGTTTACCCATTCACTTCCATGAATTTGTCTATTGCACTCAACTTCATTATTTATAACTTATGGTCATTATTAAAATATGTTGCTAAATTCAACGGATAATATCGCTCACAATAATTGATGCTCAAGATTCAATAATATCACTTAAACAATTGTCGTTTAAAAAAATAAATTTTAATCAATATAACTTACAACGACCGTCACTAAATATTCAATTAATACCGCTCGTAAGGTCGTCACTAAAGGTCATAATTCGTGTTACTTATAAAAATCATTGCTTATAGTTTACCATAAAATCAACCCTAGTTCGAGGTATTATAGGATGTAATGGCGATAAAGAATGGCCAAAGCTGCAGATAGTGATAAAAGATTTTGTGAGGCATGTATAGAAGTCAGGAGCAGTCAAGGGCTTTTATGATCCCATGAGGACCATAGTTTAGGGCTGGGAAATGATGTCCTCTAGTATGGCATGCTAATGATGACAAAGGTGTCGGTAATGATGACGAGGAACCGATAATGATGACGAAGGTGTCGATAATGATGATGAGGGTACTACTGATGATGATGAGGCACTACAAGAAAACAGGCCTTTAGCGACGGGAAAATTCGTCACTAAAAGCCCAAAATCCGTCGCTAAAAGCATTAGCGACGGATTCACCGTCGCTAAAAATCCCTCGTATAAAAGCCCGTCACTAATAGTTTAGCGACGGAATGTTTTAAATCCATCGCTAAATATGTCATTTTTTCCGACGGATTTATTTTTAATTAGCGACGGATATCCGTCGCTAATTATATTTTTAGAATTTTAATTTTTTTTGTCAAATTAGCGACGGATAAAATATTTTAGCGACGGAATATTCCGTCACTAAATAACTGATTGTAGGAATACTTTTAGCGACGGAATTAATCCGTCGCCAAAAGTCAATTTTTTTTTTGAAATTTTTTTTATTTTTCAATTACCCAGACCTGTAATACAATTTTCAATTCTCAACAACAACGCGCAATAATCAATACAGAAAGAAATATATATAATCAATTATAAAAAATATTTATTATAAAAAAAACTCATATATGTACAAGCCGGGAACCGGATACAGCCGGTTAGGAGAGGGAGAAGAGTACAAGCCGGGCGCGGGGGGGGGGGGAAGCTAGGAACGGGCACGGGAAGGGGCTCATCAGGGGTTGCCGAGTCCCGGATCTGGATCCTGCTGATCCGGGGCCGGCTCGGCCTGTCCAGCAGTGCCCTGCTCCCTGATCATCCTCACCACCACTGTAGCAATGCGCTGGATCTCCTCGTCGTCCAACTGAGGACGAGGAGCCGGTGTCTGTGGAGGGGCAGCAGGGGGTGAGGACGCTCCTATCACGGCACGAGCAGTCGTGCTAGGCAGGCCGCGTATGCGGCCTTTCGGCCGATTCACGACCTCCGGCGTATCCAGCCATCGCTTCAACCCCCCAGTACTCGCAGCCGTACTAGTGGACGCTGATGGCTGTCCGGACTGCTGCTCGGACCCCCTTAGCTGTTCATACGAGGCCTGCAAAAATAGTGGTTTAACGATATGTTAGGGCATTAATTAACGAAACAGACATTGAGGATAGAAAGAAAAAACATTAACAACTTAAATAAATTGACTCACATCGATCCGCCGGGCAATATCTGAAATATAGTCGCCCGCCCGGTGCGTCTCGTCCTTGTCCTTCTTCCGCACGTGCGTCTGATTATAGGTCAGAGCTATGACCTCATCCTCCTCCAGATCCGGGTGCTCGACCGCGTTCATGTGTCGGACGATGTCGTGTGGCACCGACCCCCCCGTGTGCGTCGGATCTCTGTTCTGTCTGTTCTCAGCCCCGCTCTTACTCTTGGCGTCCCAACCTGGATCCGCAGCCCACCGATCTATCATCTCCCCCCATACACGGTGAGATATCCAATGTGGGGGATATCTCGTCATGTCCGTCATCGGGGCACCCGCGGGCAGCGCCTTCTTCGCCCGGTCCCGTGCATCGTGGAGCCATCGGCGGTAATTCTTGCCGATGTAGGCAAAGAAAGCCTGCTGCCCCAGTACCTGCTGCTGAGGCGTGTCAAACGTGAACCCCTCCTGTAAGGCATTCAATAACACAAATTAACAACATAAAACAAACTGTAATTAAACATTTACTAACGCTGAAAAAAATACTTCACCGTACCAGCCACTCCTCCCATAGGGCCTCCCTCGCAGCGGCATCCCAGTCCTTCCAGTACAGGCGTGGCTCGAAGAATCGGCCCTTCACAAGAACGCCGATCTTCGTCCTCGCCTGATTCTCCAGGATCCTGCCAAAGAAGTAAATAAATAAATTAATACAGTTCAAATATAAATTAACAGCCCAAAATTTTAAATATAAGGCATGAGGTGATATTTTTAGTACTTACAGGCCCTCCTGCGTGAGCGTAACTCTCTGTTTACGCTGGGGGTCGATGCGTACCCCGCGTGTCGGACCACGGCCTCGTCGAGATCCTACAAAACACAGACATTAATACAGTTCAAATATAAGGCTAGCGAAAATGTACGAAACACCGTTATCAACTATACCTGAGGTAGAACCCACGGAAGATGGAGAATGCACGCGCGTGTGGGATGAATCTGCGTCGGGCTGGGGCGACGGCGACGGCTGGGGTTGGGGCCCCATCTGCTGTCCGCGATCACTCTGTGCCTCGTCATCAGTAGGCAATGACGAGGTGGGACCCACCGGGGAGGAAGCAGCTCGGCGTCCAGCCCGGCCACGAATAGCCCGTATCCTATCCATATCTGACTTCATATAGATAAATTACAAAGACATTAACACGTTAAAAACAATAATTTGGCAAAAATCATCATCGGCACAATAGCTATATATATATATATGAACGGATGTGCAAAAACACATCATTAAACACCAAGTTCTAAAATGTTACTACATTTTTCCCGTGATGTTACAACATTACAAGTCAATCATTTTCAGTTTGCGAATCATCTTCATCACTTTCCCCGTCGTCCTCTTCTTCGTGGGACTCGTCGTCCTCTTCATCTTCTAATTCATCCTCTTCATCAGTAGACTCGGTCACATCATCTCCAACACTTTCCACGTCTTCCGCGTCATCATCTACGACTTCTTCTCCTACAAGAAGTGTTGTTGGAAGAGGAAGATCGTCCTCCTCGTTGTTGACCTCAACAGGGAACAAGACACGTGGTTGGTCGGCTTGAAAGGAGTCTAGCTCACTGTCATATGTCACGGGCAATTTCTTGGACTTGATAGTTGTATACCAATGAGATTTGGGATTGGCGACGTCCAAAAGACTTGTACAGCTTGACTAGCAAACACAAAGGGCTCGTCTGATGCAAGTCTTGACTTGACATTGACATCTACAATCCCTTGAGAGCTAACACGGATTCCTCTACTGCATGTGACATCGAACCACGTACACTTGAACATTACCAGGCGGTTTTGGGAACCCAGATATGTTAGCTCAACAATCTCATCTAGCTCTCCGTAAAAATCCATGCAATTCTCGGCATAACAGTCGCCGTTGACCAAGACTCCACTGTTTTGGGTTTGTTTTGTTCGGTCATCATCTTTTACGTTAAACCTAAATGATATAGCCTCCGTAACAGGATGTTTGTTTGTTAGGGCCTTCGGCTAGTAATTTCAAGCAGGAGGCCACTGGTCTATCCATTGACTGAACCTATTGTAGATGACGGTAAAAATTAAGGATAAATCAGTATACTAATTGGCCACAGAACTGTATATAACACATAATATAATTTCGTTAAACAATCTTACACGGATTTTGAACCACTGTACAAATTGTGATTTCCGATGAGATTCAAGTCCAGCGGGATCAGTGATTAAAGATTCCGCATCGAACTCACTGCAAACCAATATAGTTGACTCACTTAACACACACTTTCAATTATGTAAAGCAATGTAAGTGAATTAAGACTTTAACTTACTCAACGAATGCCGAAACTTCATCGCAATTTAGAAGGGCATATATTGTTGCAGCACTGTACTCTTCATCCGTTAGCCATCGAGTATACGTTCGGCCGAACGGACTCCCTGGCTGCTTGAATATTGACAATTGCCCTTCCAAATTTGTGCTTACTCCGGGGTCATTTCGGCCTAGTTGATTTAACCTTGTACCAACATCAGGCCCGAAATATTGACTACAAAAGTTTACAAGTTCTTCCATTACGTAAGCCTCCGCAATTGAGCCCTCAACCCGAGCCTTATTACGGACTTTTTTCTTTAAATGGAACATGAACCTAGAAGTTTAGCGAATCGAGTTAGGTGGAATATGAATGATAACAGATGTTGCATTAAGTGTAAACGAACAACTGTAACAATTTAAGGATTACCTCTCGAAGGGATACATCCACCGATATTGCACGGGTCCACCCATCTTAGCTTCATATGCCAAGTGAACAGGCAGATGCTCCATTGAATCAAAGAACGAAGGTGGGAAGATTTTCTCCAGCTTGCAAATCGTCACCACAATGTTCTTCTCAAGCACTTCCATGTTACTCACCCGGATCGTAGAAGAGCATATATCTCGAAAGAAATGAGATAATTCAGTCAAAGTCTCGCAAACAACCCGTGGCAACAGTCCTCGGAAGGCAATAGGAATGAATCTCTCCATGAATACGTGGCAGTCATGACTCTTCATCCCTTGAAACTTGCATTCCGATACATTGCAACAACGAGATATGTTGGACGCAAACCCATCCGGAAGCTTCAAATTCTTAACCCACTGACAGACCTTCTCCACTTGTTTCTTGTCTAGACAGTAAGGTGCTTTCGGAAGTATGGTCCTCCCACTGACTGTCCGAGGATGCAATTCACGGCGTACACCCAACTGTTGTAGATCCCTTCTCGCTTTAAGGTGATCTTTCGATTTGCCCTTGACATTCATCACTGTGTTGAACACATTATCAAAAACGTTCTTCTCAATATGCATCACATCCATGTTGTTTTGGATAACGAGCGTCCTTCAGTAGGCTAACTCCCAGAAGATACAAAATTTTCTCCAGTTGTGCTCTTTCCCGAACCCTGCAATCTTCTGATCCGGCACACCCTTACCGTGTGGTATGTCAGTATCAAGTGCCTCCAGGTGTGAGAGTACTTCTTCACCAGATGGGTAGTCCAGTGTGACAACCTCACGCTCGATTGTCCCGTCAAATTTATCCTTCTGCCTACGAAACTGATGGCCCGGTGGCAAAAGCTTACGGTGACATCCGAACCACGAGGCCTTTCCGCCGTGCTTTAACGTATGACCGGGGTTCACGCCCATACAAGCAGGGCATGCTAGCTTCCCATGTGTGCTCCAGCCACACGTCATTCCCAATGCGGGGAAATCATGTATAGTCCACATCAAAGCAGCCCTCATCTGAAAATTTTGTTTAAGGGATGCATCATATGTTTCGACTCCATGATTCCATAACTGTTTTAACTCATCAATCAACGGCCTTAAATACACATCTATGTCCTTACCGGGGCTCTTCGGCCCCGGAATAAGCAACGACAAGAACATATACGGCTTTTTCATGCACATGCCTGGTGGAAGGTTGTAAAGGACAATAATAATAGGCCAACAGGAGTAAGGCGTGGTAGACTGACCGAAAGGGTTGAACCCATCGGTTGCCAGACCAAGTCTAACATTCCGAACTTCCTGAGCAAAGACTGGATGCCTGCGGTCAAACTCCTTCCACGCCTCTCCATCAGCTGGGTGTGTCAGCACATCGGCATCGTTGCTGCGAGTCTCACAGTGAGCCCTCATATGTTCAGCCGTATTGGAGGAGTAGTACATTCTCTGAAAACGTGGTGTGATCGGGAAATATCGCAATATCTTCCATGCAATGTTTTTCTTCTTCCCTTTGTCCGGTTTGTACCTCGAATGATCACATACTGGACACCGTGACAAATCCTTATTCTCTTTCCAAAATAACACACAATCGTTATTGCACGCATCTATCCGGTCATAGCTCAACCCAAGTTTCCTCATCATCTTCTTCGCGTCATAGTACGACGGCGGTAGCTTTTCACTTTCGGGCAGTATTTCTTTGATTAAGGTAACAAACTCATTAAAACCTTTTTCACTCAGCCCGTGGTCTGATTTCAACTGTAATAACCTACTAACCGCAGACAGCCGTGTGTGTTTCGGAGCTTCATCCCACAGCGGCTCTTCCGCAGCTCTCAACAACTCATAAAACTGATGAGCCCCCTCATTCTGCGGTTGTGGACTGTCGTCACCCCAGTCAATATTAGCATGCCCAGCATCCATAATCATATCTCGGTAATCATATCGTGCCTCCTCCCTAACTTCAGTTTGACTAGTCGGGTTGGACGACAATACTATCGTTTTCCCGTGCTGTGTCCACCTTGTGTATCCACCCATAAAACCGTACCGACGAAGATGCCATTTTACTTCAATTCTTTCTCTCCAGTGCAACAACTCACATCTACCGCACGGACACCTTATCTTATCAAGGTCAACATGTGCAGGATGCGCATAAGCGAAGTCAAGAAATTCGTCAACGCGACACTCCAAATCTTCAGCATTCTTCCTTTTCATCCAACTTCGATCGACTGACATGACGACTGAATTATCGTACTGTATACCACCTTCAATTACGACCAGTGATTAGGCATTGCCGATGTAAATATGAATGCATGAATGTTACAACATGTCTACATATTTCCCCTCCACTCTTCAACATGTAGTGGTCCTATCCCATTCAGAAAAGCACATGTTTATAAAACAGTTTTTAACTCATGCTTAGTCCCATGTCTGTGAAAAATTTGGCAGCACCTCCCCGCATTTCTCCAAGTACACGACATCGATTAGGTGTTCTAACATTCATCTAACTTTGCTCAAGAAGGTTTGACGGATGTTAGAAAACTAGATCTGTATGCACCCGGAGAAACACACGAGAACGTGTACCAAATATCCACGACATAGAACACAAAGCATGAGTCAAAACACTATTTTATAAACAATTAGCTTTTCCAAATTGTCCAAACTGGACATCCAAAGCCTCATTACAAAGCATTACTTTGTAATGAGTACCTTTGAACGGGAACTAAGGGTTTCTATGCATGCATGCGTTCAGAAATTGATAACATATGCAAGAATCTTTCTGAAATATCAAAACTGCAGAAACATCGTTACATATGTTACCAATTCCACATTAAATAGAATTCGTTGGCAACGAGTTGAACCATCTCGTTGCCAATGGACTTCTCAAAACAACAACTAATATAAAGAAGGCAGGGTTTGTAAACAACGAGTAATTGAACCTTCTCTGGGCAATATGGAGTAATTATGGGAAGGACAAGGGCTAATTAGGGCTAACTGTGTTATTAAGGTTAATCACGAGTGTTAATTATAGCTAATTAGGGTTGATTAGGACTAATTAGGGTTATTCAGTCTTAATTAGGGTTTAATTATGCCGAGTAGTGCTGATTAGTCCGAATTAGGCTTAATTGGGTTATGTTAGGGCTAATTAATGTTAATGAGGGCTAGTTTGGCCTCATTATAGCTAATTAGGGTTGATTATGACTAATTAGGGTTATTTAGTCCTAATTAGGGTTTAATTGTGCCGAGTAGTGCTGATTAGTCCTAATTAGGGCTACTTAGGCTTAATTGGGTTATGTTATGGCTAATTAATGTTAATGAGGGCTAGTTTCGGATAATTATAGCTAATTAGGGTTGATTAGGACTAATTACGGTTATTTAGTCCTAATTAGGGTTTAATTGTGCCAAGTAGTGTTGATTAGTCCTAATTAGCGCTAATTAGGCTTAATTGGGTTATGTTAGTGCAAATTATGACTAATTAGGCTAACTACAATCAATATGCGCGTAATTGGGTTCATTTTTGGCTAATTTGGGGTAATTACAGCTACTTTGATTTTCATTAGGTTCTTAGGATTAATTAAAACTAATTAGGCTCGTTAGAACTAATTAATTAGGATTAATTGATTTATTAAAATATTTATTTTTTAAATGTCGGACACCGTCGATCAGACGTGGTGTCCGTGTCTACGCTAATTAACAGGTATCTCAATCCAATTGGGTCCCATCCTCCGTCAACAATCTCAATTCTCAATTCTCAAATGCCGCCCAATGCAATAAAAATTAACAAAAATCACACATTCAATCCAATTGGGTCCCATCCTCCGTCAATAATCTCAATATCTCAAATGCTCAATGCACAATTAACAATCTAAAATCATCAATTAACAACCTAAAATCATCAATTAATAATCGCAATTACTTCAAATGCACATCTAATAACCACAAATCATCAATTAACAACCTAAAATCACAGATCAATAATCACAATTCTCAAATACAGAATTAATAACCTAAAATTATCAAACAAATTATCAACGTTCAAATAGGAAAAAATTATTCATAATGCACATATCTGATGCGCTTGAATTATTTTAATTTAGGGTTCGATTATATTAGGGCATTCAATTTAGGGTTCAATTAGTTTAATTTAGGGTTCCGTTCGATCACGGGCATTCAATTTAGGATTTAATTAGAGTTCAATTACATCAATTTAGGGTTCAATTAGGGGGTTCTATTGAATCAATTTAGGGTTCGGTTGATTTGGGGCATTCAATTTAGGGTTCAATTTAGGTTTCAGTTGGATTAGGGCATTCAATTTAGGGTTCAATTAGGGGTTAATTTAGGGTTCGATTCGATTAGGGCATTCAATTTTGGGGTTTAATTAGGGTTCAATTACTTCAATTTAGGGTTCAATTAGGGGGTTCTATTGATTCAATTTAGGGTTCGTTGATTTGGGGCATTCAATTTAGGGTTCAATACTCTCTATTCCTTATAACCTTTATTTTATCAATGCAATTCTCTTTTTACCAAAAAAAATAATAATAAAGCCATCACTTAACCCTAGAAAAAAAGGGCCCACCCCAACCCCACATTTCCCCTGCCAGCATGAAGCCTGTAAGGTACTCTTCCCCCCACCCCTCCCCACCCTTTCTTCCCTGGGCCCACATTTGTGTGTGACTTCCCCTTCCCCTTCCCTATGCGTGGCTGTACGGTTCCTTCCCCTTCCAGAGTGATTCCGTATAAGTGTAGCTTCTCCGTTGATTTCGACAGATATGCGAAGGATGTGAGAATGAATTGAAGAGTTGTTGTTCATTGAAAAATGGAGGAGATAAGTGTGTGTGTGTGTGTGTGTGTGAGAGAGAGAGAGGGGGGGGGGGCTGTCTCTGACGTGACAACGCAACTAGGCGTTAATGGCATAGGAAGAAAATTGTTCAATAGTGGAGACAACCCAACATTCTCTAACACAGATATTACGAGCAGCGAGAAAAGGTGAAAACACCTTTTCATTTTTTTCAGTACTGTTTGGATTTTTGGATCCAAAACAAATACGAAAAAACATTCAAGTACATTAAAAAAAATGACATCTTTTTCATCATCATTAAAAAAATAAAAATAAAAATCGTGTAAACGTACAACCCTTAAATCACACATTTTTCGATATCACACTTGTGATTTTATACTAGAAGATTAATATACGCTATTGTTCCAAAAAAAAATGCACACGTTTGACTTGCACAACTTTTTAGGAGTTTGGTCATTTTACCTGATTTTCAATTCTTTCCCTCTCTATCTGATGATTCTCTCTCTCTCTCTCTCTCTCTCTCTCTCTCTCTCTCATAAACATGCAGGCAAAAAGCGCTCACTATAATTTTGGAGACAAAACAAACAACACCAATCACTAATTCCAATTCATGCTCCCAACAGAATCAAGAATATACAAATTTGGGTTCCGGTGACAATTTCCTAGGTTTATATCTACTCAACAGTTCATCTCAGAGTACAGGAAAAAAGGGGAAACTAATTGACTGGAAACGAACCATACGCCTCAACGCCAAGGCAACCGCCTCAATGCCTAGGCGGCTGAACAGTTGAACGCCTAATCAAATGCCCAGGCACTCCGCCATGCCTAGGCGTTCCATTTATGCTGACACCACCAAAATCATCGTTAAGATCGGCATTGCCTTCACCTGCCACAATATCGACCTTCCCTAACACTATCGATATCACACAAAAGAATCGAAAGAAAACAAAAGTTTTGGACCGCAAAAGGGAAAAACTGAGCAATATGTTTGGGAACGAGGGAGTATTATCATTAAAAGTAAACTTAGCACAGTACTAGAAGATTCTATGAGAAAGTTTATAAGTTGTGTTTAAAATCAACATTACTTAGTTTCGTATTGAATAAACCAAACTTGACCCATCTTTGTAAACTGCGATGAATTTGTTAAAAACAACGTTTTTTTTTATTTTTTTGGGTTGAGCACATTAAACCCATTAATACTTTGAGTAACCTGGCACCCCGAACTGTGCTTTTAAAACGGCCGGTTGAAACAAGCGCCACTCCCACTGTAATTTTCTTAGCTTTTATCTTTTTTCATCTCACTTTGGGATTGCGTAACAGAATTGCATCTAATGGACAAAAGGGTTCAAAAGGTCGTAATAAATCTCAACTCCATGTGTCTAATAACATGCATGAATAGATGAGAGCAAGTCCATGTACACCGAGTGTGACAGCATGAAACCAGACATGAATTGAGTCTATCGGTTATTCTGATATGTAGCTATTAGCAATACCGCCACCTACATAACAACATGGATGTTGGTAAAGCTGCAGTTATTCGAAGAGAACTGAGGAGCCTAGATCTCCTGGGGATGACACCAATACGAGGACAAAGCTCTTCAAACAATTTGACAACGTTTCTGCTAACTCAGAAGTTTAAGAAAGACATCAAAAATGCCTCTCGATAGTCGCGAGCATGTCCAAGCGGTTCAAATTTGAGTAATAGCTAAACCAAAAGTGAACACCTTCATGACCCAAAGTAAATTTAACGAGTAAACACAGATGGTTGAGAACAGTTTTATCGATGTACAGGTGAATATATATCAATAGTAAATACAGGAAAGCATGCATGAGAGGTAAACCGGGGTGTAATACATATGGTCCCCTTTCTCAGAAAAACTGATGATTCTACAATTACAGTGCCTGACCACAAGTCCCCCCGCCCTCTATGTGTGTGTGTGTGTGTGTTTTACAATCCAAATTTGGTAGGTTAACAAGCTAAACGAATATAGAGCCCAACACCTCCCGTCCATGTGTAAGCAAAAGAAGGATCGTATCTATTTGTCAATACCCGTCAAACCCATAATCCTCGTCATACTCGTATCCTTCCTCTACATTCTCATCATACACTTCTGCAGCATATCCTCCTGCTATATCACCTGCATCCTCAAATTCATCATCTGAGCCCAACTTCTCATATTTAGGTTTGTCCTCCGATTCAAGTCGAACTTTACCGTCGAATAACACGGATGAATCAGTTCGACTTTTCTTGGGATTCTCTGGAGCAACCTGCTACACGTGAATCCGGACCCATATGTAAGAGCAATAGCTTACATTCCAAACAGATATATTTATTACAAATATTAGGGTGAAAAGCACGTATGGGGTGCACCACAGATTAACTTTTCTGTGGTCCATGGCATTTGACAAGTATGCCCTTATTCTCCGCATCCAGTTTTATTCCAAATGGTTGATGGTGATTAGGTAAAATAACAAATGACCCTCTATTTCTAGAACTTCCATGCTCATCATCGTTTCTGAAGCTCTCCAGAGTTTCTTGCTGGAAGACTGTAAATTACTTGCAGGATAACAACAATACCAAATCAAATTGTATGTCTGCTTATTAAGAAAAAAGGCATAGTTTTGTGGTGAGCCATAGACACCTATATTGATTAGCCCAATATCAAATGCCGCCTCAGAAGATATAAAAAGAAGTCCTAGATAGAGGAAAAAATTTATACCTAACCTAGCATACACTGAAGTTAGAACGACAGGCATCTCCCTTATCCATATTGCAATTTATCGCAACTTACTTGTTGAATTTTCCGAGAGAGACCAATGTCTGCTCTCCACGTACTGATAGTATAGCTTTCTCTGCTATCAAGATTACCATTTGTTAATAAGTAGTGTGATTTAGTCAGTTAGAAAGTGCAATTTAGTTGTCTTGCCAAAAAATGCTGTGAGCTGTTCCAATGGAGGAAAAATTGTTTTAACTATTTCATAAATCATTTTCCTGGGTCATCAACTCTAAGGCTTCCTCCTCTACGACTTCAAAAGATAACCTCCGTGCCATCAGTGGTCAAACCCTCAAAAGTTATCCATTATGAACTGTACGGATAAGCTCATTCTTCAGAGGGTTGATAATGCTATTAAGTTAGCCTCTTCCCCTGTTTAGTTATCAAAATACTACATTACCAGTACCCATTAAGCATTCTAGATGCGAAGAGCTTCTCTTTCTTCTTGTGTCCTATCTGGCACCCTCCAGACTCACCTCCAGCACTTGACATGAAATGATCTTGTTGTAATCAATGCCGAGGGCGACAGGTGATGGAGACCAGGAGAAGATACGACCGAATTGTCGTCCAATGATTGCCACTGTGATGTCTTTTTCGTCCATTTGTTATTTCCCCCCCCCCCCCCCCCCCCCCCCCTCCCCTTTGGTTGTAAAACTCAAAAAAAGATGATAATTTTGTCAAAGAAAAGACTTAATCATCACATCATGGGCTGAGAGAGAGCAAATATATAAACAATGGACTCAGAAAAATGAGAACGCCCTGATTGAGATAACCTTTATGGTTTTGTATTCGTAATATCCTAGTGATCATAACATAAAAACCCTAAGATTTGACATGCATGGCAGTTTGGTGCCCATGTCCATGCTTCATACAAGAAACAACTAGTACGTCACTTCAAACATGTTTGCAACCATAATGGGTGATAATGCAGTTAGTACCAATGAAGATAGCGACCCTATATATAATAGTAATAACAATAAAATACATCAATTTCATCTCACAGTCAACTCACCAGATCGCGGTTTGGGTTCATTTCACATTCCTAAAGGCACCGATTTTGACATTTAGCATGGGAGAAGCAAATTCATATCTGATCACAATCGTCATTTCCATTTCACCTATGGTATGCAACTAAAATCATTTGGTCGTCCAATAAGCTACATTTCCGCAAGTGTAGGGCGGTTTACTGCTAATCATTTAAGTGGGGAGGGGTAAATAGCACATGAGGTAATGTACAAGGTGGAAAAGTGCATTTACTTCTATGATTTATGTAACAGCGCCTACATTGATTTGAAGCATGCATCCTAAGGCTGTTTGTGGATAGCCTCTAAAAGGTTTTTTGCGTTTGTTTACCATTTTTTATATTGGTTTCTGAAAAGACCAAATTTACTTTCTTTCAAAACTATAAACTAATCCATTTCTAATATAATATTAATCCTTTGTGCCTACTCTGTTGGAAAATAGTATCCAAACAACATAGGTAGTTACAGATAGCACTTAATTAGATTCCATTATTTTGTGATTGAAATGGTATCCAGGCAAGGTTAAGTCCTGTTTTCATGTTTTCTCAAAAGGCTATCCAAACATAGCCTCGAGTAACAACTTGGTATAAACAAACCTGGTCAGCTAAATAGAGTAATAGATAGGAAATTCAAAAAATTAAAGAAGAAGGAATGAAGATTAACATACAGATTCATCAAAAAGCTTATCCAACACATCGTAGTTGATTTTTGAGCTGAGTCTCTGCATAGAAACAAGATAAATGGAATATCAACAAACGGGGATAATACACCTGTTCCATTAAAACTTAGCAGATTGTGATAAGCTTACATGAGCAGCCATGGATAGAGATAATGCACCAGAATACTAACACAATATCAGTGCTAGTAGCAATAACAATGTCAACAAACACAACCCTCATAGTCCATGTTTCAATGGGTGGCAGAAACAAATATCCTAATGTCCATTAATAAGACTAATGCATTGTCAACGGTGAAGTACCACATCAGCCGATACTTCTCAAACAAGATACACATATACACACACGCATATATATATATATATATATATATATATATATATATATATATATATATATATATATCGTGATCCATTACTAGCGCTAGCACGTTGCTAGCGCTGTTTTCCCGTCCGCTACATAATGTAGCGGACGATAACTTACCGTCCGCTACATTATGTAGCTGACGGTGCTAGCGGTGCTAGCGCTAACAACGGATCAGCTCCCTATATATATATATATATAGGGAGCCGATCCCTGTCTACTGGTGGAGAAATTGTTATTTCTACACCATAAATCTAGCCGTCCACGTGTACTCGTGGACGGCTCAGATGTGTTTTTTTTTCTTGAAAAAGTTGCTACCGCTGGAAAGAGCAGCGGTTGCAAAATTTGACAAAAATGCCCCGCTAGCCCGAAAAAACCCCAACCGCAAGAAAGACTAGCGGTTGGGGGCCCACGGGAGCACACGCAACCGCAGCAAAGTGTTGCGGTTGGAGGCGCTGACCAACCGCTACACTTTGTTGCAGTTGGTCATCATTGCCATTTTTTTTTCCTTCTGCTTTGCATCTGCTTCGCACAAAGACAATTTTTTTTTCCTTCTGCTTTGCACAAAACACAAAAAGAGAGAAAAGGCGGGGCCACGGTAACACTCCAACCGCTACACTTTTATGCGGTTGGGATCATTACTTTTTTTTCCTGCTTTGCTTCATGTGTGTTTTTTTTTTCCTGCTTCGCTTCGTGTGTTTTTTTTTCCCAGCTTTGCTTCATGTGTGTGTGTTTTTTTTCCTACTTCGTGTGTGGGACAAAGAGACATCCCAACCGCTACACTTTTATGCAGTTGGCAAAAAAAGTGTAATGATTCCAACCTCCACAAAGAGTGAAGGTTGGAATCATTACACTTTTTTTCTTTTGCACCACCCCACCGCTACACTTAGTAGCGGTTGGAATCTGTCATTTAAAAAATCCTAAGTGGCCCCACTTTTTCATAAAAAAAATCTTAAAAAAAGTGCAGTGCAACCGCTACAAAGTGTAGCGGTTGGGTGTGCGAATTCGTGGGCCCCCAACTGCTAGTCTTCTTGCGGTTGGGGGTTTTTCAGCTTTACGGGGCATTTTTGTCAATTCTGCAACCGCTTAAAAGAGTGGCGGTTGCAACTTTTTTAAAAAAAAGAGATCTGGGCCATCCACGAGTACACGTGGATGGCTAGATTTATGGAGGAGAAATTGTTATTTCTCCACCGGTGGGTGTGGATCGGCTCTATATATATATATATATATATATATATATATATATGTGTGTGTGTGTGTGTGTGTGTGTGTGTGTGTGTGTGGGGGGGGGGACGACATTAAGCGAATATGTTGCTAGCCTTAGGCAACTGTGGCAGACTGACCGTCCGCTACTAGCGGACGGACTAAAATCTGGGCCGTCCACAGATCGTTTAGTCTTGTTTTGCACAGCTCCCATATATATATATATATATATATATATATATATATATATATATATATGTATATATATATATATATATATATGTGTGTGGGGAAAGCGAATATGTTGCTAGCCTTAGGCAACTTGCCTGAGGCTAACGACTAAAACTATGTCGTTTTGCACAGTTTATTATAATTGTCTATTTTCTCTCCTCGTAACTCTCTCTCTCAGATCTGTCCACACCGCCCCGTTGCCGGCCAACCTCTGCAACAGCAACCCCCCCCCCCCCCCCCAAATCACAAACAACAATCGCCGCTATATAGATCAACCTACCACTGCCGATCTGTCCTCCCCAGCGGCATCAAATTACGGCACTCCAATCTGCTCCGCCACCAGCCGTCCTCCGTCATATATATATCGCAAATATCGCCGACAAGTGGCGATATTTTACCGACCCTTTTCCTATTTCATTTGGGATCAACAACAGAAGTAACTTAAAATTACCTAAGATCATCATGATTAGAGGAAATTTTCAAATCTTAGGCTAGTAGCAAAGCGTAAAGGGAAAATGGCGAAGCATCATTGCTGCGTCGGCGCTATTTGTCAGTAACATCTTGCCAGCGGTGGAGGCGAGAGGAGTGACTGGTTTCTGTGTGCCACTTTCTGAAAATCCTGTGTGCTTGCTTCTTTTGTGTATGGTGGCAGTGATTTGTGGTGATGGGCATCGTCTGGAGGCTGACAGCAGGTGAGGGCGGTGTGTGGTGTTGTGTGGTGTGATGAGAGAGTGAGAGATTTGATTAAATTTGCAGGGAGCTATGAGAAAAAACATAAAAAGAAAGACTAGGTTAATCAACTCAAAATTACAGTTTTATTAGTTAGCCTTAGGCAAGTTGCCTATGGCTAACAATATATTCGTTATTCCCTATATATATATATATATATATATATATATATATATATATATATATATATATATCTGTGCATGCATGTTTGTGTGTAGATATATACGGAGAGTGAGGAGGGGTACGAGAGACAGACAGAGAGAGCAACAAGGAAAACTTCCTGTTTCAGTTACTGTTTTAATCGTTTTATTCTTCAAGAAAAGGGTCAAAACCAACCTAAGCCTAGGTTTTCTAAACTCAAATCAAAAACAGAATGCAACATCATCAGTTCATTTTTCTTTTTAATGAATCCAAGTTTATTTATTATAAAAGAGAGACCCCAAGGAGGGGCAAACCAATTACAAAGAGAAGAACAAACCACCAAGATGCCCTAGCCATACGCTAAATGCAAACAAAACAAACCCCACATTAGATGCACCTCAAATAGCTGACCCTATACTAAAATCATCCATAAAGGCCAAGACAGCATCGGATGATCCTGGGAGTTCCTCCTTGTCCCAAAACTACAGGAGGTTCAGAAAAGAAGAGTGCATTTGAGACACGAGTCACAACTCCTTCAAAATCCTGCAAGTTTCACACCCTACAAATGGACCACATAACATATAAGGGCGCTAACCTCCATCTTTTACGTAAAGCCTTCGAGACACTAGCCTCACTCCAGCACCACAAGAGTTCACTGACTGACCTCGGCATCACCCACAACATCTCAAAAAATGTATAAAGCAAGCACCAAAAACATCTCTCAATATCACAATGAAGCAATAAATGATTAACCGACTCCTGATCCTTCTTGCACATAAAAAACCAACTACTAATAATTATGCTCTTGCCAATTATCATTCGTTAAAATAGCGTATTAATTTAACAGCGATCAACACAAAGACAGCCACTCCCATAGGAGAATGAGCACACGCCAACCATTTTTCCAAGTAAAACACGTTTTACATCTTTTCCTCAACACATAATAGAAGGAACGAACTGAGACAACTCTATCCTTCGCTGGCATCCACCGGGACAAGTCATCAGCTCATCTCCAACTAAACAAAAAGAAGTCTACCACGGCAGACTGCAGCAAATCCACTTTATGAAGTCCTAAAATATCCTTTGTCCGTATATCAACTAAACTGAAGAGGATCTTAATTCCAGTATCACAAACACTAAAAAAATTGCAGATACGCCTAGAGAAAAGTTGAATAAGCATTCAAACATGCGGCCTACAAGTGACCTTTTTGTTCCTTTTTGTCATATAGTACAAGCTGGTATTAACTAATCAATATTGTTGAAGGAACAAACTACCATAGTTGCTAGTGACGTAGTTATTTTCCTATGGCTTGGTCCTGGCTGTACTTGTTTACTTTAACATGTCAGTCAGTCTGTGTTGTGCGTGTAGGATTGGCTATTTTCTCCACCATATACACTCACCCACCCCCTCGTGAACAAAAACTATCACAGAAACCTATTTCATAGTACAACTGCACCCATAATTTTTAAGAATTCCTATATGTGACGCAAATTATACCACAGTTCAAATCACATACCGACTTTCTCCAGTAATACCTTCTATTTTGTTTTCTCTCGTGAGTAAAATATCTCTTGCAACTAAACTACTGAAGTGACCGACTCAAACTACATAGGTGCAAAAGGATAATATCACCTTCGGGTGATGGGCCTATTCAGAGTAGATGAATGGCCAAACACAAGAGCGATAATGGGATCAAGTGAGGAACAGAAAAACAAACTTAAAAAAGAAACCAACAAAAAGAAATCTCTCGGTAACCCACTTTCATCATAGTTCTTCAGGGCTTCTAACAAGTTTGGAGTTAGATAGCAAATCAAGACTTCTTTAAGAACTTTGCATACAGCACCCGTAAATTGAGAAGGAATGTGAACTGTAAAATAGCAAGTTATTTCTAAGAGGGAAAGCACTAGAGCCTTTCCGCGACCGACGGAGACTTAAGGCAGCCTCGGCATAACCACCATATCTTATCATGTTTTCAATTTAACACCCATTACAGGTGAAGCATTAATTTTGATTTAACAAAACTTTAGCAGCAAAGCTACATATCAACATTGTGTCGATCTTAGCCTCATTACTGCCCTTCAGAAAGAAAAATATTTTCACAATTGCTCAATTTCTTGTACTTGCAGTCAAAATGAAAGTATCTTATGGCCGCATACTATCCGACATAATACCTTCTTATCTAACATTTGACGTGTGGCTTCTACAGCGGTTTGAGCAGGAGCCAAATTTCTTGCATCTGCCGCTCGCTTCTGTTGCCTTTCCTGCATATTAAAGATCGAGTCATCAAATTAAGGTCATCGTGCGCTGGGTTCTAGGCCTTATTTTTGTATTTGTACAGCTTTTTTGTATGCCGCTCTGCGAGCAGAGCGAATAAAGATCCAACCTAATATCATGAATATCCCGCAAGGCAAATAAAAATGAGTTTGAACATGTTAGAAATACAGCATCATGTCAATCACTGATTTCATTTTAATGGTAACAGCAACGTCTACGTGTTCATAAAAAGTATCTCAAGCAGAAAGACTAAATGTCTATCTCCACAATTACCTTTTTTAATTTCATTGCAGCTGCTGCAGCTGCTGCAGCAAACTCCCGAGCAGCTTCCATGTCCTCTGGACAGTTGCGAAAATTTGCCTCGTAAGCTTCCTTTGCAGCAGCTGCGGCTGCTTCTTTAGCTGCTTGCTCCTGTGCATTATTTCAACATCAAATAACTTTAGCGTGAATTAAATTCAGTTTTTAAAAATCTAATAAAAGCAAAGTACCAGACCAGAAAAGCTATATACGTGGACAAAACCACTAGAGGCATCCAATTAGTATTTAAGTTGGAAATACTTTTCAATCTTGCAGTATCTGACCATATAAAAATCATGGAAGGTAACTTAATCTACAGATCCACGACTGGAGTTATTGCCAAATATCATACAAGCTGCATATGTGATGGATTGTAATATTAAGCAGACTATGAAGCAGATCACCTCAACATACTCCCTGTTCATTTCTTCCCATATTATCTTTTTGTAGTGCTTTTCCTCCTCATTATGAATGTAGCCATCAACCTATTCACAATCGGTAAACGTGAGCAAGAGCTAACTTTTTCTACGGTAGGAAAATAGAGAAGGGAATGCATGCTTAGAAGTATAGAAGTATTCAATGAAACAAGAAGCATGCATTCAAGCATATGAAAATAGTAATTTCAGCATATAAACAAATCACTGACCACGAATCACGTGAGAATCTTATACAACTTGCGTCGCAGATCAGAGATACAAAATGATTTGAAATTGATGAATAAAATCTTGTTGATTTACCCTAAGCTATAGTTAAACACCTAACCAGAAAATCAGTTCAAGAAGACCAAACAACACAACTGACGCAAAATCAGAAAATGGACAGGAAAGCTTACTATGAAAGTAGAAAACAAACTTACATTTGTGATAGCATAAGGGAAGACAAGACATGTAAAGGATAAAAAATGAGCTAATCCCTAAAGGATGGTGGTTTTGACCGCTGACTATGGGATCGTATACGTAAAAGTCGAGTTTGCTGGTGCCAAGAATATCCTATGCCATAATGAAAACTACATTTTGTAAACTCAGCGGTGCAGTAACGTCCCTGCTTTATTTAATATGTAAACAGAAAAGAAGAAAAACCTACAGAATTTCTTAAGGATGCTTTGTTGGGACAAAGGAATTTTTTAATACCTAACAACATCTACTGTACGAAATACAAGATAAAAGTAATCTTACAGTGGAATACCAAAAGTAAGGAAGAGATCCAGGAATCTGTAATTACCATTCTCTAATTACTATTCTCTTGTTATTTGTGTGTTTTTGGGGGCTCAAGCCCCACCAAGATCTTAGTCCATAAAAGAAACTACCAACAAATATAATTAACCAGACAAGCTCCAAGAGGCCCAGCTGTAAAACCTTGCAAACTTTAGTACCATTAGGGCCTCCCATCAGGAGTACCAGGCATGGCCTGGAGAATAAATAAAAGAGAAAAAAATTTCAGATACTAACCCTAAACATATATAGTATCTTTAAATACTATTTGGAAATTGCACGACATGGATCTGGTCATGCCGAAGACCACTTTCTTTGTATAAGCAGTCAAATAAATTTTACACACGCAAAGTAAACAGCCCCAGTGTTTTCCAATGACACAAAAGTAATGTTACTATACCACTGATCTAAGAAGCATGGACGGGTGCATGTGCGGAGACAACGAAGTTGCAGGTGCAGATACGTGATTCCCGTTAGAGGAAAAAAAGAGAGAAAAAAGCATAAAGGAGCCTCGGTCATACGCCGAATGTTGAATAATAATATACCTACTCAAACTTTATAAACAGAAATATTTATCAATTGAAGGAACAAAAAGTGCAAAAAGAAATTAACAAAAATCCCACAACATAACATCAACATTCTACTACAGCCGCATTCACTGCTGACATCTCTTGCTGGAAGCATTCGCTGCTACTGCCTCCGTCACAAGTGGTTGCTTCTTTTTATCCTCTTTCTCCGTCCTGAAATGCTGAAAGCCCTAGGCCCTTCAAGATTTGTTTTGCTATTTCTTTCATTGTTAAATAGTGTAAATTCCATTTGGACCCACAGAAACTCTTCCAAAGGTAAACTTAATTTTTGACACGCATCCAGAGGCAACCATGCAGAACCCGAGTTTTGAAAAAGTAATGCAAAATACGGATAATTTGTAACATACACCCACTGCACAGCCAGCCACGCAAACACCATATCCGCACTTGACTGATACTGTTAGGACCTCTGATTGCCACAAAGTAAATCAAGCAAGAGACAGGCTAAAAACGAACACCAGCAGAATTTTGGTCGAAAAGGAACAAAGAAGAATTGGCGTAACTGTTCATTCCCGCAAATTATGATTTTTCAGGATATCCACTAAAAAAAAATTGACTGAAAGTAGAGTTAGAAATTCATATTGTTTCGAAAAGATTTCCAGGACTTCTTAGAAATTTGATTAGCAAGACCGAGATCATCAAATTTTTCCTGGTGAAAAAGGTAAAGGAAATTTGGATATCATAAAGTTTACCTACAACATAGTTAACTCCGCGTCATTGATTAGAGAAAAAACTTGGTAAACATATATAAATCTACTAAGGAATTAGAAACTAACTTCAATTTACCAGTCTTACATAACAACTTGTATCCGGACAAAACAAAAAAATGACAATAAGACAGTTGCATACCTCAACATCATCAATATCAGAAAAACTTTCGGACTCGCCACATTCTCTTGTTCTTGTACCATCAACGCCATCTAAAGTATCATCATTGAAGGCCACATTCATGGTAGCATCTTCTGAATCCAAAGAACATTTTAAGCATACACCAAGTTAAAATTAAACATTGCATAAGTGAGACCTCATTTAACGTTATATAATGAGATGACAAGGCAGAGCTTACCTGTACTACAAGGTTCTGTGGCTTGCAATTTTTCATTTCTGTCCATCTCTGCCTTGTCCAAATCTTCCTCAAGCTAATAGAAAATTAGAAAAGAAAGAACCATAAATGAGCAAAAGCAGTCATGAAATGCTAGAAGAGAAAACGCAGAAATATAAGTTGGATTCTGTGCTTGATGCAACATAAAAACTGTAATTTCCACACTGTGGGCCCACATTTTTCCTGCTGTGCATGCATATAAATTCAAACCACAATCGTCAAAAAGTTGATGACTACAATATTCTACAGGATCCAGTCAATACTCCACTCTAGCGAGCCATGAATTCTTCTTTCCATGCTCCTATATCCAAGCGCGAGTGCTCAACTAAAGTTCTAGCAATCAAGTCCTTTCTCACTACCTCTCCCGTATTGCTCTTGATTAACCACTGCCCCGTCTAAACCAAGCAACTTGACACGTCACATTTCGTCAATGGATATTACAGAAGCATGTATTTCCCCACTGTGGGCCCACATTTTTCCAGCTGTGCATGCATATAACCTCAAACCATAATCGTCAAAAAGTAGATGACTACAATATTCTACAGGATCCAGTCAATACTCAACTCTAGTGAGCCAAGAATTCTTCTTTCCATGCTCCTATATCCAAGCGCGAGTGCTCAATTAAAGTTCTAGCAATCAAGTCCTTTCTCACTACCTCTCCCGTATTGCTCTTGATTAACCACTGCCCCGTCTAAACCAAGCAACTTGACACGTCACATTTCCTCAATGGGGCACCTAAAGGCCTGCATTCAAGCGATGTTCCCTCCTCTTCTCTATAATTGGTGCCACCCCTACTTTCCTGTGCATATCCCTACTTCTGACTCTATCCTTCTTTGTGGCCGCTCATCTACATAAAACATCCTGATACGCTTCTGGAATGCAAGCTGATACTGTCATCGACATCACTCCGCAAAGTACACCTCCACTCTACCCAACATGTTCTTATTCTATAGGAATTATCCTGACAGATCTCTCCCTCATTGTGCACTAATGACCCAAAATGTATTCTTAGGTACCTCTTACTCATCGCTTTGTACTATTAGTAAATATTGCATCCCAAAACTATGTATTAGCCCCGCTGAGGCTTCACGCTTACTCAAGTCTCAACAGCTCAAACTCTTAAGTAACATAAAAACAGACACTGCGTCCCATATACCGACATAAATGGGGACCCCAAACACTGCAATTACCAGAAAAGCAATTTTTGGGCACCGCAAACTTTTTATGGCATTTTACATGTACATGTTGCGCGTGTTTCTCTAACTTTCGAGCACATTTTCCAACTCATAAAATAGTAAAACCGCGAACTTGTAAACCAACATCAACTGAAAAAAAGGCCAGAGAGGAAGTCAAGTTACAGAACCATAGGAAAGATTATAAGAAAAAAGAAAATAAATAAGGAATAAGGAAAAGAAGAAACGACAGGAAGAAAAAAAGAGCAGTAGCAGAACAAGTAGCTGGGGCAAGGAGAGAGAACGAGAAAGAAGAAGCAGGAAGTATGAAGCATGAAGCCAATCTGAAGGGAGGAGTCTCACCACATCGTTCTCGGTTAGGCAGAAGTTGATTTGAACGGAAGGCAAGAATACAGGCTATGTAGCACAGATGCGGCCACCACCTCCAACACCGACCAGGACATCGGACAACGCTATTTCCAGAAAACCAAATTTTGGCACCACAGGACATTGCTGAACTTGTTACAAAATTTTAGACGCACATGTATACATGAAAATTACAGAAACCTCATAAAATAGTAAAACACCACCTTGTGAACGACATAAATAAGTGAAGGGCTATTTCCACCCCATTCCATAAAAGAAAATTGAGGGCAAGATTCAAAATTCAACATTCTCAATTGATGAACACAACAACATCACAATGTTTCTCCCACCTCTTTCTCTCTCTACACTAGCCAATGATCAGATTAGCTTCCCGCCACTCCCCACTCCGCAACCCCGCCTCCCTTCTCTCGTTATTTCAATTAACATGACCGTAATTACCAAGCAAACAAAGAGGCAAGGGTAAGCGCAGGAAGATATTGAAGCAGCAAAAGCCAAACTTTCCAATCAGTTCAGATTCTCCACCGCGAGGACAAATTGTTCGTGACAACCATTCACCATTTGGAACCATGATAATTACTTTGGGTGAATGAAAAATTAACCTGTACTTGATTAGGACACTTTTAGTTAGGTTATGAATTTGTACAAGTTCACCATTCACCACTGGAAGAAGGCTGAGTAGCGGAGGCAGCTTCTTGTGTTGGTGGTTTAAGCAGTGGAGGGCACTTGTAATGGTGGTCACTCGTAATGGAGGGCACTTGAACGTGCTGGGAGTAGGTGAGGGGCTAATTTCAGGAGGACTTTACTCTTCTGCCCTTAACTTCTATTTCAAGGGGGGGGATTACCATCTTAGCGGGGGAAATAGCCCCTCCTCTGAGATTGGGTCAGAATGGAAGTAAAGTACAGAACAATGGAAAGGAAAGAAAAATTAAAGAAGAAACGAAAAAGAAACAAGGAAGAACCACGAAAAGAAGCAATAGCAGGAAGGAAGAGAAGAAAAGAAAGATGAAAGAATTTACAGGAAGCAAATGCGGGAAAGTCCTCCAGTGAGAACAATCCGTCTCCTTCGTTCATGGAACAAAAGGCAAGATTTCAAGTTTGCTTCATTCTTAGATCCATAAGCAATTAAAAAAAAAAAATTACGGCGAAAGAAGTTAAGAAAAATAATTTGCCCCACATATCGGACACATCTGCACAAGGTGTTTGACCAAGTGTTGGATTATATCAATAAATAAATAAATGATTAAATTTGGAAACCACCTAGAGGTGTCCGACAGGTGTTCAACCGTGTCCTAAGGGTGTCTGCAGGTGTCGGAGACAGTACCTTGACCCATATGAGGTGTCCGTGCTTCTTGCCTCAAACTAAATCATCCTTGTAAATTCTGACTGTAACTGAAAACTCACGCATTATACCATTTGTGGTTTACGCCCCATTACACGTCCTTAAAAAGAAAACATAGTGACCACGAGTGATGAACATCAATGTTTGGCTCAATCTTCCAGCCCAATTCAATTCACTAAACAGATTACATGCAAATATGTATGGACACACATTTAAACCACTATAGTTTAGAAGGGGCTAGCCAACGCAGGGTCTGAAGAGGCTTGGATGAAATCAGCCTTCCTTCTGTTATTTCAAAGAGGAGCAAAAAATGTTCTACTGACTAGATAATTTAAGAATCCATTTAAAATATGTCAAATACTGACCACGTCAAATATTTCACAAAATATAGTTAACCACCTATTAGAAAACTCACAATGAAAAAGAACCACAGGGAGAACTAGCGTGATAAAGACATTTTTATGGACCACGTTAGGAATTGCAGGTGATGCTATAATATTCTTCTAACTAAACAACATTGGCCATCTAAAGAAAGCTACATTTATATCCACGTGATAATTTAACACAACAATGATCCACTATAGGATACCCAAAGAAAGAAATGATCCTGAAATGTTGTCTATCCAACGGGAAAATAATTAGCATATATTATGGTAATATTTTGAGCAGAGATACCTAAAAATGTCAGTAACCTTCATAGTCCAAAACAAAAAAAATATATCGAATTCTCATGATATATAACACTAAAGAGTAGCAACAAATAACAACAAAAACAATAATATAACTCAGTACATTGAAATGTTTACTGGTGTCCTGCTTCTCGGCAGCCATATCAACAAGACTGGAGTCCTTGGCATTTCGCTCAGAAGATTCCGCTTCCTTTCTCTCCTGCTCGGCGCGCTGAAAAGCTGGAGGTTCAGATCCTCCTTCAAGTCCTCCAGAAAAATCTATAAACTGTACCAAATAGTTAAGCATGATCTATTGATCAAACCTATATAATGAAGCAGAACTCCACAACAATGATATGGCGAGTTACCTCCTTATAACAGCTTTCGCAAAGCCCATGAGCAAGAGGTGGTATTTCACTGCCCTTGTGCTTACAAAGCAATTTACTTGCCCCAGAAATGTTAAACTCTGTATCTGGTTGTTTGACAGAGCTACTCTCTTTTTCCAGCTCTTCCGCTTTTTCATTGAACTCCTCAATCTAGTTGCAGTGGACATTGGACAGGCATAAAAAATTGTTACTACATAAAACCACTACCACACTGTCAACTATCAACTACAAGACCTAAATCCTGAAGCGCTGTCATTCTGTTCAAAACCCTGAGTTCAACAAAATGAAAATTGTGCTTGAGAAAACGCCGGGTGCGTGCTTTGTCTGTGTCTGAAAGTTTCTTGCCGGGTAAATAGTCGTGTAAGTCACAAAATTATCGTAAAGCGGATATCTACATGCTCCAGACCCCGCCACACTGCTCTTGCACTCTTGCCAAACTCATGCAAGGAAGTTCGAACTCTACTGCCCTTGTTCCCTTCTTCACGCTTTTGCTCGTGCCCAATCAAACAATGCAGATGTTGCATCTCGGTAAATCACATGGGCTTAAGCTAATCTAATCACACATCATTTTTCGTCTTTTTCGCTTTCCTTTGCCCCATCCCAGGACAGAGAAGTTTCAAACGCCAATAGCTAGTCCAACAGTTAGCAACTAGTACGATTTTATGCTTGTTGTAAATCTTAATGCAACACACAGGAGCAAACATACCGTCAAGCTCCCTGATTTTGTGTTCTCAAATTCGATCAACCGCTTTGTCAATGTTGCTTCACAAATATGTACAATCCTTACCTGCGACAATCAGTCAGTACATATAAAGCACACTTAATGCAAAAACTGGAGTTAGTGCTGATCTTTTTGCAGAAGGCAATAACAACACAATTGTTCGAGCATAGACAATAACCTGAAACCAACTAAGCAACTTAAAGCAATCATATCACATAAGCTGTTTAAAAAATACTCTCAATCAAAGAAATTCAGATGATAAGAAAAAGGATATGAAAAATAAACTTCAGAACTAAGAATAGGGAAGGGACATTCTCACATGTCCATCCTAGCATAACAATTCAGGCTTACGCCCTGCCTCTAGTTCCCTTGGCCTGAAAGTAGCCAGTGGAGCTTCTTGCACAAGCACACATTACCCATTTGCTACCTCCTTTGCACCCACTTTCTGACACGAAGTCATACCATAATAGGCCTATTGAAATTTGAAGTGCAAGAACCGCATTACCCATTTGCTACATCCTTTACACCCACTTTCTTATACAAAAGCATACCAGGCCCCATGAAATTTGAATATTCTAGAGACTACTTCCAACCTCATATTTCTTGGTATCCCCGCCTTCATCATTTATCATCATTTCCCTCCATTATAAAGTTCAAAATAACGACCTTCTCCAAAAGCTCACTATTACATAAAAATCTTACCCCTTGATTTCATCAAATGAGACCTCACCAGAAGTCTTTGGCTCAACTCCCTTTTCCACGATAATCATTCTCAACATTCTTATACCCCCAACTAACTAATGCGCGACAATTCCCAGAGTCCAGACTCGCTCAAACCACCGGGATTCTCTATCCGATAGGCCCTGAAAGACGAAAGAAGGCCGGAATGCCAGCAATCGTCTATTGCTGAATTCAACCAACCTGACAGTACTCTTTTAAGAACTGCTAGTGCCAAAGTCACTGAATGGGTATCGCCAATCCCTATAATGTTTTATATCTGCTGGTTGTGTACAGAATATGTTATCTTTCCCTGTGAGAGCTAGCCTCCTCCTCCCCCCCCCCCCCCCCCGACCCTTCCTCCTCCTCCTCCTCCTTCCCCCCGCGCGACAGCCCCAAAGCACTCAACCATCATGAATATCATTTTCTTGGCGTCTATTATCCGCTTCGGATAGTGATACAAGCTGCAGGATAAGCATATCTTTTATACCGCCCACTGGATTCTGGAGCAGGTGATGGCTTCAGAGCTGGCTTGGGATTCGAAATTTAGACATACAGGGATGGCCCACGAATTTCTAAACAACCTCATCCTTTAAGACCGATGTGGCCTTTTTCTTGTAGCCCTTCAACACTTACAAACAACCCATCAAATTCTCTTTGCAAGATTTCATCTGACCAACTGGAAAAAAGGTGTAAAGAACAATTCAAGCATCCAGCATGAGCGAGCAACATAAATTTGAAAGAAGGAAACTATTTTCTAAATGATTGGAGACAGATGCAAAGGCATATATAACGCAAAGAGTCGAGCACGGCCACCACTCAGCTTGGGCTGGCCACTAGTTAATTTTAAGCCTCTGCTTTCTCGATTACATTATATTTATGCTCTCACTTTCGAATGGCTCATTTAAGCTGCCAAAGTCCAAAAAGATCCATAAATCACACATTGGTTTTCCAGCTCCACCCCTATCATATTCTTGCAGTACTATCTAATCTGTTTTCATCCCAACCTTCTGATGTATGAGATTGCACCACTGTGACAATTGAACCAGCAAGTAATAGCCCTTAACTAAATCACAATTTAAAACTATGCCAAACAAAAGATAACCAAACAATCATGAACAATTAGTCTATAAAGTGTCAGGTAATAATATTAAAGTCCAACTTTAACAGGCAAAAAGAACGTGCCTTTTAACATTATTAACCACCGAGATGGAAAAAGGAAAAACATGAACAGAAAGTTTCTTACCACGTCTGATTTTGAATACTTGTGACCATGTGAAAGTGCAGATATATATAACGCAGCACCACATAAGCCGCTAGGTTTTCTCCCTGTCTGAAATCATAAAAAACCAGAACAGAACTTTTAGTTAGTTACACCTAACACCAATAAATACATCAAGACTGCTTCACGTTTCGCATGGATATCACATATGTAAATGCATAGACATAAATACAACTGTGTATTCAAGCACATGTCCATGTATATAAGCTAGGTAGCACAGACACGGACACGGTGTCGGTGTCCAACACCGACGGGGACACCGGACACCGCAATTTCCAAAAAATCAGATTTTGGACACCGCTATTTTTTTAAAATATTTTTATTATATATATATAATATCAAATATATTCCACAGTCTAAAAAAACAAACAATAATGAAAAACTACAAAATATACAAGTAACATTTATTTGGTCAATATTTATTTAGTTAATGTACTGGAAATGCACGACAAAGGGAGAAAAGAAAAAAAAGGAAAGAAACGAGAGGACAAAAGGAGAAAAGAAAAAAGAAAAGGAAAAAAACGAGAGGACAAAGGGAGAAACGAAAAAAGAAAAGGAAAGAAACGAGAGGGAGTAAGGGAAAGGAGACGAGATGAGGATCCAAAGAGAAGGAGCCTGTGGGTCAACGACGGCGGCGGAGGACCTCTAGAGACGATGGCGAGGCCTCTGGCGACGGCGAAGGCGGCTGGCTTCTCTTCCTTCGCGACTGTGCCATCAAATCCGTTGGCTTCGACTTCGGCTTCGGTATCTTCGTCAACTGAGCTCCGGCAACACCGGCGATAGCCTTGATGTGGTCAGCAGACAGCAGTCGTGAGGTGAGAGAGAAGAAAACGGCCATGAGGTGAGAGAGAAGAAGACGGTAATAGTTCAAAAAATCTGAAATTGGCCCCAAACGGTCAGAGGGGACACTCTTCGATGAAGTGTCCGACACGGTGTCGGAAATTGAAAAAAAAAAAAAAGGATTCCGACACCGATTAGGCGTGTCCGACACGTGTCGGTCGGTGTCCGGAGGGTGTCGGGGTGTCCGTCCGTTTAGGACACCATACGTCCACCTAGGAGAGGTGTGCGTGCTACCTAGTATATAAGTATATATGAATGTGTAAGAATGACACCTGCATCCAGTCTCGCTTCATGCTAGCAATAATTCGAAGCGCAGTTCTGCCAACTGCCTTACAATCTTTTGGAACTAAACCTGCATAGGATATTTGGCAATTATGTTTCTAATGCAATTTGTAACAAATGAATGCATACATAGTTTACGTGAAGAACTTGGTGGCTTTGTACCAAAAGTTAAATAAAAACCAAGGATATATAATAAGCTAATACGATATCCAAAAGGCATGCTCTGATGCAACATAGAAAAACTGCTCCAATCAAAAATGTAATAACTTGCTACAATGCAATCTTTAACCTATTCAAATGCAATATGTAACAAAACATATGATACATAACCACTCTTCTTGCATGATCATGTGAGATCCATCAAAACAGTTAAAAACCATGGAAGATCAATTGAAACCTCATATCTGAAGATATTCAGAAGGTCGATGATAAAATGGAAAACTTCATTATAGCTTAACGACTATATGTAGACACAGCATAACAACAAATGGCTAAGCCATTTGCAGAACTAATATGCAGTGGTAAGATAAATCATTCTCATTGTCTATGTTGATGAAACAGTTGTGATAGGTCATTGAGATGAAGTATCCATTCTCAAGTCTCATCCAGAAGATTCCTCTTATGGCATCTCCTAAGCATAGAGGTTGCACATCTGCAAGTGGTACACATTTCCTCGAGAAAGTATGCATGTGACTTACTAGGAAAGCGTGGTGTACTGGAATGCAGTCAAGTTTGCCTGCTTGATTAAGGCCAACCATTGACAACGCATTGGTGTTGCCATTACTGATCAAGAAAGACAAACCAAAACATATTGGTAGATTATTTATATGTCACTCACCAAATTGCACATGACATGGAGTTTGTAACTTTATTCATGCATCTATTCGAGGTAGTCTTGTTACTTGGTGCAACAATAAGATTGTTTGTTATGGATAATGGACTTAAAAGATTGTTTGTGACAGACAATTGCTATTAGTATTGCTCAAAAGTTTGACATTTTCTCGTGGAGAAGCTGAGAAGTGGGTTGAATTCTAGTCACCTACCTTATTATATTGGTTTGCCCTGATCTTAGGTTCAAATAAGAAAAAGCCCAAATTGCCATGGAAATAAGTTTAAAATTTTGCATTTCAGCCCCAAAAGTCTCTGACATAGTGCCCAAAAATTGAGAATAAAAATCAAATACTCAGACACTGCCAACAGGTGTCCAGCAGTTTGGCAGTGTCCGAAGGGTTTTCGGTTGTCGGCATCTCAACCCATATGAGGTTTCTGTGCTTCCTAGTATCTTGGGCGATTATACTATGCGCTATTAAGTCTTATTAGAACTGCAATTGTGAACTTGCAAGATTCCGTGCATATCATGGCATTCAGTAATAATTAGACTCTTACAAAACAAAAACCAAAACCAAAATAATCCCAACCCTAGCAGGAGTAAAGCACACGCTATAGCCTAGAAGAGACCTAGTAAACAGAAATACATCGGTATGGAGTAGTAAAATAGAGAAATACCCCCTACCCCCCACTCAAACGCCATTTAAAGAACGATCCTAATGCCATAAATACGAGTATTTGGGGGCTATTATAGCTGATCAGATCTATGGATGAGGTCTATGAAGCACCGGTGCTGCAGTCTGGGGGAAGCACCGGTGCTGAAGTCTGGGGGAAGCACCGGCACCGGATGCGAGTCGGGTGAGGGTGCGCGCTGGGTGCGGCATGGGTGCGTGTCCGAAACTTTTTTTTTTTCAATTTATTTTTTGGATCTTGGGTGCGGCTCGGATACGCACCCAGGGATTTTTGGCAGAGAGTAGAAGAAGAAAGAAAGAGAAAGGAGAGAGAAGAAGGAGAACAAGAAAGGAGGAGGAGGAGAAGAGAAGAAACAACCTGCGCCGAAGCGGCAAGGGTCTTCCGGCGATCGGCGAGGGTCTTCCGGTGACCGGCGAGGGTCTTCCGGCGACAGCCCCCCTCCTTGCCCAGATCTGAGTTGTGACGGCTATGTTATATAAACAGGGATAAACTTATAAGCTAGGGTTTTTCTGAAGTTTCTCTTTATTATGTTTGACTCCCCCACTTTGTTAACAATCTTTTAAAATGGCCCCAAACTTTTTAAAATATTACAGAACTTTTACAAACTTTGTCATAATTGATTATGCACTTTCAATATTTCTAAAGCAGCCCTCAAAATTAACAAAATACCTTATTGTTTGTCTAAAATAGCATTATTTTTCTTACATATAAATAATATATATTAATAAATTTTTGCCATATCCCCGCCGCACCCGTATCCTATTTTTTCAAAAAATGCATATCGGCATATCCGTACCCGTATCGCATCTGCACCCACACCGGAATCCGTGCTTCTTAGGATGTGGTTCTTTACTCCGCCAAAAGTTAAAAATGGTTACTTAACGGAACCAATTCAACGCAATAAGAGAAAAGCAAATCAGACCAGTATAATCACATACTATTCGTATTAAATGGGGCATAAATAGCAAGCCAACTGATACAATTAGTCTCGGGGATTATAAATAAGGTCTGATATCGGTTTTACCTAATGCTCCACCGCAGGTATCCTAGAAAAAGAAACATTGTAGGTTGCTGTGTTGTGACATTCAAACATGACTGATCAGTGAGAGAACTGGCTCACAGCAAAGAGGAACAGTTAAACCAGAGAGAGATGTGGGGCAGGACCAAGCACCGTGGTTGTTTTCACACCATCTTCATCCTCTTCTGACCCTTGGTATGGGATCAGCAACAATTCGAGAAAAGGGATGGAGATCTGTGTCAGGAGGTAGTTGATTTCTGGGTTAAATACAAAACTGTCCGCTGAGGTTTACACGTATTTGCACTTCGCCCCTCGTGTTTTCAACTTTTGCAATACTATTCCCCGAGGTTGACAAAACCATCGCAAATGGCTCCAAAATTGGATGGCCGTTCAATTTTGGACATTGCCATTTTGGCATGGGCAGCTCCCCCCCCCCCCCCCCCCCCGTGTGTGTGTGTTAGTAGTAGAAAAATGCCTCATTCTGGATAAAATGCTTGGGAGTTTTGAACTCGTCCTTCCCCTCCTCGATGTCCAACTCAGTTCCCACATTCCCAAAATTTGTCCCGACTCCCGAAGAGGGCGAACCCGCCGTCGTCTTCCTGTTCATGCTAAGGATCCTCTTCAGCGACAGCAGGCGTCAAGTTGCTCCACCACAAGAATCCGTCTTTAACCTCCAGATTCCTGGCACCTCCAAGGTGCAGCCATCGTCTTACTTGGGTTTCAACTTTCTTGCATAATCTTTAAAAAATGTCCTGCCAATGATCGCTTTATAGCTTCTATTCCTATTTGTTCTTATTTCTGTGTTTTTGTTGTTGACATCGTTGACAGCTGCAAGATAGATTCTACCTTTTGAGGGTTTAAGTTCATAAAATGTTCATGGCAATTAGATTCTTGGATTCTTTCAGTTATGGTTTTTTAACATGACATTGAAGCAAACAGGATTTATGCCTCTGAGTGGTGTTGTTTGAGGGAAGGGGGAGAGTAAATTTATCGGTTGCTGCAGCAGCTGCTGGTGCTGGGTATATAGCACTTCTGCAGCAGCTGCAGAAGTGCAAATAAATGTAAACCTCAGGGGACAGTTTCGTATTTAACCCCTGATTTCTTGATCGACATAAGGAAGGTAGATTAGTACAGTAGGTGAACGTGACAGAGAATCGGTATAATGTCTCTGGCTTTGTACTAGGACATCATTTAAGGTCGTGTGTTTGCCTGTGAACCACGTAGCTGTCATGGCAGCTCTGCCCTAGCATTCCGTAATGTTGTGCCTTATCGAAAATGAGCTCTGATTTATTCTGATGACTCCAGCGTCAGGTCTCTCACGCGATCAGGTTAAGGCACACATACATGCCTCACCAATCCTCTTGGTTGAACACTGTAGCCACGAACGACGGCAATGTGAGGATTCGCGGAGGCAATAACAGGCCATTGGAAGCTTCCCATTACTGCCTAGGGCAAGAATTGCACTGGCAATTAAGGAAGACATAACCCTAGGAAAGTGGAAGACATAACCCATTTTTTGTCTAAAAGGCTCTGTTTATCTGTTTCACGAAACCTAAGTTAAAATCTTTATAATGCATATAAAAAACATCAGTACTTTATACAGGTTGATTGAGATGCAAATCCAAATACATGGTCCTCAAAAACAAGGAATAATACAATTTAAGTAAATCATACAGGCAAACCACAGTCGAAATAGTCTCTCTCCAATTTATATTCCATATCCCAGAGTGCATACTGTAATGACAACTCTCATATGAATTTAAATGCCAAATAGAGAATTTTGCAATGACATTTGCATCACATCAAAAGAAAAAGGCAACGGATACTTACTGAAAGCAAACCTATGAATGAAAAGACTAGGGTCAACAGGCTTTTGAACAATGGGGTGCTCCCCAAGATTTAGCAGCTTGCAGAGCTGTAAAAACACGGCTCCTAGTACATATCTGCAACAGGATTTACAGAAGCATAGTGAATCCAGATAGTCATTCCAAATAAATATAAATCAAAATGACCCCAAAATGTAGAACTGAATGAAAGAAACTGTGGGAGTCCACTATCAGAAAAAGCAAAAAAAAGGAAAAACTTACACATTTATCCTCAAGAATTCAGCAAAATCAATAAGAAGAAATGGTTGCTCGTTTTCCCTGCAAAAGAGCACAAAAATGGTCGTGCATGATTCATCCCCCAGTAGCACATAGGGACACGTATACTACATGACAGAAAAAATTAGGGCTCATGGGACCCAACAATGGCTTCGCAAGAATATATGAAGCAACCTGAAATGATCCTCAAGAATTAAACCTGCTACAGACTGCGGCATTGACCATGACAGGAATTCCAAATTTCGGAACTAAGAAACATGACACAAACAAATGATATGGACCAACATGAAACAGACACACATAAGCATATACTTTCTTCTTGATTAGGATATGGACGTACAAGCACAACTCGTGTATGATGCTGTTGCGTAAAAGATCCCATTCGCAAAATATTTTCTATTATAAACGTACAATACATATAGGTCCCTTTTTTGTCGCAGCTTTTACTTTTTTATAAGCAGCTTATCGAATAAATTAGTTTAAGCAGATTATTTTGTAAGTTGGTATGTAGCATTTGCTAACTCATAGAATCAGATTTCTTAAAGTCGAAGCGACAAAAATACACAAAGATACGCGTGATAAGCGACAGAAATCGTACATACGCCATGATAAGCGTGAGCAAACCTTTGTTGTACTCTTTCTCCAAAGATATCACCAAAGTTTAAGAAAAACACGGAAAAGCAAATGAAACATCTTCAAGTCTAAGACGGAGGGGGAGAAAGGTGCTAAACTGAATCAGACATATGATGCCCCAAATCCTCTGGAGTCAACCAAAAAATATGACCATATTCAGCCAAACACCCTACGGTCACAAGCAATGGAGGTATTCGTGAAGCTTGGAAAAAAAAAGTAGATGTTCATATCCATGAAGTTTAAAAACTTGATGGTAGAAGACAAGAATAGATACGTAGGAGGCGTTTGGAAAGCACCTGGGAATAAAGTGAAGCCAGAATGCAATGGAATCAGCAAAGAGTAGCCAACTATTTCTTTTGCTAATTGGTAAAACATCACAACAATGATCACTTTATCATCCGGTTGGATGTCATAACCTCCCGAATGGAATAAAAATTTACCAAATACCATAAAATATCACCCGAAGTTTGAAATATCCCATTAAGGGGACAAGGTCTCAAACTTGGAACTAGGGATTACATGAAAACTGAAAAGAGCAAGTAGGAAAATGTAAATCAGGAAATATAGCAGATTTGGGACTGCAAAAGATTATATTTGTTCAATAGCTTAGACAAGCAGATACTGAGTGAAGGTTATTTAACCACCAGAAGGATTTGCGGAGGTATGTCGTCCCATTTGTCAGGGTGCCGTTCCATTCCTGATTGCCTCTTGGAGTGAAGAGGAAAGATTTACTGGAATGGCTTAGGGCTGAGATAAGTTTTTTCAAGAGAATTTCCTACCAATTATACAGCAACCCGCTCTTTCTCTCTCATCAATTTCTACTCCGGCATTGATCCTCTAGTATCGCTGGCCAAGCGGGAACGACCATTGGTCTCCTCACTCCACACCGAACAATTATCGTCGCCACTGGCTTCTAGCGAGCAAAAGCCGAACCATCTTTCTTTAATTAGGTTCTACCTCTTGTTTTCTGCAAAAAAACTCATATAGGCACTTTGGGTTCTTGCTATTTTGGTTGTGACAGCGTCATCGACCTCACAAAAAGCTCACCATATAATTAACACCACCACTGACGAGACTTCATATTTGAATTTGACAGCAATTCTTTAATAGATTATCCCTGAACCACTCAACCCCCATACCATATACCTGCAAGACCCATCACGACAAAAGCTGGATCACCGGATCCACTGAGATCCCAAAACTAAAGATAAACAAAGTGAAAACTGATTGATCCTAGAAGGTTCCTGCAACTTTTAGATAAGGAATGATGGAAGATAAGAGAGAAGAAATGGAAATTCATGATATCGAAGTAGAAATGGCGAAAAGAGTGAGAATAACGACATATGATGATATAACAAATGGAGATGTGTTACGGGAAACAGAGGATGGGGAGGAATAAAATGGAGGTTGTTTAAGACTACAAAACGGCATGATGCTCCAGCTTTACTTTTTATTTTGTTTAGGTGGTTAACGATATCAAGCATTTAGAAGGAACCGGAGTCTCACATACTTTGACTGTGCGATTCAAATGCAGGACTCATAATAATGGAAAGGAGGGAGTATGCACTCTTGTTGTTCTTGTCTATTTACATATATTACTTAATAGTTCCACTGTCCAGATTCACGAAAATTAGTTTCTCCCCCTGCCTCCATCAGGGAAGGGAATGAAAATTGGTAGCTTTTGGAAAATGTAGTGCAATGAGTCTGGAATGGCCATTCCCGCGTCAATAAAATCAACCAAACACAAATTTTGGTTATTCCATTTAGTTATCAACGTAATCATTCTAGTGAACCAAACCCCTCCTTGGTGCCTTCCTTGTTCTCCACGTTTTCCTCTCTTCATTCTCTTTCAATTGCGGTAGATGCCTTTTAATGTTTCAGCTGCTCATGGGTATGGGGCAAGAACTTGGATACTGTCTGCAAAATTCTGACAATGATGGAGCGAGAACTTCACGCTACAGGGTGTGGGTTCAGTATGCATGATTTGTACATTCCCACAATCAGGCCATAAAAGCTGATTTCTTAGTGAGGAGACGAAAGATATATTCAACATTCTAGCAATGATAAACAGTTGTCATGTTATCTCTACGTGAACTAAAGCATGGGAATCAGCTCTATACACGTCTTCTTTAGCTCTTGAGAGATTACATGTGGTTCATCTTATATCTAAGTGTGATGTCTAGTAATCAGTGAAGGTAGTAGCAATCGAAAATTAAGGAATCAGGCCACAGGTAAGAAATTCGGCTTCACGTCATAGACAAAAATATTTTGTGAATATGCAAATCTGCTTCCACCGTCCCCCTTCAATCTTCTAACTTTGATTTTTTGGTTGGTGAAATCTAGACTACAAAGCTTGAAGAGTGGAATGTAATGCCTAACAAGCTACAGATAAATGATTTCTTGCTCATCCTGTGATAGATATAATTAACCAACAAGTTCACTTTCTATGCAAGTTCTACATGATGTGGTCTTCACAGAATGCATGGTTTAAGCCTATGCTTGGATACCCTTTTCTTGTTTTCGTTTTCATTTTTATGAAAAGTAGAAAAAAATGACTTTTCAGAAATATCTGAAGACACGTAAGGACTTACCATGATTAAAATATTGAAATTCGTAAAATTTAATTCCAAAGGTTGTAAAAAAAGGTGAAATTACACTTAAATTGGTTAGATACCGTTTACCTGAACAATTTTATGTCAGAATGATGGGGGTTAAACAGAGAAGGCTTCCGATACACTTTTAGTGAATCGATGGGATTCCGAACACGAATCTCAAAATGGTATCCTACAACAACGAAAAGGCTCTAAACATAGATCACTGGCAGATAAGACAGGCTATGAAGAACGGGTGTGTCATTTTGGCCAATGCACCAGCACCAGGAGCACATCGGGTGCAGGTGCGGCTCGAACACATGTCCCTAACATTTTTATTTTTAAACTAACTTCGAAAACATTGGGTGCAGCTCGGATACAGGTGGACAAGGCTCCGACACGCACTTGGTGCTTTGAAAAGTTTTGAGGGTCAAATTTTGACCACGGAAGATTTTGGGAGTTTTCTTATACATCAAAACATAATCGAACAACCAAAAAAACCCAGACGGGTGTTAAGATTTAGAATCAACAAGGGTTTTCAGAGGAGAGAGAAGAGGAAGCAGCAGCAGCCGGCAAACGGAGGCAGCACCGTCAATCGGCAATCTTCTGATTTTTTCGGGATAACCAGAAATGGGTAATAGGCAAGAAGAAGAAGAAGAAGAAGCTGAAGCGATGCAGGCGAGGAAGCTGTGACAATCTGACAGCAGATCTGCTTTTGTCCTCAAATGAAATTACTAGTAAAAGTTAGTTACTATCATAATAAATTCCCGTTTCCTAGCCGCAACCAGATCCTGCTTTTTTAGAAAATGCCATATCGAGGTATCGCATCTGTGTCATATCCACATACGTAACCGAGTCCAGGTATTTAAGAGACGAGGTAAATTTTAATTCATATACCGACTATTTTAATCAATACAATCTGGAGCACGTCACGACCCGCGAACCGTGAGTGCCGCAAAAAAAATACCTTAACCAACTGGATCATGTGAATTGCAAGCTCAGAAGCAAGTGAAGCACGTTAAATTATCCCAAGTTCACAGTATGAAGTTTGATTGTGGTTCGTAGTGTTTGCCTAAACTATGCAATTTACCTACTTTCCTAGCATTTTGATCAAGACATACCCCTCTAATCGCAATGGTTATTCCATTGCATTAAATATTAAAAGGGAAAAAAATACTTCACTTGACATTTTTGGGGAGCCGGAGGCATACCCTTCTGTGGAGATGCATTTCATTTAATACGAGCAGTTAAAATGAAAGAGAAAACCAAATGAAATCAAGTTAGTGAACACTCAATAACTTTACTGGCACGTAGAGCCAAGAGTGGACCTTGTACCAACACGTAATTCATAGTTATTGCAGACTTGCAAGAACAACCTCAGATCAGCATTCCAAGTCGTTGCAGTTTTCGTGTGCTATGTTCCTAGATAACAGGAATAAGGAGGTTGCAGCAAATTTGCTTTCTTTTAACTGGTTTTTTCAAAAACAAATTTCTGTGTACAGTGCATCTCTACAAAATGTTAGTGCTTAATGAAAAAAATATTAGTTAAGCCATTCCTTTAACTAGGATCTCTTACCGACATGCAAGGTAAAGACAAGCGGCCTCAACAAGCTCTCTTCTACGGCCTCGACTAAAGTTCCTCTCAACTGCAATCTTCAAAGGTGACATAAACTTATAGATCCTATAATTCATGTTAGCCTGTATTAGCCACTAATAACAACTTTACAACACATACCATACCGTATAGAACTTTATTGCTGGGCGAACTATAGCGTCAGGGTTATTCATCGCCAAGGATAGTAACATGAAATGCATACTATCTTGAGCTGAAAAACAAGATCATATAGGAAACTATATCAGTGCGATAAGAAAAGTAAGCCAATTTGCACAAATATATGGGTAAACCATAACTAGGAAGTACTCTGTAATAGAAAAGTTGTAAATAGAAATCTTTTTCCCAGTCAGGTGGTTGCTCACTGACAAAGCGATGACTATATTTTAAAAGTTGAATAAAAAAAATTACAAATTCTGAATACTTAGTAGAAGGGACATCTTTCAACAATCCACCAATACAATGATTCCATCAAGACTATGGCAGTAATAGCTACTTCATTTAATTTTAGCCATAACTCTCAGAATTCCACAGATTAAATTTTTCCAATAGTATCATCATTATCATCCTCCAACCTTTGTCCCAACCTAGTTCGCATCGGCTACATGGTATTTGGCACTACTATATAAAAAGAAAAATACAATTAGCAACACATGACAACAAATTTCTTAGTAGGATTGTCACCGTAAGCATACATTGTCATGGGCATACTTATTTCCACCAAAGCAACGTAACCGTTCTTCATAATTGAGATCTGTGAAGTTATCCTTCATTCTCAGGCTATGCTTTGCAGATGGTTATAACTTGATGAAGAAGAAAAAGAGAAGATAAAAAGCAACTACCACGAAACCAGAAGCGTAGCATACACATGAATAGTACTAGAACAAAGATCGTCATTCTCAACATATGATGGATCCTCGCCTTCTTCTATCATTTTCTCCTTCCTCTCTGTTATTCTACAACTAACATCCTTCTTGTTAATTAAAGAATTTATTAAAGGAACAAAAAACCGCCAAAAGTAGGTAAACCCATGTAGACAAGAAGTATACTTACAGACCACCATCCCCTTAAAAAGTTAAGCAAAAACATTGAAAAAAATTTGCAAGAGTAGGCCTCAACAAAATATTTTGCACACCCAAATGGTCCTACTTAGCCCACCAAATGACGCCTATTTGGTTTATGCCAAAGACACCACCAGAGACGGAGAGCCACATTAACAGATCTGGTCAGCATAGACACCCAGAAAACCGGCAAAAGTAGGCAAACCCATGTAGACAAGAAGTATACTTACAGACCACCATCCCCTAAAAAGTTGAGCAAAAACATTGAAAAAAATTAGCAAGAGTAGGCCTCAAGAAAATATTTTGCATACCCAAATGGTCTTACTTAGCCCACCGAATGACGCCTATTTGGTTTATGCCAAAGACACCACCAGAGACAGAGAGCCGCATTAACAGATCTGGTCATCAAAGACACCCAAAAAGTGAATAAAGAAGAGGATCGCAGCTTTATACTGCTGAAATTCCCCTACAAACACCTATATACGAACTCAGGTAGACTCGGAACAAAACAATACTTGTTTTGAGTAGCAATCAGATCTGGCATGATAAGCAGATAGCAAACTCCTGCATCTCTTAAAGTGTAAGATCTGTAGGTAGATCCTTATCACTAACCCATACAATACAACACTTCGCATCGTGGAGACGGCGAAAGAAACTCCAGCAGGTAGTAACAGATATCCCACAACCTAGGCACTATAGATTACTGCAAAGATGACGAGCAAGAGATGTAAAGATGCAAAAAAACACGGCACAAGTTATCAATTGAACAATAGATGCTTGTCTGAGATTATATGGTCTGGATGCTTGTCCCTATTTTTACTCCTGTATTAGCAATCACATGGTGAGATGTAGTGGCAACCTTCTGTGTCAACACCTAAACTCGAGCCGGAGTAGTAGCAGCCTGATTCGTTCTTGGCATCCACTTTTGCTTGTGGTTCCCTGAGTAAGTTGGGGCCTAAACGGCTGTGTTACATGGACTTGGTACGAGTGTCCTTCTCGGATATGTGTCCAAAGGTCAGATTTGTCGATTTTCCAAAACCCAAGACACAGAGACATGGCAAAATATGCCTATCTATTTTTGTTTCTTACTTATTCCTTCGTTAACATGATGTTTCATTCTACGCATATCGTTTTAATTTAAACTTTGAGATCATCTAAAAGCAAAAACGAACTAAAAGAAACACTATAACATAGTATGCCTAGTGGCATATTCTACAGATGAGTCTGAACACATATTCCATACCCATGTCCAAGGGCAAAGTGTCCGACAAGAGTACTTCACACATTTTGAAGACTCCATGTAATACAATTAAACGGCTGAAGGCATTTCCAAATCCTATGTCCTTGTTACTGCAATTAAACCACGCACCACCTCCGAATCACATACACCAATATGGTTCTTCCAGCTACTTTTACTGCATTCTGTGCGCTTCTAAGTATTCTAAACCGGTGCATTAATAGCCAAGTTGTTGGTCTTTCTGTTAGGCCGTTAAACTATACCTTTGCCCTTGGAGCTACTGTTATCTCTTCCTCTCTTTCGCCTTTGTTCCTTGTAATACTTACGCCTAGCCTCAGCCTCTTTCTCCACACCCTTTGAGCCTCGTCAAAAATTATTCGGCGTCATAGGCATTAAAAACTGCAACAAATTGCCATACTTCAGTTCACTCTAAAATACAAGTAGCACCTAATGTCTATAACGTGAGTAGCAAACCTCAGTAGTCTGGCAAATAAGGCTACTAATTTTTAGCAGTTTCTTCTTCACTCTACTCAGGTTTTAGAGACTCTTTCGTAACGCATCATCTTTCACATTCTTCGGGATGTACTTGTCAAGAAAGATCTCCTGGAATCGAGCCCAAGTCAAGGCATGCTCCTCCTCAGCAGTCAAAGTTCTCTCCATCATCTTCCATCGCTAACCATGCTTCTTCTGCAGCTGATATACTTGGCTTCACGAGGTTCAAAAGTTTAAACCTCTTTTCCAACTTGCTCAGCCAAACCTCAACATCCTCTGGCTTGTTGCATCCACAAATATACGAGAATTAAATGCCTTGACGCTGTCAAAGGCTATGAAGCACGGAGTGCGGTGTTTTCGCCAACACACCAGCACTTGGTGCGGGTGCGGCTGGGTGCGCATAGGGGGCTATCCATAATTCTTTGATTTTTCAATAAATTTGCCGAACTTCGGGTGTGGCCCCGACACGGCAGGGACATGCACCGGGTGCTTAAGGGCTCAAAATCGAATCTTGGAAGAATTTATCGAGGTCATAATAATGATTAGCAACCTAGGGTTCCTGACAACCTGGACAGAGAGGAGAGAGAAAGAGAGAAGAAAGAGGAGCGACTGTAAGTCGGCGAGCGGTGTCGGCTGGTGCAACGACGGCCAGCTATGAGTGATTTCCGAAGAAGGAAGAAACAAGAAAGGAGAAGAAAATGAGGAAGAAGAAGGATGTTCCTCGATTGGCACGTCTTGAAAAACGACAGCCTATGTTATGTTGTTTCTTCTATGCCTTAAATTTGGTACCCTCTTATGAATTTCTTATCCAAACTGGCCCCATAGGTTTATAGAAATGCTAGTAATACCCAAACTCAGACAAACATTATTATTTTCAGCTAAAGAATTTCAACAATTTCAAAACAGCCCACCAATTTAACTACCTCTCTTACTAATTCGGTTGAAAGGATTAAAATCTTTGTTACAAATAACAAATTATATATACATATACATATATATGTGTATATATACATACATACATACATACATACACATATATATATATATATATATATATATATTTGGCCGTAACTCTGTCGCACCCATATCCTCTTTTTCCTAAAATCATCCGTGTATCCGCACCTTGTCATATCCGCACCCGCACAGGAATCCGTGCTTCCTAGGCCAACGGTCAATCGAGCCTGAGGGACATTTGCTCGTGGGTTGCCCTCGAGGACATGATTACCATACAGTCACCCCTAATACCACCTCTAGCTTCGGGTGGCAGCATAATTCTCCACGAATAACGAACAATCTTATAAGATCGCAATATTAACAAAAACACTTCAAATAAAAATCACCATACGAGCTAGATTGTTCTAAGATGTATCCTACGTATCTCAAAGTTCATCTCAAATTATAAAAAAGCTTTAGTCTATGAGTCTACAAAATCTTAAGCCTAAGCTCTAACAGGGGCGTGACAAATTTGGCATCACAGCTTATGCTCGAGATTCAGAGACTCTCAAACCTAAGTTTTCAATTATTTGAATAAAGTTTACAATATTTGGGATATAACTTAGAAATGTCTAGCTTATAAGGTGCTGTACTTTTGAAGCTTTTATGGTAACGGTGGATCTAGAAAGGACCAAGGGCAACCCAGCAGCAAATGTCCCTCCGGTTTCATTGATTTATGGCACAACCAATGAATTTAATCAACTAAATCATTCTGCATTTGTGGGTGCAGACAAGCCAAAGGGTGTTGAGGCCTAGCTAAGTAAGTTGGAAAACACCTTTAAGCTTTTGAAAATCACCAATAGTCCGAAAGTGAACCTGGCCATATATCTGAAGTATGGCAGCAGGAAGTTCTTACCACACGTGTAGTAGACGTGATTAGAGGCTTTGGCACGCTTGGGAGTTTGAGCATTTATTAATTACTGTAATCGAGTAATTTATATTACCTTTGAGAACTTTACCTAAGTGTGGGTAATTTGATGTGGATTTGAGCTTTGTAATTGGATTTAGCCGTGAGTTCAGTAATTTTATTTTTTTTTAAGTTGGATTTTGAAGAGGATGGATTCTTTAGGTATTTATATTACAGTGACAATTTTCACTAATGGAGTATATGATCTGTTTTAGACATTGGTGTAACGAGAAATACAGTTGAATATATTTCAGTTCAGGACTTTCAATCAGGCGTCACAAGTGTGATGGACTAGAGATAGATTTCATTTGTTTCGCACGCATTAAATATTGAATGAAGTAATTTAGTTGCATTTTGATTCATAGCTAAGTCATAAATATTCATGGATGAAATTTCATTTAAGGCACGATGAATGTGATGACTCACGTTGCAAGGCTATATGCTATTTCAAGTACATGCATTGCTTTGAAATGATACAGGGCGGATGTTATCAACTTTTTTATAATTAATGCATGTCCAATTCCGAGGACGGAATTGCTTTAAGGGGGGAGAGAATGTAGCACCCTAGATTTCAATTGGGGTACTTGTGTAAATACTAATTAGAAAAGTATTGTCACTCTGATTAGGTAATGGGCCTTAAAATTTTGTTCGGATTTCCTTTTAGTAAAAATTAGTATTTGATATTATTTAGTCGCTACGGTAATCAGATTAGGCATTAAAATATATTTTCACTCAGACTAGGACTTTAATTTATATTGTAAGTATATTAGCAACTAGGACTTAAAGTTACATCAAAGTTGCATTAGCTGTTAAAAGTTTAAGTAATATTATGACTTTATTTATTATTAGGAACTATATGAGGAAATCATAAAAGTCTTCATCTATTATTTGACAGTCAGAGGAGAAGAGAAGGAGAAGAAAGCCACTGGTCAAGACTTTTGGATTTTCAAACACAATGTTGTGATCCATCTAAGATAAGGAACACTTTTGACGCTAAATTCACTACTTTGAGATAAGGGTTCTTATGCAGTCTTTTTTCTTTGAGTAGATCAGTGTCATTACCTTCGTTGTATCGCTCTTTACTTTTAGTCAATCAGCATCACAGTTTCTTTTACTGTACCGTTTCTCTAATCTGCCCTTGAATCCTTCTGATACCTGGCAGTGCACAATTCCCTAGATTACCATGCCTATATTTGCCATGGTTGTGCCATAAAGTACATCTTTGCACATGTATGCATTCGTGTAATGTACACACATGACAGAAAAATTTGTCCTTTATCCTTTAAACACCAATATCTACATATGGTGTTGGCATCACTTTCTGAATTCTCCTTACTTTTCTCCTTTGAAATTACGTCTTTTTTTGTGCCTTGAATTTTCACTCGAAACTTCTTTTGCTCTCTTGCTCGTCCGATCTCCAGTTGATCTGATGTTTGTTTTGTTGGAATCATATGTTCATATTCTTCAACTTGAGTCTAAAATGACTCTTTTTTGGACTTTCAAATGTTTTCTTATATTTATCAAACTATTAAAATGTGGGTAATATTCAGATAAGTCATGTCATAAATAGTGACTTGTATATGACACGCCGCCTGCGATATTCGACATGGTATAACCATGATGTTGTATTCTTCAACTGGAGTCTAAAATGACTCCTTTTTGGACTTTCGAATGTTTTCTTATATTTATCAAACTATTAAAATGTGGGTAATATTCGGATAAGTAATGTCATAAATAGTGACTTGTGTATGACACGCCGCCTGCGATATTCGACATGGTATAACCATGATGTTGTGATGCTTAATAATAAGAAATTGTTTATAGGACACCTACTAGATTTGATGAATTGTGTTTGCTATTCAGCTTATTGGTTATTTAACCCTCTTCTGGTAGCTATTGTCATTTGTTTGAAAATTTTGATTGACTTATCAAAGTTCCTAATCATTGGCTCTATTTAATAATTCATTTTTTGGCCATCTGTGTATGAAATCTCTTACTGGACAATTCATACTCACCCCTTTGCTTTTAGTTTAGCACAAAAGGTGAGGTATTAGTAGAGCTTTGGATTTGTTTTGTTGTTAGCAATAGGGAATGGTAGACGATATGAATGTCCTTTACGCGAACTATTAGTTAGTTTATTTGTACTGACTTTGGATTTAGATGGTTATACGAGAGGACTCCAACTAACTTTTGGATTATTTTGGAACTAAGCATTTGCGATTTGGACCACTTTTTTTACGGTATTCCAGATGCTCTGCTCTACCATTATCATAGTAACATTAAGAACATGATTCGATTTGATTTCAGGTCGTGTACAGACCCTCGGGTTTGGGGCGTTACAATAAGTATCCTTACCTAAGATAGATGAGTTTTTTTATCGGTTACAGGGCAGTTCTTTCAAAGGATTGATCTCGAATCTCACCAGCCGAAGGTCAAGAAGGATAATATATCCGTAAAACTGCTTTTAGGACGATGTATGGACATCACAAGTTACTTGTTATGCCATTTGGTTTAACTAATGCTCCCGCTGCGATTATGGATTTGATGAACAGTGTGTTCACACGATTCCCTGATATGTTTGAGATTGATTTCATGGAAGATATCTAAAGAGTAGGAAGAGGACAAGTAACATTTGAGGCAAGTTTACTAATATTGAGAGATGAGAGGCTACAAGCAAAGTTCAAGAAGTCTTAGTTTCGGCTAGAGCATCTTCCCTTTGTCACGCAGGGACTTTATGAAGCACGGGTGCAACAATTTGGGTGAAGCACCACCACCAGGTGTGTGTCGAGTACGGGTGCAGGTCGGATGCGGCATGGTGTGCACTAGGTGCGTGTCCAAAATTAGTTATTTACATAATTACTTTTCTAAATTATGGCTACGGCTGGGACACGACAACGACATGGCCGAGACAAGAACCGCATACTTCAAGTTCACAGTCAAATCTTGAAAAATTTTCTCAGGTGTGAAAATAGAACCTAAAAAGAGATTGCGTATTAGGGTTTGTAACAGAGATAGAGGAGAACGGGAAGAAAGAGAGAGGGAGAGATAGAAGAAGAAAAAGAATTAGTCAACCAGCGACCCCAGGCTGCAGCAACGTGCGGCGTGTAGACACTGAAGCTACTCAGACAGGGAGCGGTAATTGGCACTAGCAGCATGTCCGACAGGGATTATCGGATAGTGTGATTCAAGGGAAGGACACCACCCGTTATCAAGGTGGCTTTTTTGAGGTTTTTAATCCATAAAGACATCTCCTATGGTACCTTTCTGACAGTTATCCAACCAATCTGCTAATCTATTTAATCACCCACTTATTAACTTATTACTTAAACAGCCCCAATACTTCAAAGGAATAACACTAATACCATATACAAACTTTAATGTACTCATCTATACAATTCTGAATATTAACGAAACAGCCCATAACAATCTCTCACTAATTAGGTTGGAAATAATAGTACTTCTTTCACATATATTAGTGTATGTACAATAATATTTGTCACATCCCTGCCGCAGCCGTATTTTAAAAATGACGTACCCGGACTGGAATCCATGCTTCCTTGGTAATGACTAAGGATACAATTTCTGGCACTAATCTGAGTCATTTATGCAATGCCTTCTTTCCCGAGGTAAGCGCACGACCTAAGCCACTGCAATTTTCTTCATACAATCCTAACCACAAATCACATTGTGACTGCAACTATGCTAAAATTCCTATTGACAAAGTATCGGTTCAAGGATCTCAAATGCATATTTGGTATCCATTGTTTCCACAATTGTACTAAATGACTGAGTTTCACCAAGTGAACAAGTGTGCGACCAAGGAAATTAAAACAAATGCTTCTTAGGTAGATCGTTTGTGATAAAAACAGTAGGAAAAATGTTGTTTCAACAGAAACCTGTATTACTCATTGATCTCTTGGGTAAATTTCCCCAGCTACATTGTGAAGCTAACTACATTTCTCATGGCTGCCTGGAATTCTTATTTCAGCTTAAACTACATGTCATGTCATTAGTCAATGCCATATTTTGAGCTATCAAAAGAAGGATGTACCTAAAGGAAAAATATGAAGCTATCAAAACAAGGCCCCATCTTTACTGCAAATCATAAGTGAAGCATAGTAACACATACCTTCTCTTAAAATCCTTTCACGTGAAACTGAGTAACTACTTTCAACGCTCCTCACATAATTTCCTGACCGTTGGCTCTGCATAAGAACTGGAGTTACTTTAAGGTATACAATATACTAGTGTGACAAACAACTACCACCACCAGCCACCAACCTAGGAAAAATAAAACGGAACAGAATAAAAGAAGGAAGAAAGTATAGTAGTAGTATTAGCCTATTACGAGAAAAACAAGGAAGATGACAATATCTTTTGCATTAGAAAGCTCAAAAACGAAATTCACGTTCGTTGGCACCATACTGGCCAGCTAGCACTCGCACAATGAAAATACATCTTTTTATAATTATATGTTCATTATCTCAAAGTTACTCTGAAGAGAGTGCGGGGCTCTCCGGGAGTTGTTAAGAGAACAAACGTGCAATATATAAATATAAACAACACAAAGATATTAGCTCACGTATTCTTCTACAACTTCCTCGGTAGGATAATGCCGAATAAGTTATTAGTAATGCAGTAGCACAATATTCAAGACACAAACAGATAGCCAATTTATCAAGATTAAATCTCCTTAGAAAATGGCTTGACGAATAAAAAAAATGGTAAAAGAAATATTAAAATCACAAGCAGAGTAAACATATGCGAAATGACAATAACAATAACAACAGAGAAAAAGAGCAAAACCTGGCCTGCTGCATCTTTGAAAAACGTGGGTTCAATTGAGAAGTTGTCCTCCTTAACAACTCTTCCACAAAATGAACAGCATCTGCCAAGAATACACAGGAAGGAACAATTTTTAGCAACACATACCAATTGAGAATTTCTACCGCTCCCTCCGTGCCATTCAATTTTTCCCATTGTCTTCAAAAGCCGCAGATAGATTTTGTTGTATGCGAACATTGAATTGAACTCAAAAAGTAATTGTAGATTAACAAAAATCGTTTAGCAAGTCAAGCTAGGGTAAGAACCAATTATTGAAGTCAATGTTTACACGTCCATCTTATGGAGTAGCAAAAAGTCCAATGAAACGGATGGAGTAAGGTAAGCCCATGAAAGAAGGTAGAAATTAGCAAAATAGAACCCTTTACGACGTAATTTAGAGTAATGAATTGACAACAAGAAGAAGAGATAGATGCTAACATCATCCCATCCACATTTTCTGGATGATCAATATTTTTCGCGCAATTACTGCACCAGACCATCCTTGAACAGTGTTTGGTGTAACCAACCTATACTGCAAAAGAAACATAATAAAACACATATCCTCAAGAGTGATAGATTTCAAATGAGGAACAGCAAACAGGAGATCAAACTCCACAGTATGTTGATATAACTTGAGCAACAAGCTATGTTATGTGAACTCGGTACGAGTCTCCGAGCCGGATACGTGTCCAGGTGTCGGATTCATCTGTTTTTCAAAATCCAAGACACAGGGACAAGGCAAAATATTCTTACCTATTCTTGTTTTTTAGTTATTAACAATGTTATTAAAGGCGTAGGCGCACCTAAGGCGCAAAAGATCCCTAGGCGCGCGCCTTTTCGAAGCTAGGCGCAAAGGCACAGGTGCATTAAAACAATAAAATTACGTAAAAAAATTAAGAACATGACAATTAACTAAAAGTAAGCCTTTTCAACCATGAAATAGATCATATGTGCAAGCTTTGCACAATATTAAGCACACATATTAAGCACATATAATCTGTATGAGAACAGATATAAGTGCAAGCTTTGTACAATATTAAGCACACATAATCTGTACAATATAAGTGCAAGCTTTGGAATATGGCAAGTTACATAATCTGTACACATTTTTGGAGAAAGCCTATAACTTTTACTTTTTACCTAGTCAAGCAAACCCATACACTACAGAAGATCATTGCTTACGTATGAATAGACATTAGGGAAGAACCCTGGAGTGTTTAGATCATGAAATATCTACTTTAACTCCTACCATGGGTGCTTACGATCAAATTCCTTCCATGCCTCTCCATCGGCAGGGTATCTCAATAAATCGGGAACTTTGCTGCGGAAGTTGCTATATCATCTCATGTATTTTGCTGTTTTAGAAGAGTAATACAACCTTTGAAGCCTTAGTGTCAGTGAAAAGTATCACAATATCTTCCATGCTATCTTCCCTTTCTTCCCAATGGTTGGTCCATACCTTGCGTGGCCACAAACCAGACACTCCTTCAAATTATTATTCTCCTTCCAAAATAAGATGCAATCATTATTGCATATATCTAATCTTCATCGTACCTTCATATATGCAATTTTTTAGCACTATCTTCACGTACCTTCATCAAAACCTTTATCGCTTAGCCCATACTCAGATTTTAAGTGTAGCATCCTTGTTGTTGCAGATAACTTGGTGTGCCTTGTACTTTCTTTTCATATTGGCTCTTCAAAGTCTTTTACCAATTTATAAAACTTGTTAACGCTTGGGTTTGGCTCTTCTTCCATATTAGGATTCTCATCATTAGAAAAATTATCCCAATTCATCCCGGAAGTCCCACCTTCCATTACCATAATTTGATATTGAGAAGATCCCAAATCTCTAGGACTATCTTGTCACCTCAATGGGCACTATCAGAATTGGTTCCCCGTGTTGAGTCCAATTCATATAATTACTCAAAAAACCTCTACGGAAGAGATAATAAGTTACAGCTTGTGGCGTTTTCCAACTTAACAACTGGCAAACATTACACGGACATTTAATTGTGTCGTCATCCATAAAGTCTCATTGATTCGAAGCGAAGAGATTAAATCCTTTCACTCCCTATCTAAACTCTTCCGATACCCTAATCCGACTTGGAGCAAGTCCCCATTCCATCCAACTTCGATCCACTGACATGATATATATCTCTTACAGTCTTACTACCAAGTGAACCTATATAAGTCGAGATCGAAATTAACCTGAAATAAAAAAAAATATGGGTAGTCACTTAAAAATAAACATGAAAGACTGTGATATAAACACCACATGAAAAAAGAAGACAAGTGAATTCCATGCAAAATGCATCCTTTAAATCAACATAGGCAAATTGATTGTGTATCTCTGCATAGAAAAAGACTAATTGGTTTTCAGCCTCATGAACTGAACCTCTGTGTGTGTGGGCATGGTATGCAAGTATATGGAGAGATGCCCCTTGTCCTTCAACTAGTGTCGTAAGCAGACAACTTCCCTTTCTTTTTGAGTACTTAATTATTGCTCTTATTCTGTTTTATTATTTGTATGGCATTTGGAAGCACAAGAGGAGCTGCCTTAGAAGTTTCCTAGCAACGAAAAGGCAGGTACTAACTACTCTATAAAGTGTACTTGCAAGTGTAGTAGCACAAGGAGGGATGATGGGCAAAGTATGTGTTAAAGTTTCCCTCATAGTCATTGTTTTCGCTGCCCTAGTGTGTGATGAATCTGCTGGGGACATGTTTTGCTACCCAACACTGCAAACAAGTTTCTAAAAAAAGTAACTTGCATCAGAGTAGCCAACAACATATTTCAACTAGAATCAAAATGTAATTTCAAATCCATCGATCCAACATCAATCCATTAATTTTCAATCCTCGAACACAAATACACGCACGGGCGCATAAGAACAAGATCCCAGATGTTACTTTCTGATGTTGTCAGGTGCAACCAAATTTTCAGGCTATATCACTACATGTAGATAGCAAAATAAACATAATTTCCAATCGTAGATTTCAAGCTGCACATACAAATTCCAATATTGTATTAACCACCACCCACAAACAGTTTACAGATATACGCATAGGGGTATTACAGCTTTAAACATGAAAAGGTGCGCCTAATCACAATAGATCCCATATATGCAATAACATCATGTATAATTAAAGAGGCGAAAACAAATTCAACCTAAGTCCTGTATACCCTCCCATCCAATTCTATGCAGATCACAGGTGACCTTAGTCACTTACTAAAAAATGAAACAAAAAGACCACGATTTAACTGTAAATTCATTACAGCTTCAAATCAACGTGAAAACCGATCCCCACATAAGATTAGTAAACTTAACACATCTAACTCCAATCTATAAATAACTTCCAAAGCACATCAGACGCCGATAACAAACAGATATAGTACAATCACATATATCATGTATAGATCAACCCAGACATCAAAATCTTGAGAACCATGTCAGCAAATACATGAGTTGGGAGAGGGGACAAAAGGGACAGAACGTACGTGAGTTGGAAGAGAGGTGGCGTGAGCTTGGCGGCGGCGTGAGCTGGCAGCGGCGGCAGGGAAGGCTGCGTGAGCAGTGGCCTGGCGGCGGCGTGTCGGTGGCAGGGCCGGCAACAGCGACGGCGTGGGCTTCGCGGAGAGAGGGTTCGGGTAGTGAGAAAGAGACAGAATAGGGAAAAGTAAAAAAGGTTAGGTCCGTTCTACATAATTCGATAATTTTTTAAATATAATTTAAGAATTTAAGTGATAAAATATGTATTTTTTATTTTACTTTTTTAAATAAAAGAAAAAAAAAGTAAAACAGAAAGGAAAGAGAAAATGCATAAAGTATTAAATGTAGAGAGAGAAACGAATAAAAAAAGCAGTAGGTAAGGAGGGAGAAAATGAGTTGATGGAGATTTAAATATATAAAGAGAAATAGAATAAAAAAGATAAATATCTAAAAGTGCCTATAAAATCTTTCTTAATTTGAAAATGAGTAATTTTTGTGGGACGGCCTAAAAATGAAATATGATCAATTTTTGTGAGACGGAGGGAGTAGAATTTTAATTTCAATTTAGCGACTGGCGAAAACGGTCACTGATGTAATCGCTTAATTTAACAACTGCAAACATGGTCGTAAAAAGCAGATGCTATACTTAGCAACTACTGTAGATGTCGCTAACTGCAGTCGCTTAGTTTAGAGACTGCCTTAGAGGTCGCTAATTGCAATTGTTAAACTTAGCGGCTGCTCGTTAGTCGCTAAAAGGCGGTCGCTATATTTCACGCCAATTTTTTTGTTGGCCCCTCTAGAATATGTGTATACTTAGCGACCGTAAATAAGAGCAGTCTCAAATGCGGCCGCCTTTTAGTTAGTGACCGCCAAAGTATAGTTAGTGACCGCCAAGAAAGGTTTGCTTCTTGTAGTGAGAAGGATAGTGATAACTATATCCAAATAGTAATAGTTTAAGCTAAGCAGTTTGTAATCTAGTACTTTAAGAAATCTGGGTTGGCGCTGAATTAGATGATTTAGAACGTGTGTTAGTAAATAAATTTGACAGGTTTGATGTGATCCGGTAAGTTAACGTCCCAGGAGTTTGAGACCGCGGAGCTATAAATTTTCGGTGATGTTACACATAATCATCCCTTGGAATATGTGAAATTACCAAACACCCCTTACGGACATGTGAGATTACCAAAACACCACATGACGTTTGTAAAATTACTAAAAATACTCCTCGGCGGCTAGAGTTGTCAAACGGGCCGGGCGGCCCATGGGCTGGCCCGGCCCGACCCGGTTCTGGCCCGGGCTGGCCCGGCCCCGTCCATGAACAGTAACGGCCCAGCACAAGCGGGCTTGGGGCCTGGGCCTGGACCAGGCCTCCAGTTTCTGCGAAAAAGCCCGGCCCGGCCCGGAAACGGCCCGGGTTTGGCCCGGCCTGCGGCCCGGTTCTGGCCCGGCCTGCGGCCCGGGTCTGGCCCGGTCTGCGGCCCCACCACTTGTTTGAATTTTTGGTTTTTCCCCCCTTTCTTCCACCCCTTTTCCAAAATTCCACTTTTACCCCCCCAACAGCAATATAACGGCTAGTTTGGGGGGTATTTTAGTCTAACCTATATTTTTCAACTCCTTTACACTCTTACCCTCCCCAACAACTATAAACGGATAGTTTGTAGGGGTATTTTGGTCTTTTGTGAAGTTTCTAAAATCTATAAATTCACACCATTTCTCTCTAATTTTTCACACCAATCTTCTTACTCTCTCTTACCTAAACATTCTATATTTCTACAAGCTTTGCTACTATTTTCCTCTCCAATTACTACTCTTGCTAATTACTACTAGTATTTACTAATTAGTACTCTTGTTTATTAATTACTAGTCTTGCTAAATTCTTTTTAATTACTACTCTTGCTAATTACTACTAGTATTTACTAATTATACTCTTGTTTATTAATTACTAGTCTTGCTAAATTCTTTTTAATTACTACTCTTACTAATTACTACTAGTATTTACTAATTAGTACTCTTGTTTATTAATTACTAGTCTTGCTAAATTCTTTTTAATTACTAACTCTCTAATATTTGTTACTCGTTCATTCTTTTAATTGTTATTTCTTATTACTACTCTTATACTTGTGTATTTAGTTACTCTTACAAAGTTTAGCGTGAAATATGGCTGGATTATTGAAGAAAATGAGGCGTGCATCGTCATCACGAAAAACATCATCATCATCGCAAGCACCACCACCAGCACAAGCGCCAGCGCCACGGCCATCACAAACACCAATCCAAGCACCAACACAACCATTCGTTCCTGGACGAATGAGTACAGGCTGTATGATAGATACCCAAGCCAATTGGGAGTTCAATCAAAACATTCCAGATTTTGAATACACGCCTGATGAAGACCCCCCGCATTATAGTCAAGGACGCAGCTCGGTTGGCGAAGCTACTACTCCGTGGCATAATCTCAACCCTATGCCTGGTCATGATGAAGAAGGGCCGAGCAATGCCTCCGGTAATGAGCCAGAAGTCCAAAAGGGGAAAAAAAAGAAAGCCGAGTGTTGGAATCATTTCGATGTAGTTACGGTGGACGGCATCCGAAAAGCTCGATGTAAGTACTGCGCTAAATTATTTTCGTCTGGTAGTGGTAATGGACATCTTAACAGGCATTACCCTCTGTGTGCACCTCGACAAGGCCACGTCGAACCTACCCAAACGCAGTTATCTTTTGACGGTAAGTTATTTGTTTATAATCAGCGAGAGCAAAGAGACGGTCTCGCTGAATTTGTTATTCATGATGAACAAGCCTTTTCTTTTGCCGATAATCCTAAGCACTCTAGATATATGAACACATACGTTCAACCTTTGTACAAAAAGGTTCATAGAAACACAACTAGATCCGATGCACTCCGACAGTACAATGCTGCTAAAGCACGCCTTATCGATTATTTCGATAAATTTGAAGGTAAAGTTAGTCTTACTTCTGATATTTGGCAATCTCCTTATACTTTTGTTAGTTATTCTTGTGTGACCGCTCATTGGATTGATGTAGATTGGGTTATGCACAAGAGAATCATCGCTTTCGAGCACTTCCCTTATCCGCATGATGGAATGAACATTGCTATTCTTATATTAAAAGCATGCACCACATTTAAAATTAAGGATAAGATTATGAGTGTTAGTTTTGATAATGCTTCTAATAATAAAGTTGCTGTTGCAGCTTTAAAGGAGACGCTTCAACCTGTACTTAATGGTGAATTATTTCATGTTCGCTGTGTTTGTCACATTATTAATTTAATTGTTCAAGATGGTTTAGCTGCTGCAGGAGATATTCTTCTCAAAATGAGGGGTATGACAGCGTATGTTAATAGCTCGAGTCCGAGAACACAACAATTTAAAACGTTGTGTGTTCAATATAATATGCCTCGCAGGAGAGCAGTTACAGATGTGGTCCACAGGTGGAACTCTACATACCACATGCTTTTACACATTCTGGCATACCGAGAAGTCTATACGCATTTTCTACTAACCCAGTTCCCAGCCGGCTTGCCAACTCAAGAGGAATGGCAGATGGCCACATACCTAGCTGAATTTTTGGAGGTATTCTACACGTCTACCAATTTATTGTCTGGTACGTACTATCCCACCTCTCCTCTCGCTGTAATAGAAATTCTGAAGATGGCTACAATGTTAACAAAATGGAGATATATAGGACCCTTTAAGGAAATAGTAAAAGTGATGGATCAAAAATTTAATAAATATTGGAGTAAACTGCCTGCTATTTTTACTGTGGCTACTTGTTTAGATCCTAGGTTAAAGTTGCATGGCGTGAACGCCTCGATACAAGAGATATCGAAATTAATGTGCTACACAGCAGAGGAGACAACCGCATTCACAGCAAAAGTGAGCAAGAGGTTTGAGGACTTGTTCAACCTCTATCGTAATTCTGCTGACGTGCGCGGGCGAGCTACATCATCATCCACTGTTGAGAGGTATTATGCGCCATACCTTCAGGGCTTTGAACATCTAGTAGCAAGACAACTACCAGGTGAAGGTACTTCTAATTCGGCAGGTTCGTATACTTTTTCCTCTTTTAATGAGATTGGTGTATATGCAAATACTGATCATTATTCTGATTTATCAAGGCAAGAACAGGTTAATTTTAATTTGTTAAATTTTTGGAAACAAAATCAAAACATGTATAAAACTTTATCCCAAATTGCACGGGATGTACTGCCAGTGCAAGCCTCCACGGTTGCTTCAGAGTCGGCATTTTCAGCCAGCGGGAGGGTTTTGGATGACAGGAGGAGTCGTCTTAACCCCGAGTCGCTCGAGCTATGTGTATGTTGGAAGGATTATCTTGATGCGAAATACCGCGAGCAAGATAAACCGATTGATGATAGGAAGAGCAGTGACTCGGATATTGAAGTACTTCTGGATGATTAGGTAATTTGTTTTTATTTTCCTTTTTTGATCCTTTTGGTTGACGTTGCAGATTTCTTGATCTTTGATTGCTGATATTTTGGATAGACATGCATTATTATTTTGATTGTTAGAATTTTAAGAATAAATTTTTTCACAAAATATACTTTTTTTCCATATATATAAAATAAATTTTTACAAGCAAGATATATATTTTTTCGTATATATAAAAAAATAGGTAACTTCGCCTGTTTGTTTACAAGCAGCCGGTCCCAAGCCCGGATAAAAGGAGGAGGGCCTATGAATACATTTATTATTTTTCTATATAAATTGTTATGTGTTAAGATTTTATTAATAAAGCTCACCAAGAAGAGTATGAAAATGTTTAACATATAATAAAAAATATAATGGCTAACAAATAAATATGTATATACATACATACATATATATATGTATATTACTTATAATGAAATAAAAGGATAAAGATTAGGTTCGTTAAATTGTGAATATTGCCTAGAGATGAAATTTAAAATTGAATAACAAAAAATTGAAAAAAATCGAACAAGTCCTCAAACCTAGAGATGAAATTTAAAATTGCCTAGAGATGAATATTGCCTAGAGATGAAATTGCCTAGGGATGAATATTGCCTAGAGATGAAATTTAAAATTGAATAAGATTAGGTTACTTTTTTTAAAATTGAATTAAAAAAAAAAAGGGCCCGGGCCCGGCCCAACCCAAGCCCGGCCCTAGATATTGGGCCTAGGGCCAGGGCCTGGATTGGGCCTAGGTTTGCCTTCGGCAGGCCCGGCCCGGCCCGGTTGGCAGCCCCGCTGGCCCGGCCTCGGCCCCACAGCAGGCCCGATGGGCTTGGGCTGGGCCGGCCCAAGCCCGGCCCTTTGACATCTCTATCGGCGGCCATTGTACCAACAAAAATCCCAAAATGATTTTTCGACCAAAAAAGTCCTTCGAAATTTTTTTCGCTCAAAACCCCTTATCTTGTATTAGAATTGAGCGCTAAGAGGCCAATTTTCTTAATGGTAATTAACATTGAAATGCCGTGAAATTTTAGACACCAAAGTGTCTCAATAATATAAGGTTCTCTTAAAATTTTCAGACAAAAATAACTTGATTTGATATATGCAATAAATTGAGAACCCCTTTGTACAGATAACATCCTTCACGGATACAGGAAAATTCCAAAAATTTTCATAGTGTAGATCTCACAACAATAATATGGGTCTCTTTTTTGCACTTGGCCAATCTGAGCAGAACTATTTTTGAAAAATAAAATTCGGGACGACCTAAAGATTAACTACCTATAATGACGATTACGGCTACTATTCATAATTATCCACATTCAACACACACACACACTTCTTCACCTTGCGCTCACACACAAAGTCTTCATGTACCTCTCTCTGCTGAATCACACACACACACACTTAAAACCTATTACTACTACTATTACAACAAATTCGGGACGACCTAAAGATTAACTACCTATAACGATGATTACGGCTACTATTCATAATTATCCACACTCAACACACACACTTCTTCACCTTGCGCGCGCACACAGAGTCTTTGTGTATCTCTCTGCTGAAATACACACACTTAAAACCTATTACTATTACTATTACAACACACGCGCCCACGCGAACACATACTAACACATACCTAATACAGATACACCACCCACCTAAAACACATACTCTTACACCAACAAAAACACACATACACTTGCACACCAACACACCTCTAAGACACATCCCCAAACAAGACACACGTATACACACGCACACACTTCTTCACTGCACACACACCATTTCACTTTATCCCACACACAGAACAAACACACGCATACACGCTATACACGGATTACACACACTGCCACCCACACATTATGTGTTGACACATAAATGTACACACAACACTCACATGCAGCACACACGCCCCCATATCATGCATAACATGCAGTACACACGCCCTCATATCATGCATAACATGCAGTACACACCCCAACACACCCATCAACCAACCTTAACGCTGTGATTGACCACCACCCAAAATCCAGCACCTGGGCTGCCTATTTTTAACAACACCTCCATAACCAACCTGCCACTACAAATGCCATTAACGACAGCCTACACCACCTCCATAACCAACCCGCCACTACAAATGCCATTAACGACAGCCTACACCTTCACTGCTCCATCATTAGCTTTCATTGACTCCTGAAGTAATCAAGAACTACCACTAAATTAATTCACTAGCAAATTCGCGACTCCCTCACTATCATTTTCAGTCAATCCTGAACCAATCAATAATCATGCATCCTCATCCATCACAAGATAATTCAAAGCCGAATACAAGACTGTTAGATAATCTCTATGGGTGGCGGTTTGTCATAGTGTAGTGCAGGTGTTGGTCGGTGGTGGTTCATCGTGGTGGACTGATGATGTTGGACGATGGTGGTTCATCGCGGTGGAATTGAGTTATCCCCCTGATCTATGTTTTTTGGATGGTAGTGATGGTTGAGTTTGGGCTCTTTCTCTTTCTGTCTGCTTGTTTCTCTCTCTCTCTCTATCTCTCTCTCTCTAACTCAGTGTAACCGAACAAGAGATCCCTACTGACTTAATCTTTTTCCATTTTAAATGCCTTTAGTCTTTCCAATTTTTTAAACCTGATCTTTTCTTTTGCTATTTGAAAATAACAAAAACAATGAAATGATATTAACCTATAATCACGTAATAAGCTATAATTTATTTAAATTTTCTCAATTAACCCCCTTCAATTTAATTAATAGTTCATTGCACCCAGTTTCAAAAAAGTTGCTAAAAGTCACCAATATTATACATTGTGCACTCAATCGTCGCTAAAGACCCCAAATTATATTACTTGCAAGACTGTTATTAAAGAAAATAAATCTACAAGAATTTACCATAAACCAACCCGACCTTCAGAATATTACATTGATAGTCTAGTTTTGTACTAGAACAAGTTATAAGGGTCTTTTCTTACTTTTTCGAAAATTATAGAGGTACCAAGAAAGTATCAAAAACCAGTAGTAGAGCGTCGATCAGTTAGATCCTAGCCTAATCAGCATTTGAACATGCATGTAGCTCAAGAAAGGCATGAGTAGAGAAATGTAAGCCATGAAATAAGGTACCCGTGATGTATTAAAGAATGTGAAGGACGGCGGTAGAAAGAGTCGTATAGGAAGCATAAAAAAATTAACTGAACAAGTGCATAACATATGCAAGTGACGGTCAAGTACACAAGACTGCTAACTAATATGCGTTCAGAGTACGATCACAAAGAGGTGTACCATCAAGAGGAGTAGATCGTACAGTAGGCTCAAGAAGAGTAGAAGGGTTTATTATTGATTAAACTAGCACGAAAAAAGATATCAGAAGCATATTTAGTTGAGAAAGATGGTTTCCGTCGGAGGCATTGGAAACTTCAAGTCCAAAAAAGTAATCGAGTGTACCAAGATATTCCATCTCAAAGTGGTGAATAAGATCTTGCTTGAGAATAGAAATACCATTAAGATCACTACCTATAATAATCATGTCTTCCACACAGATGAGCACAAATATGATATGCTCAGTAGATTTGCGGGTAAAGAATGCAGAATCATAGCACTAGATACAAAACTAAATTGCTGCAAAGTGGAACTCAACTTGCAAACCAGGCACATGGAGCTTGTTTGAGACCATATAATGCACGAGGAAGCCAACAAATTTTGTTAGGAGGATGAGAGTATTTTGAAGGAGGCTGTACATAAACTTCCTCAATAAGATCACCATTAAGAAAGTCATTCTTGATATCCATTTGAAACAAAGGCCACTTGCAAACAAAAATAATTGCAAGTAAAATACGAGCTGGGGTAAGGCGGGCTACAGGAGCAAATGGCTCTTTTAGTCAATACCATATTCCTGTGTAAAGTCTTTTGTTACCAAATGGGCTTTTGGAAGCTTAAAGGAGCCATCATAGCGAGTCTTAATTTCATAGACCCATTTGCATCCAACGACTATTTTTCTAGGAAGAATATCAACAAGATCCGAAGTATGGGGTCTGGCCAATGCATGTAACTCATCGTGCACCCCTTGCTACCAAGCAGGATCAGAACTAGCTTCACAATAAGTCTTAGACTGATGTAAATAAATAATAGTAAAAAATAATGAAAGTCCTAAAGATATGCCGGAGATTTTCGTGCTCGCTGTGGACGAGCTTGAAAGGAATGTGGAGAATCAGTAACCTCAGAGATAGATGGTGAAGCTTAATCAGGTGTAGCATGATTAGCAGGTCGGGCAGACATCTCAAGAGGGGCCATAAAGTCATCAAGAGGTGGCATACCAGTTTCATCAGAGTCAATAAATAGTAGAACAAATGAATTAGTAATAAATCAAACAATGGTTGAATGACGTAAATGAAAAGAAGAGATGGAGGAGAACATCTTATGTTCCCTGAAAATAGCATGGCGAGAGATACGTAAGCGATTGGAGATAGGATCCCAACACCTATACCCCTCATGTTCAATACCATACACAATGAAACATCAAAGGCATTCATGAGGTTCCAATTTTGTAAGCTCATGGGGTTGGAAAAGAACGAAACAAGCATAACCAAAGACTTTAAGCATACTATAGTCTGGATCGCGAAGAGGACTCATATAGACAATTATAGGGAGTTTGATTACCAATGGTGGGATAAGCAACACGATTGATGGTATAGACAACTGTAAGAGTAGTGTCCCCAAAAATGTTTTAGGACAAGAAGCAAAAATAAGCAAAGTACGAACAATGTCTAAAATGTGTCGATGTTTGCGTTCTGGAACATGATCTATAAGCAATGGTTCCATCCTTTGGAAGAAGTTGGAGAAACTCTTCTGATTTGTATTCCATGGCATTATCAGTACAAAGAAGCTTGATATTATGATAGAATTAGGTTTTAACATGGTAACAAAAGTATGATATGTTTGAGATAATTCAGATCAAATGTCGTATTGAATATAACCATGTAAAAAGAGAATAATAATCAATAAAAATAACAAAATATTTGGATACTCTCATAGTAGTGCTTGGAGAAGGCCCTCAAATATCAGAGTGAACGAGATCAAATGGAACACAAGAAATGGAAGTACTTTGATGAAATGGGAATGAAGGTTGTTTAGCAAGCTACATGGTAAACAATCAAAATTTTTATAATTAAATACACCTAACAAACCAGTAGATACTAGATGACGTAACGAGGACATGAAACATGACCTAAATGAGAGTGCCATAACTCAAGAAAATTTCATGAAGCTACGGAGGAAGCAGGTTGAAGCGGAATGGTAGCGATGAGGGATGGATAAACTGATGAACTCAAACAGTGTCCAACTTTATGGCCGATCTCAATAGTTTCACTCGTCTCTGGATCCTGCACATGATAACTAGTACAAGAAAAATGCAAATCAAAACTAAGATCACGAAGTCGACCAACAGAGATGAGGTTTAACTTAAGAGAAGAGATAAAAATAAGTATCAAAAGAGACAAGGTAGATGTAGAGACATAATCAACATGGGGCCACATGAGAACCACCAACGATATGAATGAGTGGATAGTGAAATATGTTGCTTGGAGACAAAATAAAAAGAATTAGAGGTCGTGCAATTGTAGCATTCATAATTCAAATACCAAGATGAGTTACCTAAAGTAACCGAAAGGGAAGAGAAAGATAGAGTATCAGAATAAGACATGATTTATTTTACTATTTTAGCAACATTATTATCTGAGAGAGCAGAAGACGAAGAATTGTTCAAGACATCATTAGCAACAACAGTAGAATGGAAGGAGGCTTGAACCTATATTGAATCATGGGTTTCGGTGGAGTACTAGTTGAGCTGGTGTTCTTGGACCATTTATCAGGATTACAAGAACAGTCTTGTGGGAAGTGACCAGTGCCAACTGAACGACATAGTCTGCAAGGGTGTACATGGAAATCAAGAATCATAAAACTGAACTTATGGCAGTAGTGGAATTCCCATTGAAAGGAAGAAGATGACGAACATTTTGTAGCTGATGAGGGTGAAGGACTGTGGTAAGGTTGGGAGGGAGCAGCAAGAACAAATCAGAATGATGGGTCTGTAGAATGACAAGTTTCTTAAGAAAGAAGTTCAGCAACGACATTATCTAGGGTAGATAATGGACTCCGGTGCAAAAGTGAGCTTCAAACAGCTTCATAAGCATCAGTTAGAGACATAAGAAACTGAATAAAGCGAATGTGGTCATGATAAACACTAAAATTAGCTAAATCATTAGAAGAAGTCATGGCAGTTCTCAAAGTTCCAATTAATCTCCAATCCATTACATCTGAGAAAAGAAGCTATTGATAGATTGACAGCTTCTTGTTTCCAAAGTGAATCATGAAGCTGGTATTGATGAGCAAGATGTGCAGTAGTGCATCGGTGAGCCAAAAGATCCCAAATTCTTTGGCAGTATTATAGCAACCAAACTGTTGGTATGCAGACAAAACAGAGATATTGCAGAATTAGGTGATTATCGAGATAATATTGGATTAAATGGTTCGAAGTATGTGTTAGTGAACAGATTTGACAGGTTTGAGATAATCTGGCAGGTTAACGACCCAAGAGTTCGGGGCGGCGCTCCAGATTTCTGGGACGTTACAGTTGGTATCAGAGCAATTTGATCCTATGAAATTAAAAGCATAGTCATATGATTCTATAGGCAAGAAACCACCGAGTGTAGGTAACACGATTCTGTGGAATCGAATTCTGGTTAACGAGATCGGGGTAGGATGATGGTAGAGTTAAGAAGTATGCTTTCGACTAGTCATTGTGTTGTTCTTTATACCCGTGTTGGTATAACCCTGATAACTGTTTATTATATCCGTACGGTCAGAATTTGAAGCTTTGGCAGTTGAGATATTATAGAGGGCCTAGGGTCCCCGATAGATGAGATTCCAACAGGTTTGTATAAGGTGATTATGGATCTTATCCCCAGTCTTGAAGAGACTTGACCAAACAATCTTTAGATTGGGAAATGTACTGTGTATGGAAGTTTTATGACTGTGTAGAGACAACCCTACCTAATAAGGGAAACAGTAGAACCCTAGAACTAATGGTTACAATTCTGAACACTATGAATCTGATTCCAACTTTGATGACCTAGAATCTGGCAACCGGCAGCAAGGACCGAATCCGGTTTAACAATAACCATAACCTCCAGATAAGAGTACCTTGGGTGAACTTAAAAAATGAGATGCGATTAGTTATAGGGGCTATTAGACCCCATAGGGATAGCGAACTGGATTGGCAAAGCAGAGGAAATTTTGAGAAACTAATTGTATAAGTTTTGGGCAATTGTAAGTAAAGTGATGAAAGATTGAATTTGTTGTATATAAATTGAAAGGAGAGGCTGATCAATGGTGGGAAATGGTAGTGAAGAGTCAGATTCATTGGCAATTGACTGATATTACTTGGGAACACTTTAGAGAATTACTTTCGACTGTTATCTTGCGAGACTTTATGAACAGATGTGAGGGAGTCATTAATGTGAGGCAAGCAGACTAAGAGTCGATAGATGAGGTTGAGATGGGATTTTGTTGCCCCGCTAGAATTTTGGTAAGAATGCTATTGACGAAGGCAAGAAGCTGCCAGAAGTCTAAGCAGGGTTTTAGGCCTAAACTGAGAGATAGAGTGACTCTAGCTCGATTGACGAGCAGTATGGAATGTCTTTACCTAGTATGTGCTTTGGAATAGTCTAAGTATGATAACGGAAGAAGGCATGAGTAAATACAGGGCGGATAGAAAAGAGATAAGTAAGAATTTCCCCCGATTAGAATTGTAGGAGCTGACAGTCGTCAGCGAGAAGTTTTTACAGTCGGCACAGTACAGTGCCCAAGGTTAAAGGTTGGGGCAGAATCAGGGATTCAGGCCCACTTCGGTTTGGTGATTCTGAGATTTGGATAGAGTTCTGAAATTCGATTGAAAAATGATATGGGATTTAAGGAAACACAGGGTGAAGGCACTCAATTAGTTCAGAGTACTAGAGTTGAACCATCGCAGAGTTCCAAAGTTTGACCTACGTAGATGACTGGTCAGGGTGGCAGGTCAATATTTCGGCCACCCCATGTGTCAGGTATGGGAGAAGTCAGAATGGTGAGTTATGGAATAAAGTGACCGAATGATATGTTAGGCATGGCAGTGTGGAGCATTAAGTTCGAAACTGAGTGTTTGTGAACAATAATCTGCGTGTACCTATTGCTGGTGTAATAGCAAATAGTATACCTCAGCAGGAAAGATGACAAGGTTGGTAGGGGCAGTGGCCCAGAACATCATCTAAATTTTGTTCAATGTCTACTTAGGATGTTGTCCCGTCAATGACGTGGTGTCAGGCACTTTACAGGTTAACCCATTAGATGCGTGTATACTATTTAAGTTGGGAGCATCATATTTTTACATCTGTTACTTTGGCATAGAGATTGAGGATGAAGATCCGTCCTTTAAGAACTGATATTATGATAAGTACGCCGTTAAGAGAGTTTTTGACTGTTTTGTGGTTCTCTGTGAATGTACAGTCTATGTTTGGGATAAAGATCCTTCTATGGACCTCATTCTATTTGCTGTCCAGGATTTTGATATCATACTAGGTATGAATTGGTGATTTGCTAATCACGCATCCGTGTATTGTCAGGGAAAACCCTAGTCGTATCTGGAAAGTTTATAAGGTATGAGCAGTAGTTAAGTTAGTGATTTGATTTATGAGTAAGAATAGTGTTTTGGAAAATGACTAGTGTTAAGACTGAAAATTTTGGTTTAAGGGTACAAGAAGGGATTTGGAATTTTGCTCTGTCATCTGATTCATTCTTTTGCATATTGAACTCAAGTGTGACTTAATTGAATGTCAGTTTACGCTGAGACGTCAGAGAAGATGTCATTCATGCTGAGTCGTCTTATCCCTTTCTGAAATATCTATCTATTCCTTTTGAACCTATTTGGACTTGAGGGTAGTATCGGACCCATTGGCCATGAAAAAGTTACGAATCTTATTAAGGACCAATAATTCCTTTCCGATTTTGATTGTTCCGAGTCATGTGTTGACTTTACTTCGTTAGATCTATATCATTGTCTCTGTGTTTGTTGTTTCTCTGGAATATCACAGAATTCTGTTGTGAACCCCGAGAGCCAATATGCATGATTTTTGTTAAAGAATTTTTTGTGTTTTGATTGCATGATTGTGATTATTGTTATCATTATTGGTATAGTTTCCCCTATCTGTATATGAGGTTGGGTAGAATCCTAAGCCTTAGATAATCTGTGAGCGAGAATTGACTCTGGGAACGTGGATTAGGTTTGAATAAGCTATTCGATGATTCGGTATAAGATGAAAAATCGGTTGAACCTGCGACAGTAAACCGCTGGTTATTTGCTTTTGGAATCGAAAGATTTTAATGGTTTAACAAAAACAGATGATTGAAGGATGAAGTTATAAGATTTTTGTGAATAATGTAACTGTGAATCAGAAGTGATGTGATAATTTAGAGCGTTAAACTTTAGTGGAAGTGCAAGACATGTGAGTGCAAAATCATATTTCATGTTGTGTTAAGATAATACATCTCTCTGTAATGACTCCAGTAATAGTTTGGACTTATTTGATTTAAGATACCAGAGTGTGCAGTGAAACCATAGTGATTATAATTTTCGGTCGTTCTGTAAAGTGTACGCAAAACCGTAAATATTCAGTACATAGCTATGTTAAAATAACACGCCTCTTGGTGACGAACTTGGCAATCATTTGGACTCATTGTTTTGAGGTATTAGAGTGTGCAGTGAAAGCCTAATGGCTACAACTTTTGTTGTCTGTTGTGAGGTGTAAGTGCTTATATAAATTGGTTATTCTATCCATGTTAGCCTTGGTAGACCGCATGTCATGTGTGACCATAGTTTAGTATTTCAGTATGCCTTGATCTTAGAATTGAGCTTACAGTCATAAGAAAATCATGCAATTGATGGAATCTCTGGTATAGTATCAGCATATCACAGTTGAAGCCTGTTGTATTAGAGTTTGATTCAATTCAGTATATGTGCGTTGGGTTCGGAGTGCTGCAGATTTAATTCAATGAATTCGTATTAGCTAAGTCACTATCTGTGAAGTTCTGAATAGTTAAAGTGCGAGTGATAATTTGACAGGTTTGAGTTTAGCATTACGATGAAAAATTTAAACAGTTGCGTCTGAATATTCGTGGGACAAGAATCTGGGTGTGGGAGTCAGAGATAGCTTAGCTACTATGAGATAGTTATCAGAGTTCTGCAACTGAAGCATAATGCGTAGACGTTATAAGTGAAAGGATATCCGACAACAAATTTCAAGACGGAATTTTTATAAAGGAGGAAGAATGTAATATCCTGAATTTTGGAAGCTGTTTAAAATAGCCATCCGTGACCCGAAATATAGACGGGCGTTAATTCTGAGCAATGTTCGGGTATTGGTAGTGCATATGAGCTTAAAAAGATTTTTGGGGCAAAAGTGTAAATTTTGAAACTTTGGGAGGCATAATGGTAAATTAATGATTTTAGCAATGAAAAATAATAAAATGAATGTTAGTATATATTTTTAGTGATGTTTAATCAAATTGAGAATGATGAGAATGACTTTGGAGCTTGAATGCAATTATAAGAAATTTGGGACTATTTTGTAAATATGAAAACTTGAGGGGTTAATTTGTAATTCTTGAAAGTATGCATGATGTGTCAAACTATGAGGATGAGTTGGCCACCTCTTGCTTGTTGCTTTGTGACTAATCTAATTTTATTATAAGATATAGATAGGATAAGATCTCTAAGGGATTAAAGAAGAAAAATAAAAGAGAAATTCGGGAAAGATAAGGAAAAGAAGAAGAGAAGGCCAAGAAGAACAAGAAAACAGAGCAAGCAGGGAAAGGAAGGGAAGGGAAGAGAAGAAAATAGGTGGGCGAACCGAAAACCAATAGAAAATGCGAGAGAGATTTGGGAAAGGTTTTCAAGGGTAATTCTTCTACCCCTTAGTATTTATTTTTAGTGAGTATTTTTTATGTGCCTAGTGTGTGTGTGTATAACTGTGTGTGTACCGAGGTTGCGTGTATATATAGGTGTGTATACAAGTGTAATTAAGTGAATTCTTGAATAATCTTAGGTTGTTGTGTGGATTTATGAAGTTGGTAAATGTAATTGTGAAGTTTCCATGAATTTCCGAGGGGTTAGGGTATGTGAGATGTGTGTGTGTTTTCAATGGGTTAGTGTGTGTTTGTTGTGTGTGTGTGTGTTTCGGGTGAGTGTGTGTGTTCATATGTGTGTGATTGTGAGAATATAAGGTGCATAGGTGTGTGTTTTATTGTGTATTAATATGAATTTTGGATATATATATATATATATATATATATGTATAGGTAAAGGGAAATGAAGGAGGGTGTTACAATGAGTGGCTTTGTGGGTGTATTACCTGGGAAGTGGGCTGCCGAGAGGGAAGAACAGGGATGGTGAACAGTAAAGCAGGGTTAAATTAAAGTTAACTGCAAAGTGTCGCTAAAGATTATTTATTCCAACAGTTTCTTTGCAAGTTTTTAGAAAATGTTTAAAACTTTATTTGGACAAAATCTAAAATAATAACCTCTATTATTTTTACGAGACGTACGCTCTGAAATATTTTGAGAATTTTCGATGTCCGCAAATGGTGTTAAATTAGAGTATTGATTAAGCGAAAGTCCAGATTTATTTAACCTAGTTAGAGAGTTATTTTAATTTGGAAATTTTACTCAAACTCTATTTTACTGATATGATTCATTATCTAAATTTCGTGCCATTCTGAGACCGATAGGTATTTTTTTTGCTAAACTGGCCTTTTAGCAGTCGATCTGGACACTAATTTAGAGTTTTTGGGCAAAAATTCTCTAAAATAGTTTTTAGGCCAGAAATGATATCAGGATGCTTAAAATAGCATTTAAAGATGTTTTTGAAAATCTTTCGGTGCCAGAAACCCCAGGGGTATTTTGGTAATTTGACTTAAGAAAGATATTTTTATGTAAATTCACATACAGTAAGATTGTTTAGGTAATTTTACTTGCAAGAAAGTTGTTTTGGTGATTGAAGTTCAGAGGGATATTTTGATGATTTTACACATGTTCTGCCTTGTATAGATAGAGAATCCCATAGGCTGTCGTACTTGTATTTGTTGTGTCATAAGAATAATTTTTGTTTTAGTGGGGGCACCATTTATAATTCTATTTAGCATCTTGTCTTTAAGAAGTTTTCATTTTTAGTGAAGTTTTCAAGTCCTAGAGGTAAAAAAAACCTACAGTGTTAATTGATTACACTGTAGGTATACAAATTGATTATGGTAGTGTTGGCATAAGTAGAAATTAAAGTGTTGGCATAAGTAGAAATTACCGTAGACATAGCCTATGCCTATGGAAGTGTATCGTGGGTGGTTCTTTTGATGGCATAGACATATGCCTACAGTAGTAGACACATAAGCCTACAGCCGTTCGGTAGGGACATACATATGCTGGGTTTGGCATAAGTCCCTTCTGCCAACGGTTTGTAAGAATTTTGCTTACAAATATATCGTAGGCCTTTTCATTTATGAGTTTATGGTTTTTTAGACTTTTACCGATGGTTATACATATGGTTTTCAAGACTTTTACCTACAAATATACGTGCATGTCCACCGGCATCAAAGCTCGCCTTGAAGTCCAACATTGTTTGGAACTATCATACCCTAAGAGCCCAAGACATGAGTGCATGTTCAGTTCGCTACTATTGTCCCCAACACTACTTTATGGTGATACCGTAGAGTCTAGTGTCATTTACGATGCTTCACACATACAAAATGAGTCCAACTTGACCTAAAAGTTTAAACCAAACAAACTTGGTTCCATAACACAACTACTACCACTCTAATAAAATTCAACTTAGAAAACACATTTTATACATCACTAAGAAAAAGTTTCCTTATAACAAGTCCGTTGCGTCACCTTTTATTTAGCACAACCACTTAGGGTCAACTTAGGGTGTATTTGAAACCTATTTCAAAATTCTGTTTTTTTTTTTTAAAAAAAAAACAAAACTAAACCCTCTTTGCGTTTTCTTATTTTATAAAACTAATGGGTTGTTTCATAGTAGTTTTGTATATTTTGTTTTTATTTTTATTTTTTATTTTTTCTCTTTTCTTTTTAACTTTACCCTCTTCTTTTTTCTTTCATTATTCAGTGCTTGAGAACTGTTGCTGAATTCCTATGTTCAACAACTAGAAGTACCCCCAACACGACCAACACATTTTCTCTGCCATTGTCTAAATACTGTTATGACATTAACACACTAGCCAATTAGGGCTTTATTAGGTTTGATTGGGGCTTAATTGGGGTAAATGAATTTGAATGGCTTAGAATTTACCCACGCAAATCGAAAAAGCTAGGACTATTCCATGTATGAAATCTTGTACTTGTGTTTCTTGCAAGGATATTGATGGTCAACATGATGGTGGATTTGGATTTAGAGGAGAGGCGGTGCCATGGTGGTGACCGATGTTAGAAGGTTTGGTGTTCGGTAATGTTGGTCAGTGGTGTTGGTGCTTGTGGTTATCGGTGGCTATGGTGGTTGCAGGTATTTATGGGTGTGGTCATTGGTGGCGGTGGCGGCGGCGGGCGGTGGCTATGGTGGTTGATGATGTTGGCAACTTTGGTGTTTGGGTGTATTGATCAGTGGTGGTGGTGGTAGATCAAGGATATGTGGTTGTAGTTGTTGGCCGCGTTTGTAATTTGTTGTTTGGGGGTGTTGGCTAGTGGTGGTAGTGGTAGTGGCGGTCAATGGGTATGGTGGTTGGTAATGTTAGTGTTCGGTGTTCTTGGGTGATAGGTGTCGATGATGAAGATATTGAACGAAAGAAAAGATATAAAATGCTTCCGACAAAAAATGAAAGAGGGTCTTAGGAAAAAATCAAAACTGAAAACTCCAAAATGAAGCTTTAAAAAATAACGTCAGTTTGAAAACTGGTTTATAAGATTGAAAGGGGAAAAAAAACTATAACTATCTGTCAAATGCTGATTTCTTTTCTAGTCTCGTTTAGACAGCTTGGAGAGGGAGGCAGAAATACCATGACAAGTTAGACATCTTTTCTCTCATTCTGGATTGAACTGTTATTTTGATCGGAGATATTGTACGACATATTAATTGGAGATATGAACCAATTAGGGTGAGGATTAATTTGCTGGTGGAGAGAGTGACCAATTTACTGTGTTCTACATTGATTTGTTGAGGTGCATGTATACGTGCACCAAAGCAAAGTACATGCACCTAAGAGAACGAATCACACATATCTAAGAACATCGTTTGCCCTATCAAACCCTAGAAAAAAAAACTCAATAAATATACTGTGTGCGCCATATGAAACCCCACGAAAAAAACATTCAATAAATTCAAAGGTAAATTACAAAGATGAAAGGTACTCTGTTGCTTTATCTGTGATCTGATCTCATGTCGAGGTGCTATCCATGCAAGGATCTACTCATATTTTATGTCTAAGATAGATTCTAGGGATAATTACACTAATATCCCTGAGGTTAGGGTGAAATTACTGGCATGTCCATTAATTTGGACAAATTACACTTATATCCATTGACCAAATGGAATAGAAAAATACATAATAATTTTGACAAAAATATTTTATTGCCCCTAAATGAAATTAAAATTCCATTTTCTTTTATCTTTTTTCTCTCCTCCCCATCACCTCATTTCAAACACAAAAAAAAAAACCCTAACAACATCAAGGCAAACATTGGCAGCAATGGCTCTGGGAAGCGAGTTAAAGGAGTGGGTCTGGTGCCACGAGTGTAGGGAGTGGCCACCGCTGTCGTTGTCAGAGGAGGAGGAGGAGGAGATGGGCGATAGGCGTCTAGGTCGTTGTGGAGGTAAATTGGTGCCTGCTCCGATTCAGCGGCTTGATCTCGGCCATTGGAGTTTGAAGCTTCTGCTAATGGAGATGTTGATATACGAAGAGGGGTGGGGCTGGCGGTGTGGGGCGATGGAGGGCACTGGCGGCATTGGGCGACGGAAGGGGCTGCTGGGGGGTGGGTGGTAGGGGAAAAAGATGGAGGGGGAAGCGCAACGTCGCTGGCGATGGGGACAACGCTGGCAGGACATTGGTCGCCGATAGTGGGAGAGGCCAAACGCGCTGGTTAGGCGACGCATGTGTTGGGAAGAAAATTGGAGAGAACAAATCAATTTCTTTTGAAAATTGGAGAGAGAATAGATCAATTTTCAAAACCCTAATTTTCAAATAAAGGTTTTGAAAACGTATATTGAAAATTAGGGTTTTCTTACAAACCCTAGTTTTCATATAAGGTTTTGAAATCCTAATTTAAACATTTTAATTAATTATTCAGAATATACGATATAAGGACAATATTGTTATTTTAAAAACACGTAACGATGACATAAAAAAAATACATTTTTTGGATGGAATCCTAACCGATGGATACAAGTGTTATAAAATTATAATTTTTAGTCACTGTATGTTACATTTTAAAACTTAATGTTCTTTACTGTAATTTCGCCCTAACCTCAGGGACATTACTTTAATTATCCCTAGATTCTAATACAATGTAAGCTTTGTCTTGTATCATATGACATCGTACAGTGGATTGCCGGAAGCATTGTCTTGTATCATGCGAGATCGTATAGTGGATGGCCGGCCCTAATCTTCTATTTTGGATGATCAACCATGACCTTCACAGAAGACCTACTGCGACCTTCTGTCTCTCTTTTATCTGTATAGTCCAGGATCCTCTGCTACGTGAAGAGGGTTGATATATATACTTATAGCAACATATTTTTGTAGTGAAAGCTGTTACAGCAGATGTGCAGTACAAGACATGAGCAAAATTATTACATTCGGAAGTTCTGCTAAAATTTGCTAGAGGTTTGATCACCTTGATGGTTTTAACGCCTGTTCTACTACCACGGCTCTTAAGAAACAATTTCTAGTTGGATCTTCAGCTAATATAACTAGATGGCTAAATTTCTAGTTGGATCTTTGTTGGAACTGAAGCTGCAACTATGAAAGAAGCAATAACAAGAGGAATGTAAAGATTAAAAGAAATAAGATCACATTGGTATCGACCTGGGCCAGTAGAAGGACATTTCATACTTATTACAACAAGCGCGTGTTATGAACTTTCACTTTTTATACATGTTCTCTCGAACACTATACTTTGAAATGCTTGAGCCGGAGAACATCAATTTCGGGATTCTTAAAATTTCCATACTTCCTTGATCCGTAGTATTTTCCCCAGTTAAATGCCCTGTATTTTGCTGGGTTTTGCTCGTTTGTTAACTCCTCTATGGGCTCCATCACCACATAGTAGGCTGGGTTGAAGAAGAACGGAATAGAAAATCTTTCTCTCTCAGAGTTCACCTTTGCCCTGTGCACCAAACTCACGTACTTCTTGTTACTCCAGACCTATACAAATACACAATACCGATATGCCACAGAGTTAGCAAATAAAACCTCGCAAAATGAGAAACTAGAGCTATAGTGTGACTCCTAATCAAAATTGGAGAAAGTATTTATTTTACCAACTGAGAAAAGGTGATGACGTGTACCTCAAGCATGTCACCCATATTAATAACATAAGCATCCGGAACAAATTTAACAGGAATCCATTTTCCATCAAATGTTCGCTTTGCTTCGAGGCCACCGGCACTATCTTGAGAAAGAATGGTCAAGGCACCAACATCCGTGTGTTCATGAGTACCAAGAACGAGCTGAGGGGTGGGACAAGGAGGACAGTGAATGAGGCGACCCATGCTAGTGTGATCCTTAAAGAAACCATTCAACCGCTGTCTTGGTAAGCCTAAGCTCAGTGAGATGAGTTCCATCAACTTGAATGAAAGTCTTTCCATTTCCTGGCCATATTGTACGCATGCCTCCCTGGTAATGGCCACAAAGTCAAGTTATTAACAGATGAAATGGCACAAGTAATAAAATTCGGCTCATAGATATATATTTCAAGAATTGTCAAGAAAAGAATCAATATACTTGACAGGTACCTGAAATCAGAGGGATATTCAGGCCAAGAATGAATGAGCTCTCTTGGTGTCGTGTCCTCGGGATCGTACGACATAGGCGTTTCAGTTTGCTTTTCCAAGGGAAAATCAAACACCTCTTTCCAGTCATTAACATTCTTTGCAAACTCTTCGTATCCATAGTCGTATGGCTTCACTCCGCCAATATCCTTCCTCAACTTCCTCTTCTCGTCGGTCGGCTGAGCAAAGAACTTCTTCATTGCCAACTCGAACTTGGCATGAAGTTCCAGCGGCACCCCATGGTTTACCACTTGAAATGCTCCCCACTTCTCGCATGCATCCGCAATTTCAGCCACCACAGCAGCAATGCTGCCGGAGAGGTCAATGACCGGGAAGTCATTGGCTTGGGTAGATACTGCAAAACAACCTGCCATCGCTTTGAATAAGTTACAGAGACTAACTTATAAACTTGTTTAACAAAAAGCTTGGGGCAACAAACTTTATATAGTGAGAGGTTGAGCAACACTTTACATTACACGTGTTAAGAGTTGACCATAGTGAGGGCCAACTTTGGCGTCCCAAGGCATATTTGACGTAGCTTTCGCGTCTTAACGGGGTTAAGACAAAGTAATAATTGTTTACTCTTCATTGATTATACTAGGTAGTTTCCAATTTGCATATTTCATTGTCAAGAAAATTGACAACATGGAGCGAAACAGCGTCCTTTTTTTTTTTTTGTTTCTAGTTAACTTTCCTGCATGATTGTGGATCAAAGTGATTGATCGTTAGAAAACCAAAGACTAGAGACTTATGGCTAGTGGCGAGTTTAATATTGTTCTTTCATCAGTCTTCATGCTATCACTTTCTTGGAAGCTGACATAAAATAATCAAGGTTAACTTATTCAAACGTGGAAAGGTCGGTGTTACCAATTATACATGCAGGTAGAAAGCAAAGACTTCCTTTTCTTGGTTGGTACGTGATGCCAAGGAAAGTGGGTTCGCAGTCGACGTGGAGGTGCCACAAGGAATGCAGTCCGACTCGGATGCCAAGTGTGATGATGTGAGACACAGCAAGGGCGGAGCAAGGGCAGAGACCAAGGGCTTCCCAGACAGAGCTTGAGGGTGGCAGTGCTGCGAGGGCGATGGCGCAGAGTGAATACACGACGACAGTCACAGTCTGATGCTTATGTCCGAAGTCAGGGTCCTGTATGTTTCTCTCTCTAGGATTCTAGAGTGAGAAAGTGAAAGTGTTCTGAAAATGTCCACAAAAATCCCCCCTCTAAATGAATTCTCAAGACCTCTATTTATAGAGGTTGAGATGATGATGTCATCACGCGACACGTGGCGCTCCCCTGGAGTGACACGTCACCGAGGGGTCCACAGCTGTCGGTGCTCTGCGGACTGTCGAATCGCATATTCACCCGGTCTGCCCTGCACAGCGTCGCTCTGTCTGTCTGGAAAGACTGGCTCCCACAGCGTCGGTGTGGCCAGAGAAACCCCTTTGATCTAGACTCCAATCCAAGCCCTTGCAGAGTCCCACAGGCCTGGCAGTGGTGGTGAAGACCCGACGCCCAACTGCCAGGCAGACTAGGCGCGATGCCCTCCGAAGACCTGCTCCCGTCTCGGAGTGACCCGGGGGTCATAGTCCATAGGGGTGCCAACGCAAGCCCCCAGTGCGCCGGAGCACATGTCATGAGAGTGGTGCGGCGACGAACGTCGCGAAGCAATACTTGGTGCCGGGGGCACGCATGATGAGAATGGCGCACGGGCGCGGCGACGAAGGTCGCGAAGCTATAGTTGGTGCCGGGGGCATGCATGATGAGAATGGCGCACGGGCGCGGCGACGAACGTCGCGGAGCTATACTTGGTGCCGGGGGCACGTATCATGAAGATGGCGTACGGGCACGTCGACGAACGTCGCGGAGTTATAGTTGGTGCCGTGGGCACGTATCATGAAGATGGCGCACGGGCGCGGCGACGAACGTCGCGGAGCTATACTTAGTGCCGGGGGCACGTATCATGAAGATGGCGCACGGGCGCGGCGACGAAGGTCGCGAAGCATATACTTGGTGCCGAGGCACACGTCATAAGAATGGCGCATGGGCGCGGCGACGAAGGTCGCGGAGCATATACTTGGTGCCGAGGCACACGTCATAAGAATGGCGCATGGGCGCGGCGACGAATGTCGCGGAGCATATACTTGGTGCCGAGGCACACGTCATAAGAATGGCGCATGGGCGCGGCGACGAATGTCGCGGAGCATATACTTGGTGCCGAGGCACACGTCATAAGAATGGCGCATGGGCGCGGCGACGAAGGTTGACGAACGGGCACGCGTCGGGTGTCCCGAAGATGGGATTTGAGCTGAGTGCACCGTCATAAGATGATGAATGCATGGTAATGCAAGGGAAGAATGTCGCGGAGTGACGGGTCGGTGGCAGTGCGCGACTTTGGGCGTTGGGCATCGCGAAAGATGGGTTTGAGCTGAGTCGCGAGGTTATGACACGTAACGAGGTTGATGGCGACGGACGTGCGAGGTTGAATGACAACGTCGGAGGTTGATGGACGACGGACGTCGTCAGGTTGATGGACGGGTCGCGAGGTTGATGTGATACGTCGCGAGGTTGATGGACGATGGACGTCGCGAGGGATGCGACGGACGTCGCGAGGTTGATGCACGACGGACGTCGCGAGGTTGATGGACGACGGACGTCGCGAGGTTGATGGACGACGGACGTCGCGAGGTTGATGGCACGACGGACGTCGCGAGGTTGATGGAGGACGGACGTCGCGAGGTTGATGCACGACGGACGTCGCGAGGTTGATGGACGACGGACGTCGCGAGGTTGATGGACGACGGACGTCGCGAGGTTGATGGACGACGGACGTCGCGAGGTTGATGGCGACGGACGTCGCGAGGTTGATGGACGACGGACGTCGCGAGGTTGATGGACGACGGACGTCGCGAGGTTGATGGACGACGAACGTCGCGAGGTTGATGGACGACGGACGTCGTGAGGTTCATGCACGACGGACGTCGCGAGGTTGATGGACGACGGACGTCGTGAGGTTCATGCAGGACGGACGTCGCGAGGTTGATGGACGACGGACGTCGTGAGGTTGATGCACGAAGGACGTCGCGAGGTTGATGCACGACGGACGTCGCGAGGTTAATGGACGACGGACGTCGCGAGGTTCATGAACGACGGACATCGCGAGGTTGATGGACGACGGATGTCACGAGGTTCATGCACGGACGTCCATAAACATCGCGGAGGTGCAAAGACTTGAGAAAACAAGTACGCGCGGGAGGAGAGGCCATAGGCCAAAGATTGGGGGAAGGCCAAGGCCACCACAAAGTTTTAAAAAGGATGTTGTGCGAAAAGTGAAGAACCGGGGGGGGGAGGGAAGGCCAAAGCCAACCTCCCATGGCCTTGGGTGAGGCCGAGGCCGACCCTATGGCCTTGGGTGAGGCCGAGGCTGACCCCATGGGGTTGGCCAAGGCCTTTGCCCCTTGACCCCGTTGCCCCGGTTGCGCCGTCGGTCGATGTTTTTGGTGAAGAAGTTCTCGGGTGGTTTTGGTGTGACGAACGTGCTACCGTGAGTGACGTTGATGTAAAATAATTGGTGACTAAGTCGAACGTGAGGCGTGTGAAGCAAAGAATGCACGTGACTTGGGCTCCCGCACTTTGACCGGTTCGAAGCGTTGAAGAATTGACTGTTGAATCCGTTGACGTGTTCTCGTGAAATGGGACCCTTATTGGGCCCTTGGGTACGACCAGAATAGGTTGGGAACATAAGCCCCCTGCTTGGGGTGTGCGCGGAGGGGCAACCCGAGCAGGCACCGCACGCATAAACACTTAGCAAGATTTTGGTATTGTTTGGTCGGTGAGCTGTTGAGGTCGTCAAAGCATGATGATGATGAAGAGTAGGTGGCTCGAGCCACCTCGTGCACCACCTACAAAAGCATGGAATGCTTGGGGGTTGAGACAAAGGCACGATGATAAGACGCAGGGGCGCGAGCATGTAAACGGCGTCCGGGTGACGGACGACACCCTGGCGGAGATAGTGTCCTGGAGGAGTCGCCTATCCCGTGGGTGAGTCCTTGTGCTGGAGCACTCAGAGCACGTGAAGGTAGGATCTCGGAGGAGCTGTCTACCTGACAGGCCAAGTAGCATCCCGGAGGAGCCGTCTACCTGGCGGAAGGGTGTTTAAGAGCTCCCGGACGGAGATAGTGTCCCGGAAGAGTCACCTATTCCGTAGGCCGAGGTAGCATCCCGAAGGAGCCGTCTACCTGGCCAGCCGAGGTAGCATCCCGAAGGGGCCGTCTACCTGGCGTAAGGGGAGTTGAAGAGCTCCCTGACAGAGATAGTGTCCCGGATGAGTCGCCTATTCTGTAGGCCAAGGTAGCGTCCCGGAGGAGCCGTCTACCTGACCGGCCGAGGTAGCATCCCAGAGGAGCCGTCTACCTGGCGGAAGGGGAGTTGAAGAGCTCCCTGGCAGAGATAGTGTTCCGGAGGAGTCGCCTATCCCCGTGGTGAGTCCTTGTGCCGGAGCACTCGGAGCGAGTCAGGGTAGCATCCCGGAGGAACCGTCTACCCGACTTGCCAGGTAGCATCCTGGAGGAGCCGTCGTTGATTGTGCCGGTGATGGCTTTAAGGTTGAGAGCCCATCCCGTAGTTGATTATGCTGGCGATGGCTTTAAGGTTGTGAGCCCATCCCGTAGTTGATTGTGCCGGCGATGGCTTTAAGGTTGTGAGCCCATCCCGTTACGAGGGGTCCTCGTGCTGGAGCACTACGAACGGAGCCCCCCGTGATGCTGCACACTCCGGAGAGTGGGTCGAAGCATGTTCCATGTCCATGGCGGGGGCGTATGGTGTGGTGAATAAGTGTGATGCCCAAAGGCTTGTATCATGATTGTTGCACATGGGCGCGGCGGAGTGAGTAAGGTGTCAGGGGCGTAGTGTGAGGTCCGGGCGACGGGGGTAGCGGAGTGACATCCGGGCGACGGAAGTCGCGGAGATGATGTCCGGGCGACGGGCGTCCCTGAGATGAGGTCCGGGCGATGGGGGTCACGGAGATGATGTCGGGGCGACGGGGTCGCGAAGATGATGTCTGGGCGACGGGGGTCGCGGAGATGAAGTCCAGGCGACAGGGGTCGTGGAGATGATGTCTGGGGTGACGGGGGTCGGGGGTCGACTGAGATGATGTCCGGGCGACGGGCGTTGCGGAGATGAAGTCCGGGCAACAGGGGTCGCGGAGATGATGTCTGGGGCGAAGATGATGTGGGGTCACGGAGATGATGTCCGGGCGACGGGGGTCGCGGAGATGATGTCCGGGCGACGGGGGTCGCATCGCGGAGATGATGTCCGGGCGACGGGGGTCGCAGAGATGATGTCCGGGCGATGGGCGTCGCGGAGATGATGTCCGGGCGACTGGCGTCGCGGAGTCGGTGCTCGGGCGACACGCGATGCATGACCGTCAATGTTGCAAATTTTTTTTTTTAAAGTGTTTGGCCTTGGTTGTCGGTGTTCAGTCATTGGGTGAATGTGGGCAAGCCGAAGTATGTATGGGTTGCGTCAACTTCAGTGTGGTGGTGGAGGCCGAACTGGGGAGAAGGGTGAAGGCCAAGTGAAAATGGCTTGGGGAAGGCCAAAATGCATGGAAGATGGTCATGGCTTTGGGAATTTTGGGAAGAAGGAAAAAAAGTGGAAGAAGAAAGAAGATGGGAGAGGAAGAAGGCGCGGCGGTAGCGGGGGTTGTTGCGGCCGGCCGAGGCCGAGGTGTGGGTGCGGGTGCAGTGTGGGGGAAGGAAAGAGAGGGAAGGGGGAAGGGGGGTGGGCCGAGGCGAGGGGGAGGGGGGCCGAGGCTGAGGGGTGGCCGAGCTTGTGTCGGCAATGGAGGAAAATGGGAAGGGAAAGGGAAGAAGGGGCGGCGCCGGCGGGGTGCCGAGGCGGAGGGGGAAGGAGGGGCGGGGGAGAGAAGGGATGAGAGAGTGGAGGGAAGGTGGGTGGAGGGGGTCGGCGTCGGCGAGGGGGAGTGGTCGGCCGAGGCCGAAGGCGGCGGCGCTGCATGGAGAAGAGGGGGGTGGCTGCACAAGAAAGGGAAAGAGATGATAGAAAAATTAGGTTTAGGGTTTTCTGGGAGGGACGCGGGTCGGGTTAGGGTCGGTTCGGGTTCAGTCGGTCGGGCATATGGGCGTGGACAAAGAGAAAGAAGGGGCGCGGGTCGGTTCAGAGCGTTTCCGGGCGCGCGGGTCAGCTGTGTTCGCGGGTAGGGTTTGCCCATATGACTTCTTTTTGAATTTGAATCTGAAATTTGAATTTGTATTATTTTTTTTATTTTTTTTAGCAGCCCTAAGGAGGGAGCCCCCAATAAAGATTTCACAATGTACAAGATGAGAGCGAGAGAAATGGGATGGGAGAAGAATGAAGCTTTTCCATAAGAAAGAGAGAAGTTGTGTATGAAGTGGGGAAAGGGTGATGGGGTGTTGGATGGTGAGGGAGGAGAGGAAAATGTGAGAGGGAGAGTGATGAGAGCATGTATGTTGGGAGTAGTGGCGAAGATGAAAAACTTGAAAATTTTTCTAAGTGTAGAATGAGGGTGAGAGGGTAGTGTCCGACCACGAGGAGGTAGGGTGAGAGGGAGGAGTGCGAAGGGGGTGTGAAAATTTTCTAAGTGCTGAGAAAATTTTTTGAGTGTTGGAAGGAGCACGAGGTATAGGGGGTGAAAATTTGTTCTAAGTGTTGAGCTCGGACAAGGGTGCCGAGGGAGACCGCAGAGGGTGATCATGGATGACCGACTGCGAAAAAAAATGAAAATTTTTCTAAGTGTCAAGAATTTTTTTTTTTTGATAAAAGGGTGATCATGCGACCGCAAGCACGAGAGGTTGAAATGAGTAGGATGGGGGACTCAGGGTGATGGGCTGACATCGATGACCGACTGAGTGGCGGAGGTAGGGGAGGGTTGGTGAGGCTTGTTGCATGCATACCTGGCAGAGGCGGTCGCGAGACCTGGGGGGCATTAAATGACAGAGTTGAGACTTAGTAACGTGGCTCGAGCCACCCCACGCACCACGCACCAAGTTGGTATGGGATGTGAGGCTGAAAGGATTGGGAAGGGGTGAAGCCCCCAAGGAAGTGGATGATGGCATCAAGAGTGGTGTCAGTAGGCCTGTGCAAGAGCCCTATGGCTTGAAAATTTTCTAAGTCTGGAAAATGACGGCCTCTTGGATGGCAGGGTTGAGGCCATGACTGGCAGTCCTGGTAGCCCTGTGTTGCTGAGGCATGGTTGCTTGGATGTGTCGGGCACGAGACGAACTGCACTGCGATGCTCACCTCCCCAGCGGAGTTGCCAAAATGATGCCAAGGAAAGTGGATTCGCAGTCGACGTGGAGGTGCCACAAGGAATGCAGTCCGACTCGGATGCCAAGTGTGATGATGTGAGACACAGTAAGGGCGGAGCAAGGGCAGAGACCAAGGGCTTCCCAGACAGAGCTTGAGGGTGGCAGTGCTGCGATGGCGATGGCGCAGAGTGAATGCACGACGACAGTCATAGTCTGATGCTTATGTCCGAAGTCAGGGTCCTGTATGTTTCTCTCTAGGATTCTAGAGTGAGAAAGTGAAAGTGTTCTGAAAATGTCCACAAAAATCCCCCCTCTAAATGAATTCTCAAGACCTCTATTTATAGAAGTTGAGATGATGATGCCATCACGCGACACGTGGCGCTCCCCTGGAGTGACACGTCACCGAGGGGGGTCCATAGCTGTCGGTGCTCTGCGGACTGTCGAATCGCATATTCACCTGGTCTGCCCTGCACAGCGTCGCTCTGTCTGTCTGGAAAGATTGGCTCCCACAGCGTTGGTGTGGCTAGAGAAACCCCTTTGATCTAGCCTCCAATCCAAGCCCTTGCAGAGTCCCACAGGCCTAACAGTGGTGGTGAAGACCAGACGCCCAACTGCCAGGCAGACTAGGCGCGATGCCCTCCGAAGACCTGCTCCCGTCTCAGAGTGGCCCGGGGGTCATAGTCCATAAGGGTGCTAACGCAAGCCCCCAGTGCCGGAGCACATGTCATGAGAGTGGTACGGCGACGAACGTCGCGAAGCAATACTTGGTGCCGGGGGCACGCATGATGAGAATGGCGCACGGGCGCGGCGCCGAAGGTCGCGAAGCTATAGTTGGTGCCGGGGGCACGCATGATGAGCATGGCGCATGGGCGAGGCGACGAACATCGCGGAGCTATACTTAGTGCGGGGGGCACGTATCATGAAAATGGCGCACGGGCGCGGCGACGAATGTCGCGAAGCATATACTTGGTGCCGAGGCACGCGTCATAAGAATGGCACATGGGCGCGGCGACGAATGTCGCGGAGCATATACTTGGTGCCTAGGCACACGTCATAAGAATGGCGCATGGGCGCGGCGACGAATGTCGCGGAGACGGTGCACGGGCACGCGTCGGGTGTCCCGAAGATGGGATTTGAGCTGAGTGTACCTGTCATAACAAGATGATGAATGCAACATGTAGTAATGACAAAGTTGGAAGTGATGGTACGTGGTCGTCAGTGACGGGTCATTCGGTGGTAGTGCGCGACTTTGGGCAGTGGGCATCGCAGGAGCGATGCCCGGTCGCGGACGACGGAGGTCGCGAGGTTCATGCGTGACGGACGTCTCGAGGTTCATGCACAACGGACGTCGTGAGGTTGATGCGCGACGGACGTCGTGAGGTTGATGGAGGACAGACGTCGCGAGGTTGATGCACGACGGACGTCGCGAGGTTCATGAACGAACGTCTATAAACATCGCGGAGGTGCAAAGACTTGAGAAAATAAGTGTGCGCGGGAGGGGAGGCCATAGGCCAAAGATTGGGGGAAGGCCAAGGCCACCACCCCTGGAGAGGCCGAGGCCGACCCCTTGGTGAGGCCGAGTCTGACCCTAAGGGGTGGCCAAGGCCAATGGCCAACTCCCATGAAGGGAGGCCAAGGCCACTCCCCCTTTAGGTGAACTTCGGGCGCGCCGACGGTAGGTGCTTTGATGAGCGATGAGGAATCCGAAAGTTGTGTTGCGACGATCGTGTTGACGTGAATCATACCCCTGTTACGAACAAGGTGCTAAAGTCACATACAAAGCGTACGCAGCGAACAAAGTTCAAAAAAGGATGTTGTGCGAAAAGTGAAGAACCGGGGGGGGGGGGAGGGAAGGCCAAAGCCAACCTCCCATGGGAGGCCGAGGCCGACCCCATGGCCTTGGGTGAGGCCGAGGCCGACCCCATGGGGTTGGCCAAGGCCTTTGCCCCTTGACCCCGTTGCCCCGGTTGCGCCGTCGGTCGATGTTTTTGGTGAAGAAGTTCTCGGGTGGTTTTGGTGTGACGAACGTGCTACCGTGAGTGACGTTGATGTAAAATAATTGGTGACTAAGTCGAACGCGAGGCGTGTGAAACAAAGAATGCACGTGACTTGAGCTCCCGCACTTTGACCGGTTCGAAGCGTTGAAGAATTGACTGTTGAATCCGTTGACGAGTTCTCGTGAAATGGGACCCTTATTGGGCCCTTGGGTACGACCAGAATAGGTTGGGAACGGAATGCCAAGCTATTGATTTTTATTTGCTTTATAAGGTCACACCGAAAACATCAAACATGGAAAGGTCTGAATCTAATTATGAAGCATGCAATATGAACGCGAAAAACAAAGGCAAACTGTTGGCTGGAGACTGGCCTTCAACGTGGGCCCTCTTTTCAGTCAAATAATTAACTTGACAAACAATTTTGGCATATATGTTTGATCCAAACCAGATTGGGCGGCACATTGATTTAAGCACATTGGACGTGGAGTTACCTCATTTCATACAATTTGAGAAATTCTTATATTGCTGAACACTTCGAACTTTTCAAATTCTTCGGATATGTTCACATACGTGGAAGAGTTACAATTGTAAAGAGTTTCCTAGCTGCATTCTCTATCGGAGGAAGTGATCATTACAAATTTAAAATTTTACACCAAATAAAATTAAAGCAACTCGATTTAGCGAGTCTGATTTGCTCTAGGGCAACAACATGTCACGTCTCTAAGAAGTTATGGATTGGCCTAAGGACAAGTCTTCGCATAAAATTGATTCGTTTTATAGCATGTTGCTGTATGTTTATAAAATTATCAAATCAATGGCAATAATGGCTAAATGACACGTCACAAATTATCGGCTAAAAAGGACACATGGCTCACTCGCATAGGACATGAAGCTTTAACAGTGCACATGTCATCATGAACAGTAAATGCAAAAAGCGTGGCAAGGCCTGACAAAAGCAAAGACAAAAAAGGTAAAGTGAGACCCTATCCAAGCTTAACATGTGACAAGTAAAATTACTTTCAAATAGCAAAATAAAGTCTCACAAAAGCAAAATACAAAGAATCATATCTAGCACCTTATAAGCACTTTTAAAGCAAACAAAATTAACCATGCAATATAAAGTACAAAAAAATCATGTGTGTGTGTTAAGGATTAATAAAACTTTAGATTTTTAAAATATAAATTTCTTTTTTAGCATTTTTTTCATTTTTACTTATGTGAAACATCATCCTATTTGTTTTTGTAGGTATAATTCGTCCAACTTTTATAAACCTTATAAAATAGGAAATTAATTCTATATCTTATAAACTTTTGTCTAATATACACATACGTACTGGACCTTAACTTTGACTCCTCAAAAGCGTTTTCGAATAGCAAAATAAAATCTCACGAATGTAAAATACAAAAACTCATGTATGACCATTAAAGATCAATATTGCACAACTTATAAATTTTCTTCTCTTTTAACATAAGCAACATAGAAACCAATTATGACTTAATGTTTAAAAATACTTAAAAGTATCAAAGTAGCAATTTATGTACAAAAATATATTTTAAACTCCAAAATGGAAACCAAAAAATACTCCAAAAATGCAAATAAAAAACATTGCATGGAAAATGACTTAAAACCTTGAAAGTACTTATAATTTCAAAAGATATTTGTACTTTCCCAATGAATAACCTCAAATTGTAAAATATAATTGTTCTCCTATAAATGCAAAACAAAAGAAAAAAATTATGAGTACAAGTCATAAACACTTTTACTCATCAATAAACTAACTTATACTGTAACATTTAGTTACTAATCAATATTCATTCTTATTAGGTTTTAATTTTGACTAATAACACCTAAAAGTACTTAAATATAACAAAATAAAATCTAACGAATGTGAACATGAGAATCGTTAACGATCTTTTCTCTTTACAGAACATACAAAACTTAAAAGTATTCTTCAAATATCAAAATAAGAGGATAGATAAGAAATTATTTTTAATTATTTAACCTCAAACTCTTATATATAAGTCACATTCTCTAATAGACGCAAAAAAAAAAAAAAATCCAACCTAATATGACTATATTTTCAAAGTCCTTTAAGATATTAAAATAACTGGTAACCCTGCAAATTATTTTTTATCTAAATAACCTCAAGTTCTAAAGTTCACCTTATCAACTGATTAATTTATTAGGATTTAACTTGATTGCTAAAGCTTAAATAAAAAATGTTTCTAATACTATGTGAAATAAAAATTAGATAAAAAATGTTATAACTCATAAGTCCAAAACCGTAATAACTTAAGAATACTATATTATAAAAACTCAATCAACCATTTACGGTCTATTTGACAATAAACATAATAATCATTAATAATTGTTTATCTCAATCTTATGCAAAGTTTGCATAGAATACTATGACACTTTTGTGATAAATCTAATTAACAAATAAATGTAAAATGTACATATTAGGCCTTATATTTGACTACTAACATCTCAAAAGTATTTTAAAACAACAAAACAAAATATTACCAAGGTAAATTATGGAAATCATAAGTGAAATTTTAAGATTAATACTTCACAAAATAAAAGATTTCTTTTATTTTTTAATTGTTTAACCTTAATGTTGCACAATGTTATATGTGATAAGGTTAGTCATCACTTTATAGCTGTTTAACTTCAATAATGTGCAAAACTTTTGTAGGACAGCCTGACATTTTTTATGATGAATCAAAATAATCATTAGCACTACAATGTAAGCATATGTTTAAATTGATTGTCTTAGAAAATCTTCAAAAATACATCAAAACGGGTGGTCAAAAAATCGTCACATATGACCTTGAATAAAACAATTGAATACATATATTGCCAATAGATAATGTTATATGATCTCTTTTTATAGTCAATAAAAATATTACATTTTAACAGGGTGTTTATTTGAAAGCTAGTGAAATAGATCCACGTGCTTTCATTTATATTCCAAAGTTTCACGGCAAATTAATACTAGGTTATTTAAGTCTACATAATGATTTACTAAATAACTAATTTCTGCCTTTTTTTAACCTTATTTATGAGTTTCAATGCAAATGACAGTAATTTGTATTTAATTTAATAATAGTCATCAACTAGTATATAGGATCGAAATATCTATAAAATGAGAATGCTGATCAATGATAAACTACGCATGATAAAAATTGAAAGATTGCAAAAATATATGCAAATGTGCCCACCAAATTACACAAATCTTAATTCGATGCCAATAAAAAATTTATAAGACACAAGGTATTATAGTTTTTCCTTTTTTTTTGTACACGTGTAAGTATGATAAACTAAGCATCAGCAAAACTTTTTTTTGATTTGATATTTCTTTTACTCAAATCATATGGTGAACTATTATTTCTAACAATACATGCTAGTTTTGTTTTCTCCGTTTGGGTGTGAACAGCCTCACCCACAACGTATTAGGCTATCTTGATATGACTATACAAAAAAAATAATATTTACTAGATTCTGATATGAAATAATTGAAGTAGGATATAAAGAACTAGAAAATTAGCATGGTAGTGAAAACTAAATTCATTTTTATTTTGATAGCAATTTTAGATACATTGATATAATCTATTAGCATAACGATGCACCAAAATGAGATATATTTTCAGTATTTTATACAGTTTTCGTCCATATGATTCTAATCGAATTAAGTAGTGACTTTTTTGATTCATGAAATATATATTCATGAGCAATCTCGATTATTATGATTTATTGTGAATACATGTATTAATTCAGCGAAAGTCATTCTATATTTTTTATTTAAAACATTATTGACTATGTTATAATATATTATTGACAAGAAAAAAATTGCATCGCAACAAGATCAAATTACATCTCTATCCGTGCATTGTCACGGGTCTATTAGCTAGTCACGGAGAATTTGAAAAGTTTCAAGTATTCAGTAATGACGTAACGAACTAATTAATTAACACTATGCAGCACTACATCATTCACCATCGTTTCTTAAATTGTATCAAATGAGGTTTGTCTACGTCCAATGTGCTTGAATCAATGTGCCGCCCAATCTGCTTGGATCAAGCATATGCCATTGTTTGCCGCCCACGTTGAAGGCCAGTCTCCAGCCAACAGTTTGCCTTTGTTTTTCGCGTTCATATTGCATGCTTCATAATTAGATTCAGACCTTTCCATGTTTGATGTTTTCGGTGTGACCTTATAAAGCAAATAAAAATCAATAGCTTGGCATTCCGTACCAACCAAGAAAAGGAAGTCTTTGCTTTCTACCTGCATGTATAATTGGTAACACGGACCTTTCCACGTTTGAATAAGTTAACCTTGATTATTTAATGTCAGCTTCCAAGAAAGTGATAGCATGAAGACTGATGAAAGAACAATATCAAACTCGCCACTAGCCATAAGTCTCTAGTCTTTGGTTTTCTAACAATCAATCCTTTTGATCCACAATCATGCAGGAAAGTTAACTAGAAACAAAAAAAAAAAAAAGGACGCTGTTTCGCTCCATGTTGTCAATTTTCTTGACAATGAAATATGCAAATTGGAAACTACCTAGTATAATCAATGAAGAGTAAACAATTATTACTTTGTCTTAACCCCGTTAAGACGCGAAAGCTACGTCAAATATGCCTTGGGACGCCAAAGTTGGCCCTCACTATGGTCAACTCTTAACACGTGTAATGTAAAGTGTTGCTCAACCTCTCACTATATAAAGTTTGTTGCCCCAAGCTTTTTGTTAAACAAGTTTATAAGTTAGTCTCTGTAACTTATTCAAAGCGATGGCAGGTTGTTTTGCAGTATCTACCCAAGCCAATGACTTCCCGGTCATTGACCTCTCCGGCAGCATTGCTGCTGTGGTGGCTGAAATTGCGGATGCATGCGAGAAGTGGGGAGCATTTCAAGTGGTAAACCATGGGGTGCCGCTGGAACTTCATGCCAAGTTCGAGTTGGCAATGAAGAAGTTCTTTGCTCAGCCGACCGACGAGAAGAGGAAGTTGAGGAAGGATATTGGCGGAGTGAAGCCATACGACTATGGATACGAAGAGTTTGCAAAGAATGTTAATGACTGGAAAGAGGTGTTTGATTTTCCCTTGGAAAAGCAAACTGAAACGCCTATGTCGTACGATCCCGAGGACACGACACCAAGAGAGCTCATTCATTCTTGGCCTGAATATCCCTCTGATTTCAGGTACCTGTCAAGTATATTGATTCTTTTCTTGACAATTCTTGAAATATATATCTATGAGCCGAATTTTATTACTTGTGCCATTTCATCTGTTAATAACTTGACTTTGTGGCCATTACCAGGGAGGCATGCGTACAATATGGCCAGGAAATGGAAAGACTTTCATTCAAGTTGATGGAACTCATCTCACTGAGCTTAGGCTTACCAAGACAGCGGTTGAATGGTTTCTTTAAGGATCACACTAGCATGGGTCGCCTCATTCACTGTCCTCCTTGTCCCACCCCTCAGCTCGTTCTTGGTACTCATGAACACACGGATGTTGGTGCCTTGACCATTCTTTCTCAAGATAGTGCCGGTGGCCTCGAAGCAAAGCGAACATTTGATGGAAAATGGATTCCTGTTAAATTTGTTCCGGATGCTTATGTTATTAATATGGGTGACATGCTTGAGGTACACGTCATCACCTTTTCTCAGTTGGTAAAATAAATACTTTCTCCAATTTTGATTAGGAGTCACACTATAGCTCTAGTTTCTCATTTTGCGAGGTTTTATTTGCTAACTCTGTGGCATATCGGTATTGTGTATTTGTATAGGTCTGGAGTAACAAGAAGTACGTGAGTTTGGTGCACAGGGCAAAGGTGAACTCTGAGAGAGAAAGATTTTCTATTCCGTTCTTCTTCAACCCAGCCTACTATGTGGTGATGGAGCCCATAGAGGAGTTAACAAACGAGCAAAACCCAGCAAAATACAGGGCATTTAACTGGGGAAAATACTACGGATCAAGGAAGTATGGAAATTTTAAGAATCCCGAAATTGATGTTCTCCGGCTCAAGCATTTCAAAGTATAGTGTTCGAGAAACATGTATAAAAGTGAAAGTTCATAACACGCGCTTGTTGTAATAAGTATGAAATGTCCTTCTACTGGCCCAGGTCGATACCAATGCCGGTCGGAGGTGATCTTATTTCTTTTAATCTTTACATTCCTCTTGTTATTGCTTCTTTCATAGTTGCAGCTTCAGTTCCAACAAAGACGCTTCTTTTTAATACAAAGAATGGAAAAATCACTTATTCTTTCGTAGAGACTTGGGGGTGCCTTCAATCTTGGACGTTGTCCAATTAGTATCGCAAAGGCTGCAAAAAAATCAATTAGCATGGTACCAGTTTGAGACAGTGAGCTCAAACAAGCAACATAAATAGGAGCAGATAAGGTTAAGAGAGTAAACATCGACCTGATATACTAGCTGAAGATCCAACCATAAACTTAGCCATCTAGCAGTTCCCTAGAATGGAAGCTAGTGCCAGCGTCTGAAGGACCTTGGTAGTAGAACAAAGCGTCAAACCATCAACTTTATCAACGTCCAGCACATTTACTAGAACTACTGAATGTAATATTTTGGCATTATGTTGTTTATAATTTTATTTTTTTTGGTACTGAAATGCTTTTAGAAGCATAGTATTGTCACTAACATATATTTAGCGACCCTCTTCACTTAGCAAAGCATCCCGGACGATAAAGGAGAAAAGAAAAACGGAAGGTCGCAGGTGTCCTTCTGTGAAGGTCACAGTCGATCATCCAAAATAGGTGGTCACAGCCGACCATCCACTGTAGGATGTCACATACTACAAGATAAAGCTTACATTTAAACGTATAAGATGAGTAGGTCCTTGCATGGCTGCTATCCTGTGTGGCTGTGTCGATTAATGATTCAAAGTTTGTTCCAGAATTATCTCTCGGTGATTTAGAAGATATAGAACTGATTCCTAATTTAGAACTGATTTCCTAATTTTATAAGGTTTATAAAAGTTGGATGGATTTTACCTACAAAAACAAATGGGATGATGTTTCACATAAGTAAAATAGGAAAAAATGCTTAAAAAAACTTACATTTTACATTCTGAAGTATTATTAATCCTTAACATTTATACATGATTTTTGTACTTTACATTGCGTGCTTAATTTTGTTTATTTTAAAAGTGCTTATAAGGTGTTATATATGATTCTTTGTCTTTTACTTTTACGAGCCTTTATTTTTTTTATTTGAAACTAATTTTTTGGTGCTAATAGTCAAATTTAAGGCCCTAACATGCATATATCCAAATTAGATAGAGATTTAGAATTGGTTTTTCCACTTCAATAAGGTTTAAGAAAATTGGACAAATTACCTACGAATTTTTTCTAACAAATCATAGTAAGTATTAATAAACAGGAGTGGAAAAAGAAAAGAACACCAAAACAAATAGGATGATATTCGCATAACTAAAAAAGGTGAAAAAGAAAATATACGCTACGAGAAGCTTACTTTTTAATTTGTAAAAATTAATCATTAATTTTATACATGATTTAAGTTGTTTACATTAGCAAGATTTTATTTATATTTGTGGTATTTTATCATATATGTTTTAAATGTATTTAAGACGTTAGTAGTCCAAATTGAAGCCTAATATAAAAATCTATTGATTATGTAAAGTTTTTGAAGATGTAGATTTGATTTTTTTAGCTTTATACGATTTACAGAAGTCAGGCCAATAATTCCTAATTTTTTTTAATAATAAATCCATACTAAAGAATTAGTAAGTAGGAGATGATTTTGGTATTTTATATTGGAATTTTAAAGTACTTTTGAGAAGTTTACAATCAAAATTAAGGCCTGATATACAAGTATATTGATTAGGTAGAGTTTTAGAAGGTGTATAATTAGTTTCTTAATTTTATATAGTTTAAAAACATCGGACAAATTACACCTACAAAGTATTAATAACAAATCATAGCAAAGAGTTAAATAAAGTAGAAAAAGAAAAGAATACCAAAACTAATAGGATTCTTGAATCTTATATTTCCGATTTAAAAGAGTTGGATTCTAAATAAAAGAGATCAATTAAGTTGGGAGACTGCCACATACAAAGTTAAAGCCTACGTGAGAGAAATAGAAGGTTCTTAGAAAATCCTAAGTAGCGCAAAAATAGAGTTCTAAAAATCATAAGTGCCGCAATTTTAAGTGAATGCTTCAACTATATTTATATATACTAGTCCGGTAACCCGACTAAGGCTCGGGTGAGTTCTATTTTAACACTATCAATATGTTTTTAGTTTCAATATGTTTTGGTAGTGTAAGCTCCTGGAATTTCGGAAATGTTAACACTCACTCGATTATTATACTCAGACAATAATATCCTCATAACCCAATAAACAACTAGTATTAGAGCTGCTAAACAAAAATCATACTCAGTCAACTGTTATAAACGAAGTACCAAATCTAAGTCTTAAAATTTTAAGTAATACTATTCACCTAGGCAGGGGTTCTAATGGACAATACGGTAACTTACATTCACTCGCTTGCTTACCTCTAGTCCATTTTTAAGTTATTAAACGCTGGTTATTACCTCCAGAAAGGAAATCAAACGAGAGTGAGCTTTTGAGAGTCCAGAAAAGTCGATCAAGGATTAAAAAGACGAAACGATTTGGACGATTTTACATTTAAGTTAAATAATAACTTTTAAACAAGTTTTTAAATGAAACCAATGCATTTCGATACAAATATAGGGACGAGTATCAACTCAATCTCTCAAATCAATAGTCGTTTCAAAATATTTCAGGTGCAATAAAATAAAAACAGATAATATTAAATATGAGTTGTACACTATAGTAAAGTCACTCCGGCAGTACTCGATACAATTTACATATGCATATATACACTAACAATAAGTCCATTTAGGTATTGGTTCAACCCAAACAACAGACCATTCTTATAACACCAATAGTACACACCATCCTTATAACTCCCTAGATTTTCAAAACATTTTATGATGAATCGCCTTAAGGTTCAAGTTAGGGTTTTACGAGTAAAATCCAAATATTTTCATGGAAGTTTTATAAAACCATAGCTCAATAGAATTTGCTAAACAGTTAATATTTAAACATATGAATTCAGAATGATGAGTAGGGTTTGTAGAGAAAATCCTTACACTTTAATGAGAATTATGAAATTAGTGTCCAATGAAATTCTTAAAGTTGTTACGATAAAACATTTGAAATTAGAACGATAAAGTAGGATTCGGATGGAATTCTTTACGTCGATTCAAGCTAGGCGATGGATACACAACATTGATCAAAGTCCTCTAAATCAACCTAGATTGGCAATTTATTTATTAGAAAGTAATCTACACTATAAATCTAATATCAACTATTCATAATGTGCTCACTGCTGAACTTAGAATGACGGAACCCAAAGCACGTCTCGCGCACGACCAACCTTACCGAAAATTACGTACACTCTTTAATACATAATGATACCCCTAATTCATAATAAATAATAATAAAACACTTTTGTAGCTTAAAACATTATAAAAAGTCAAAATATGAATTTTTGAATATTTTTGAGTTAAAATAATTTCTTTAAATGCAATAAAAATCCATAACTAGCCATACTTGTTTCTAGCTGAAAATAAAGTCCCATAATTTTTATAATAGCTTACAATATATAAGGATAATATATGAATTAAAACTGAAAATTAAAAGCATCAAAATCATTTGTTTATCTAACTCAAATTCGATTTTGATTTAGTACCAAAACAATTTTAAAAATTACAAAACTAAAACTGAAGCTTCTTTATATCATAAAATAATTACAATAATTTTCTCAGAATTTGTTAAGAATTTCAAAGGCTCCAAATAGATTTTAGAAAAACTGAAATTTCAAAAAATAACAAACAATATCATAAAATGAAATTTTAACAGAAATTCTAATATTGTTCTATGAATCTTTTTTTGACAATTGTACAATACTCAACAGCCACCTGATACAACTGTGCAAGCACAGTGTAGCACTCCACTGCATAAACCCATTACTCCCTAACCCTTCTTCTTCTTCTTCTTTTTCTTCTAACTCTAAAAATCTCAAAACTCGCAGCGTGACACAGTCCACTCATGGTAGTTTCACTTCCCCTCTCATTTCTTGTCCTTTAAACCCACATCATACAAATACATACACACATTTCATACATTATACATCCACCAAAACACCATCTTCACAATTACGTGCACATCCAATAACTCACAGCAAAGCCACACCCACTGCCTCACGGCAATGGCTTTCTTGTTGCAAAGCACACAAACAAACATATGCACACTCACATTTCAGTAGGTACTCTTTGATGCCAAGGAAAGTGGGTTCACAGTTGACATGGAGGTGTCACAAGGAATGCAGTCCGAGTCGCATGCCAAGTATGCTGATGTGGGACACAGTAAGGGTGGAGCAAGGGCAGAGACCACGGGCTTCCCAGATAGAGCCTGAGGGTGACAGTGCTGCGAGGGCGACGGTACACGATGAATATACGACGACAGTCACGGTCCGATACTTAGGTCCAGAGTCAAGATCCTCTATGTTTCTCTCTAGAATTCAAGAGAGAGAAAGTGAAAGTGAGAGTGAATTCTAAAAATTTGAAGTCCTTCAAATGAATTCTCAAGACCCATATTTATAGAGGTTGAGATGATGATGTCATCACGCGACATGTGGTGCTCCCCCGGGTGTGACACGTCACCGAGGGGTCCACAGGTGCCGGTGTAATATCCCAAACTTTGGGAGCTGTTTAAAATAGTCATCCGTGACCCGAAAAATAAACGGACGCTAATTTTGAGCAATACTCAGGTATTAGAAGTTTGTGGAAGCTTAAAAGAATTCTGGGGCAAAAATGTAATTTTTAAAATTTTAGGGGTATTTTTGTAATTTTGCAAACTTGAGGGGTTAATTTGTAATTCTTGAAAGTATGCATTTTGTGTCAAATTTCAGAAGATGGAGTATAAGGCAAGGCCACCTCCTGCTTGGTCATGTAATGACTAATGTCATTATATTATAAACAAATGGGTGGATAAGTCAAAAAAAAAAACTCAAAAAGGGAAACCTTTCCCTTTCGGGAAAAGGAAGAAGAATAAGAACCAAAGCAGAAGAAGAAACAGAGAAGAGAAAGAAAAACAGAGAGAAGCAGGGGCTTCGGCCGAGAAGAATTTAAGGGGAATTCGAGCAGTGAATTAGAAATTAAAGGGGTCAAGCACGACTCTTCAAGGGGTAATCTCTTCTCGTTTGGGTGTATGTACTCACTGTGTGTGTAATAGGTGTGCTCCTGTGTGTGTTCATGGCTGCGACAGTGGGTTTGTATGTATAATTTGAATCTTTGATCATGTCGATGTGAATAAAAGTAAAGGGGAGGTGAGTTTAGTGAACTTCCGAGGGTTAGGGTGTGAGTTTGTGTGGGTTCGGTAAGTGTTTGTCACTGAACTGTGTGTGTGTGTGTGTGTGTGTGTTCTTGGCGTATGGGTGTGTGAGTTTAGGTAGGATTTGGATGTAATTGTGTAATCTATTAGTGTTAGGACGTGTTTGTAGAAATTAGTCTTATGCAGGTTTTGTTTTATTGGATTAATGACCCCATTTGTGGGTGTATGTGTGAGTTGGAGGGGCTGGGTGCCTTGGTTGGAGGCTGAAGAAGACACTGTGTGAAAATTAGGCGAGTTAGCGTGTGTGTTAATTTGAATAGGAAGTGTAATCGTCGCTAAAAGTATAAATTACTTTAAGTAGTTTCTTTTAAATATTTTAATAAATATTTAAGGCCAAAATTGGATAAAGTACAAAACTGTAACACCTAATATTTTTTTGAGAACTATACTCTGGAATTGTTTGGGAATTTTTGGGATCCGCAAAGGGTGCTAAATCAGGGTACCGATTAGCGGAAATTCTAAATTTATTTAGCATAGTAAATGTAGCTATTTTAATCTGAACATTTTACATAAATCCTATTTTACTGATATGTTTCATATTATAAAATGTTGAGTCATTCTGAGGCCGATAGGTATTTTTCGCGAAACTGGCCTTTTAGTGCTCGGTCCGGACACTAGTTCGGGATTTTTGGCTGAAAATTTTTTAAAATACTTTTTAGTCCAGAAATGATATCAGAATACTTAAAATAGCAGTTTAAGATATTTTTGAGATTTTTTCGGTGCCGGAAACTCCCAGGGGTGTTTTGGTAATTTACCACCCCGAGAGGGGTATTTTGGTAATTTTACCCATAAAGGATATTTTTGAGTAAATTTACATACGGTAAGGATATCTTAGTGATGTTGCATACAGAAAGGTCATTTTGACGATTTAAGTGTAATAAGGGGGTATTTTGGTAATTTACCACCCCTGAGGGGTACTTTCAAAAATGTATTTTTGGATAAATTGGCATATGGTAAGGTTGTTGTAGTGATTTTACTCTCGAGAAGACCATTTTGGTGATTTAAGTCCGAAAGAGGCATTTCAGTAATTTTACACCATAGGGGCGTTTCGGTAATTTTACATACCTGGTCAGGAGAGGTTCATTTTGGGAGCATGTGTGAGTTCATATTAAGTTATACTTTTATTCTGGAGGCTGCATTCTAATGGTTCAATTATTTTGTTTAGGTTAAAGTTACAGACTTCCGGTTAGGATAATTTAGCTGCGGATCCAGGTAAGAGATTCTAACTGAACCCTGGGGAAGGACTTTTGTCCAAACCCTTATTTTGATAACTCATACTCGTAAGTACTCATTTGATTTATTTATGACTAATGCCGAACTCTAAATTCTGTATGGCTATCAGCATGTTATTGCCCAGAAAACCCCAATATTGAACCTGAATTGATTGATGGGAAATCTTATGATGCTCGCATGTATTGTACGCTGAGTAATTTGATAATTGTCTGTATCCGTTCTTCCGGATTGTTGCGCTTAAAAATAATCGATAATTATTCATAATTGTCTTTGTTGTTTATCTATGATTTTCTTCTGAAAATTGTGGTTTCTTTTGAAAATTCTGAATGCTAACTTATGCCAGTATAATTATTGTTATTGGGATCCGAATTGATTTCGGTGATTGAGCTTATGTTAAAGCTCACTGATATTGTTAATTTTTTGTTATGAGGCGGGCGTTATAAGACTGGTCTGAATCCTGCATGGAATGCAGGCTAGTACCCAAGTGGACTAGTAATTATTCTGGTACAACATGCATGTGTACATTCTGTTAGCGTGCCGCAATGGCATTGCAATCGCCCAGGATCAACATTAATTTTTGATTTTTTCTGTTCTGTATATTGTCGTGACTGCTACGGTAATGACTGTAAAGTATTCTCTGAAATAATTTGTGTTTGGATTGAAATCCCTTGAGAAATTCAGTGTATTTTGAAAATAGCTAATTTCAGATGATCTATGTCCGTTTGAAATATCGCGAGAAAATTCTGTTGTATTTTGAAGATGATCTTTTATTAATCGTTCTGGAACCCATCATGTGTATTATTGTTTATTTTGGTATCTGTTTCTGTGAATTTCGATCATTTTGAAAATCATTGAATTTTTTTACCGTTTGAAGTATTCTGGAAATCTTTGTCAGTTGGATTCTTGGAATCATTTTTGTAATCCTGTTGGTAGTCCTTGTGTGACCTTACTGAGCTCTCAAAAGCTCACTCTCGTTTGATTCCCTTCTGTAGGTGACGATAAGCTATAGCAGATTCGGGAATGGGTTAGAGTCTGTGTGAGCTTCCAGTGGGCCGCCACTTCCATGTAATGAGACCCCTGCGTGGGTCGGTACCGTTACCTTGGTTTATAAGGACTCGAGTTTGTAAAGAATCTAGGTTTTAATAGTTGAAATTTAAGCAGTTTTGTAAGTTTGTATTTGACGAATATGAGTTGATACTGAATTAGATGATTTGGAATATGTGTCAGTGAACAGGTCTGACATGTGTGATGTGATCCGGTAGGTTAATGACCCGGGAGTTCGGAGTGGCAGAGGTCAGGATTTCCGGGGGCGTTACAGCCGATGCTCCACGGACTGTCGGATTACATATTCACTCGGCATGCCCCGCACAACGTCGTTCTATTTGTCTGGAAAGACTGGCTCCTACAGCGTCAGTACGGCCAAAAACCCCTTAATCTGGCCACCAATTCAAGCCCTTACAGAGTCCCACTGACCTGGCAGCGGTGGGGAAGACCCAATGCCTAGCTATCAGGTGGACTAGGCGCGATGCCCTCCAAAGACATGTTCCCATCTCGAAATGACCCGGGGGTCATAGTCCTTAGGGATGCCGAGGCTAGCCCCCAGTGCCGGAGCACGTAGGTTAGTCACGCAGGCACCCTAGTGAAGATAGTGTCCTGGAGGAGTTGCATATCCCGCGGTTGAGTCCTTGCGCAGGAGCACTCAGAGCGTATCAAAGTAGCATCCCAGAGGAGCTGTCTACCGATGGGCCAAGGTAGCATCCCAGAGGATCCGTCAACCAGAAGGAAGGGGATTTGAAAAGCTCCCTGGTGAAAATAGTGTCTTAGAGAGTGAGCCTATCCCGCTGGTGAGTCCTTGTGTCGGAGCACTTGGAGCGCGTCAAGGTAGCATCCCGGAAGAGCCGTCTACCTGGCTGAAGGGGAGTTATAAACCTCCCTAGCAGAGATAGTGTCTTAGAGAGTGAGCCTATCTTGCGGGTAAGTCCTTGTGCTGGAGCACTCGGAGTGCGTTAAGGTAGCATCCCGGAAGAGCCGTCTACCTGGTAGAAGGGGAGTTGAAAAGCTCCCTGGCGGATATAGTGTCTTAGAGAACGAGCCTATCCTGCAGGTGAGTCCTTATGCCGGAGCACTCGGAGCGCGTCGAGGTAGCATCCTGGAAGAGCCATCTACCTGACGGGCCGAGGTAGCATCCCGGAGGAGCCATCTACCTGGCGGAAGGGGAGTTGAAAAGCTCCCTGGGAAGATAGTGTCCCGGAGGAGTCGCTTATCCCCGCAGGTGAGTCTTTGTGCCGAAGCGCTAGGAACGCGTCGAGGTAGCATCCCGAAGGAGCCATTTACATGACGGGCTGTGGTAGCATCCCGGAGGAGCCATCTACCCAGTGGAAGGGGAGTTGAAAAGCTTCCCAAAGAAGACAGTGTCCCGGAGGAGTTGCCTATCCCCGAGGGTGAGTCCTTGTGCCGGAGCACTCGAAGCGCGTCGAGGTAGCATCCCTGAGGAGCCGTTTACCTGACGGGTCGAGGTAGCATCTTTGGGATGATGCACACTCCAGAGAGTGGGTCGAAGCATGTTCCACGTCCATGGCAGGGGCAGATGGTGTGGTGAATGAGTGTGGTGCTCGGGGGGAGGGGGGATGTAACATGATTGGTGCCGGGGCACATGTCATGGAGATGACATATGGGTGCGGTGAAGTGTGTATGGTGCCCAGGGGCACGACATTGTGACAGAGAGCCTGAGGGCATGGCTATATCAGCCGCGCAACGCATGGGCATGGCAGAGTGTATGGTGCCGTGGGCACGGTAGTGTGATAGAGAGCCAGGGGGCATGACTGTATCAGCGGCGCGGTGTATGCACACGGCAGAGTGAGTAAGGTGATGGCGCGCGGGCGCCGGCGACCGGGGTTACAGAGACGACGCCCGGGCGACGAGTGATGGGGGTCGCGAAGATAACGTGTGAGCATCGGCGACGGGGGTCGAGGAGATGGCACCCAGGTGAAGTGGGACAAGGCGACTGTGCCCGGGCAATAGGTTACGGGGGTCGCAAAGATGGAGTGCGGGCGACAGTGGTTTTGGAGACAGTGCTCAGGCGATGAACGACGGGCGACGAGCATCGTGGAGATCACGGATGGTCCCTTGAAGAGAAGTGAAGGGATGAGGTCGACTGTTGGAGGGGAAGGTGGCTAACCCCCTTAAGGTGGCCGACCCCTTAAGCTGGCTGACCCCCCCAAGGTGGATTGCCCCCTATGGGGAAGGCACGCCAATGTTGTTTCATGAGCAATTCACGTGACTTAAGTATGTGTCGCTTTGACTAGCTTGTGAGCGTTTAAAAATTGACATTTAATATGTGACGTGTTGCACAAAATGGGACCCCTGGTGTGCCACCAAAGTAGGTTGGGAACATAAGCTCCCTTCATGTGGTGTGCACGGAGGGCAACTCGAGCGGGCGCTGCACGCATAAACACTTAGCTAGATTTGTGAGGTTCTTTGGCCGGAGAGTCATTAACGTCCTTACTACATAATGAGGATGAAGAGTAGGTGGCTCGAGCCACCTCGTGCACCACCTACTAAGGCCTGGGTATGTTGATACGGTGATGGGCGCAGGGGTGCAGTTGGGCGTCGTGATGTCGGTGTGGTCGACAGGCGTTGCGGAGAGGCACACGGGTGACTGGGGTCGCAGAGACAGCGCCCGTGCGATGGTCGTCGCTACGATAGCGTCGCGGAGTCGGCGTTCGGGCGTGGGCGATGGGCGTTGCTGCGATAACGCACAAGTTTTCGGTCGAAGGTGGTGAAGGGGGTCGGTCGAGAGGGTGGTCTTGACCTTGGTCTGTGGTCATGGGATGAAGGTGGGAGGCCGAAGGGGTGGTTCTGCCTTGGTTGTGTTGTGGCCAAAGTAAAAAAAGAAAAAGAAAGGGTGGCCGGTGATGGAGATGTCCGAAGGTGAAGGTGGGTCGGCCTTGGGGTCAGCAGGGTGGGGGGGGGGGCGTCGGCAAGTGTGGGGTCATTGGCCTTGAGCATTTTTTGGAAGAAGGAAGAAGAATACAGGGGAAAGCATGGCAGCGGTGGGGCTGTGTCGGCCGGCTGGGGGGTCAGGGGGTTCGGTGGGGATGGGAGGGGGTTAGGGGAATGAGGGGGGGGGGGGGGTCAGAGGGCGGTGAGAAAAGGAAAAGATAAAAAAGGGAGAGGGCTGGGTCATCAGCGGCGACATGGCCGGCCGAGGAGGGAAGGGGTCTGTGGGGGGTGGGGTCAGTGGGGATGGGTGTCGGGGAGGGGACTACCGATGATGGGAGGGGCGGCAATAAGGCCAAAGAGGCGACGACAGCGCATGAAGAAGAAAGAGATGGATTAGGGTTTGAAAAATTAGGGTTGTAGGGGATGGTCGGGTTGACGGCAAACGGGGTAGGGGGGTTGATCCGTTGAGAGTTGATGGAAGAGAGGGGAAACGGGGCGGGGCGGGCCATCGTGGGTGGTTCTACCCATCTTGTTTATTTTTAAAATCAAAATTGAATTTGAATTTGATATAATTTTTTTTGCCCCAAGGAGGGAGGCCCCCAAGAAATTCTCAATGTGTATATAAAGAGAATGAGAGGTGTGAAAAAATTTTGATGAAGAAAGATATGCAAGTGAAAGGGAGAGAATGAGGGGGGTTGGGGGAGAGGAAAATTTTCATTGAAAATTTTATAAGTATTGGAGAGAGCACTGAAGGGTGAAAAATTTTATGAAATTTTTTCTGAGTTTAGAACGAGCATGAGGGGTGATGACCCGACCCCTGAGTAGGCAGGGTGAGAGGGCGGAAGGGGTGAAATTTTTCTAATTGTTGAGAAAAAATCCCTAAGTGTTGGAAGGAGCATAGAATGAAAGGGGGGATGAAAAATTTTCTAAGTGTTGGAAAGAGGATGAGGGGCATGGTGATGGAAAAATTTTGAAAATTTTTCTAAGTCCCAAAAAAGGGAGAGTGAAGCTCGGGCAAGGGTGCCGAGGGAGGCCGCGGGGGTGGTGACCCGACTGTGAAGAATGAAGAATTTTGTCTAAGTGTTGAAAGAAAAAGAAATGGATATGGGGTGGTGATACGACCACGACCGCAAGGGGTTGAGATTAGAGGGATGGGTGACTTAGGATGTCGGGCTGGCATGGGCGACCGACTGAGTCACAGAGGCAACAGGTAGCGTGGCTCGAGCCACCTCGCGCACCACCTACCAAGTCGCTATGGAATGTGAGGGAGGGGGGAGGGAGGGAACCTGGCCTGCGTGAGGTAGGGAAGGGGTGAAGCCCCCAAGAGAGTAGGTGACGGTGTCAAGGGTGGTGTCAGTAGGCTTGAAAAAGTTTCTAAGTCAGAAAAATGCAACTTCATTGATAACATAGGGAGGCAACATGCCTTGGTACAAGGGGAGTGAGCACATTGAAACTAGCAAAATGAAGGAACAAAATTACAAGTGTAGAAAATGCACTAGGTCAGGCTAGGGCTTGGGGGGGCACAGGTCACACACTTGGAGTTTGAGCTCTCCTGATGCAATCTTGTCAGTGAAGGCAAACTTGAGGTCGGGGCAGGTTCTTTGGCATCGGGCAGGGTTATGGAGTTGTCGTTGTTCCAGGTCTTAAGGAGAGCTTTGACTGTCTTCAAGTCGCATGGGCGTTGGCTGCCTCCTCTTGTCAGGGCGCTCATCCCTTCCTTGGGATTGGCGCTTGTGGCTGTTGTCATCGTCACTGGCTGCTTCTGCCTTTGCGGCTAGGGCGATATGAGTTTGGGGCTTTGGGGGGTCTTTGATGGACTGATCGAGTCATAGGTGCGTCGTGCAGCTTCCTTAAGATGTCCCCAAGACCGAAGCTGGAGGTTTTCAAGGTAGACCCTGTAGGTGTCTTTTATGTTCTTGATGCAAATGGGTACAAGGGTCTCATCCTTGCTGAAGTTAGTGCATTCCAAGCACTTGTGATGAAATCGCGTAACATAGGCGTTGAGGTCTTCCTTGGGGTTCTGGCAGATTTTGGCAATGTCAACGATGGTCACACGTTCTGTTTCATAGTGAAACTTTTCAAAGAAGAGGTGAAGCATGTCAGACCAGGAGTGGATAGTACCTTTAGGAATCTGATGATACCAAGAGTAGGCGTGGCCAGTCAGGGACTTGTGAAATTCTGAAGCTTCAAAATGTCGTCTCCCTGTAGTGCTCTAGGGAGCCAACAAAACGAGTGCGGTGCTCGTGGGCATTGCCCTCTTTGCGGTTGAACAATGTGAAGGTTGGTTGCTTCTAGTTGACAGGGTAGGGCTTGGTTGTGAGGTCGCCAGAGTAGGGAGCATGGCTAGACAGCTTAGAGGGGGAGTGTGGTATGAATGACTGCTTGACACAGCGAAGGATGGCGTCAAGGTCATGCTTTGTGACATACGAAGCATTCGACGGTTTGTGTCCTGTTTGGATGATCCTGGCACCAGTTCCCCCAGACGGGGCGACTTGAGGTATTGCGGGGATGATAACGGTAGAGAAGGTTTTGTGGTGGGGAGCAGCTTTCTGGGGTGGGGTTTGTACATGGGTAGTGCCAGCAGCAGGAGGTCAGTCGTCAGGAAGGGTTGACTGAAGCAAGCTGGGAGAATAGCTTGTGTTTAGGTTTTGGTTAGTTATGTTAGGGTTAGGCTCCATCTCAATTGAGTCGTGAGTCTCTGAAGTAATCCGAGCAAGGATGAGTCGGGCTGTTGCGGGCTGAGGTGCCGTGAGTCCTACTGTCGGGGGCCCAGAGAACCAAGGCACCGGTGGTCGCGACACTGGGGCCTGAGCAGTGTCCAAATCTAGCCTAGGCCCTGAAGGCTGGATCTGAGCAGGAGAGGCCAACCCCAGAGCTTAGGATGACACGGGGTGAGCAGCGGGCATATAGTGGGAAGCTCTGAGGCCTTGAGGATTCGGCGACTGTGAAGTCAAGACTTGGATTGATTTTTGCATTTCTAAGATCACGGCCATGAGAGATGATTGGGAGTCTTGGAGTTCGGTGATGGTAGGAGTAAGGTGTTGGATTGTGGCGTTGACGATTACAGCCACATTGGGTGCATCCATCCCAGGGAGAGGCTGGAGTTGGTTGTGGCTGATCTCTTCTTGGTCCTCGAGGTGATGCTCCTCTTGAATGCTGGGTTGAGACTTTGTCTGGCAGTCCTGGTAGCCCTACGTTGCTGAGGCATGGTTGCTTGGGTATGTCAGGCAAGGGACGAACTGCACTGCGATGCTCACCTCCCCAGCGGAGTCGTCAAAATGATGCTAAGGAAAGTTGGTTCGTAGTCGATGTGGAGGTGCCACAAGGAATGCAGTCCGAGTCAGATGCTAAGTATGCTGATGTGGGACACAGCAAGGGTAAGACCAAGGGCTTCCCAAATAGAGCCTGAGGGTGGCAGTGCTGCGAGGGCGACGACACACTGTGAATATACGACGACAATCACTGTCCGATGCTTAGGTCCAAAATCAAGGTCCTGTATGTTTCTCTCTCCAAAATTCTAGAGAGAGAAAGTAAAAGTGAGAATGAGAGTGAATTCTCAAAATCTAAAAATCTGAGGTCCCTCAAATGAATTCTGAAGACCACTATTTATATAGATTGAGATGATGATGTCATCACGCAACACGTGGCCCACCTGGGTGTGACACATCACTGAAGGGTCCACAAGTGTCGGTGCTCCACGGACTGTCGGATCGTATAATCACTCGGCCTGCCCCGCATAGCGTTGCTCTGTCTGTCTGGAAAGACTGGCTCCCATTGCGTCGGTGTGGCCAGAGAACGACCTTGATCTAGCCACCAATCCAAGCAAGCCCTTACAGAGTCCCACAAGCCTGGCAATGGTGGGGAAGACCTGACGCCCAGCTGCAAGGTGGACTAGGCGCGATGCCCTCCGAAGACCTGCTCCAGTCTCGGAGTGACCCTGGGGTCATAGTCCCTAGGGATGCCGACGTGAGCCTCAGTGCCGGGCACGTAGACCAGTCACGCAGGCATCCTAGCGAAGATAGTGTCCCGGAGGAGTCGCCTATCCCGTGGGTGAGTCCTTGCGCCGGAGCACTCGGAGCGCGTCAAGGTAGCATCCCAGAGGAGCCGTCTACCTGACGGGCTGAGGTAGCATCCTAGAGGAGCCGTCTACCTGGCGGAAGGGGAGTTAAAAAGTTCACTGGAGGAGATAGTGTCCCGGAGGAGTCGCCTAGCCCCACGGGATGCTGCACACTCCGGAGAATGGGTCGAAGCATGTTCCACGTCCAAGGCAGGGGCACATGTTGTGGTGAATGAGTGTGGTGTCCGAGGGGCATGTAACATGGTTGTAGCTCACGGGCACGATGATGACCATCGCAGGGCAATAGCTGGTGCCAGGGCACATGTCATGGAGATGGCGCACGGGCGTGATGAAGTGTGTATGGTGTCCGGGGGCACGACATTATGACAGAGAGCTTGGGGGCACGACTGTATCAGTGGCGCGGCGTATGGGCGCGTGGGAGTATATGGCGCCGTGGGCACGATAGTGTGACAGAGAGCCAGGGGGCATGGCTGTATCAGTGGCGCGGCGTATTGATGCGGCAGAGTGAGTAAGATGATGGCGCGTGGGCACCGGCAATGGGGGTCGCAGAGACTGCCCGCCGGTGACGGGGGTCTCCGAGACAGCGTGCGGGCCCGGGCGACAGAGGTCGCGGAGACAGTACCCAGGCGACGAGCGTCACGGAGACGACGGATGGTCCCTTGAAGAGAAGTGAAGGGACGGGGCCGACCCCCTGAAAGGGAAGGTGGCCGACCCTCTAAGGTGGCAGACCTCATAAGGGGGAGGCATGCCAAGGTTTTTTCATGAGCAATTCACGTGACTTGAGTATGTGTCGCTTTGACCAGCTTGTGAGGGTTGAAAAATTAACCGTTGAATATGTGACGTATTGCGTAAAATGGGACCCCCGGTGGGCCCTTGGGTGCGACCAAAGTAGGTTGGGAACACTCTTTTATTCCCATAAAGCCACTTCACCCCCACACGGCTGTACACTTCTCACGCTGAACACTCACCCACACATTCCATGTCCCCGCGCACACACACACACACAGATATAGAGAGATAGAGACACACAGTCTATGCACCCACCACTTTTCATTACCCCCAAACACTCACACAAATACACACGACAATCACTAAATTCCTCTCACAAACATCAAGAACACCACGTGTTTTCACTACCAAATCATGTTTCTTGCACACCATTTCACTCACATCCGTCCACCTGCATACAGCCGCACAAAACCACCCATGGCTGCTCCATTTCAACCTATTCCTTCACATAAATACGGCAGCCAACATCACTGCTTTACCTGGTATTAGAAGAAATTTAGCGTCAGGTTTTTTACTTAATAAGGCTGGTCTTAAGCCATCTTTGACTCTAACATACCAGTTTTAACAATGAATGGTGTTTTCTTTTGGAAAGGATATTGTAGCAATGGTCCTGTTTTACTCAACACAACTGAAATGGATAATATGAAACTTTGGAAAACGTGGTTTGAAAGATGTGGTGTATGCCTCAAGAGAAAATTTACCTAAAGGCCCAGTAGAGCAGTAGAAAGGAGTACAAAACTTTTAGAATTTATTCATAGTGATTTGGGAGATTTTAAAAGCATATACAAGAGGTGGCAAGAAATTTTTGTGTTAGTTTTGTAGATGATTACTCTAGATATACCAAGTTTTCTTTACTTGAAAGTAAGAACGAAGCAGAGGAAACCTTTTTGGGATTTAAGGCTAAATTTGAAAATCAATTAGAAAGGAAAATAAAAGAGTGAGAAGAGATAGATGTATAGAATATAACTCCGACTTTTGGAAGGCTTTTTGTGAGAAAATTGGTGTTATATACTCATGAAGTAACTCTGCCTTATTCACCAAAATCCTATGGGATAGCAGAAAGGAAAAATAGAACCTTAGAGAAAATGATGAAACGTATGCTAATTAGTTCTAGGTTACCTAAAGGGAAGGCTATTCTTACAGCCCATTTTATTTGTAATAGAGTTGCTCAAAGAAATTAGCTATAACACCCTTTGGTTGTGGAAAAGTTATAAGCCTAACTTAATCAAAGTATGGGGGTGTTGGGCTAAAGTAGGTCTACCTGATCCAAATGGGAAGAAAATAGGTTCTAAAACGGTTGATTATTTATATATTTGGTATGCAATAAATAATTACGCCTTAAGGACAGTGACCACCATATCACGCCTCAGTCATTTTGATAAGTTTTCTGCGTTTTACTTCTCGTTTTTAGTTACATTGTTCACTTTTCTTATATTTTGATCCAACAGTAATCAATATCTAGCAAATCTAGCAAAACTTCAAAATGTAATATTTTGGCCAATGTCTTGTATAGTACTCAATTTGCTATGTTCAAGGTTAAAAGGTGTGATAATATGTCTTGGATAAAAAAAGAGGAAGAGTCCTCTTTGAGTAGGTCAAAAAGAGAAGATTCCTTCTTTGAGTAGGATAAGAGAGATGAATCATTCTTTGAGAGAGTTTGTTGAGAGAGACAAAGGTCTGTAATCTTCAGTGATAAACATAGTGAAATCGCTGCTACCACCGTGGAGTAGACTTTCTCCGAACCACGTAAATCTTGTATCTCTATTTCCTATTATTGTTTTTCGATTCTTTTCTTTGTTGCTTGGTGAGGAATCTAGTATATTCCCTTACAAGTGATATCAGAGCTGAGGTTCAGCGGTAGATTGAAAGCACCTTGCAATGGCGCCAAATACTTCGACGAAGTATGATTTGGAGAAGTTTGATGGATCGAACAATTTCAGTTTGTGGAGGATGAAGATGCATGTTGTTTTAATTTAGCAAGGGTTATTGAAAGCGTTAAAGGAAAAATAAGGGCTTCCTGATACGATGTCCGATGATGAAAAAGAAGACATGTTGGAGAGAGCCCATAGTGCCCTGTTACTGTGTTTAGCTGACAACGTGTTGTGAAAGGTTTCTCAGGAAACGACTGCGGCTGTATTATGGCTAAAATTGGAGAACTTATACATGACGAAGTCTCTAACAAATCGCCTGTATTTAAAGCAACGGCTGTACACTCTTTGGATGAAAGAAGGTACATCGATCAGTGATCATCTTGACGAATATAATAAGGTTATATTAGACCTGCAAAATATTGACATCAAGATAGAAGATAAGGATAAAGCTTTACTATTGTTGTGTTCTTTAGCTCCGTTATATGAACATCTTGTTACTACCTTATTGTATGAGAAGGACAGTATCTCCATGGAAGAGGTTGAGGCTGTCATAAATTCTTAGGAATTAAGGAAAAAGGTTTTAAAAAATAAGAGAGAGGAACATGGTGATGGTCTGATGGCTCGAGGCTGAAGCACTGACCATGTTGGGTCTGGTCAAAGGCCATAAAATTGAAGTGCTATCATTGTCATAAGGAAGACCATTATAGAAAGGATTGTCCTGAGCGTAAAGGGAAGAAAAAGGATAATTCAAAGACGGCTGATGCTGGAGTAGTAGAAGATAATTATGATGGTGCGGATGTTCTCTCAGTTACTATCAGTTCCTCGGATGGAGGGTAGATTCTTGATACGAGTTGCTCCTATCATATGTGTCCCAATAGGGATTGGTTTGCCACTTATCACTCATTTGATGGTGGTAAAGTTCTTATGGGAAACAATGTTGCCTATAAAGTGGTTGGGATAGGTTCAATTCAGATCAGGATGCATGATGGTATTGTGAGAACTTTGACTGATGTCAGGCACATTCCAGAGTTGAAGAAAAATCTAATTTCTTTGGGTACACTTGACTCCAATAGCTATAACTATCGGGTTGCAGGTGGAGTTATGAGGATAATGAAGGGTGATCTTGTTGTGATGAAGGGGTTGAAACAAAATAGTCTCTATTTGTTGCAGGGTAGCACAGTTACAGGAGTAGCAACAGTAGCAGCTTCATCTTCTGATGTAGATTCTGACACTACTAAGCTATGGCATATACGTGTTGGGCATATGAGCTAGAGAGGTTACACCAAGAGTGCTTATGACAGTTGTGTGTATCACCAGAAGCTAGTGGATGGTTCTCATATATACTTGTTGTTGTATGTCGATGACATGTTGATTGCTGCAAAATCGATGTCAGATGTCAATAGTTTGAAAGAGTAGTTGAAAAGGGAATTTGAGATGGAAGACTTGAGTGCAACAAAGAGGATATTAGGGATGAAGATTCAAAGGGATCGACCTGTAGGAATTTTGTACTTGTCCCAGAAAAAGTACATTGAGCGAGTACTGCAGCACTTTGGTATGAAAAACTCTAAACCTGTGACTATTCCCTTGGCGGCACACTTTAAGCTTTCAACAATTGATTCTCCATAGACCCAGGAGAAAGTGGAGCGCATGGCGTGTGTTCCATATGCTAGTGCAGTGGACAGTCTCATGTATGCTATGATTTGTATGAGACCGGATATTTCTCATGCGGTCAGTATAGTTAGCAGGTACATAGGTAATCCTGAGAAAGCTCATTGGCATGCAGTGAAGTGGATACTTCGATACCTGAGAGGTACTGCAAATATTGGCTTAGTCTACCATCGGGGCAGTAATGTGAATGGTAGACTTGTTGGATATGTGGATTCAGACTACACTGAAGATTTGGATAGGAGGAGATCTTTGACAGGTTATATCTTCACTTTTTTGAGCTGTGTGATTAGTTGGAAGGCTACTCTACAGACTATTGTTGCCTTGTCTACTACAGAAGCTAAGTACATAGCGGTGACCAAAGCAGTGAAGGAAGCCATTTGGTTGAAGGGCTTGGTTTGTGATTTGGGATTGAAGCAGGAGTCTAGCACTGTTTACTACGACAGCCAAAGTTCCATACATCTGACCAAAAATTAGATGTTCCATGAGCGGACCAAGCACATTGATGTCAGGTTTCATTTTATTCAGGTTGTGATTTCTCAGGGTACTATTATGGTAGAGAAGATTTTCATAGATGAAAATCCAGTAGACATGATGTCAAAGCATATTCCAGAGATCAAGTTTAAGCACTGCTTGGATTTTATCAGTATCAGCAGTATTTAAGGTGCAGCCCTAAGGGGCAGGTGTGGTAGCAGCAGATGATATTTTCAGATTAATTGTGGCTTGTTTTATCCAAGTCAAGGTGGAGATTTGTGATAATATGTCTTGGATAAAAAAAATTGGAATGTGTGGGTGTCTCACATCGGTTATTCAGATAATGTTATAACTTGACCCTACGCATATAAGTCTTGTCCCACATTAGTTATTTAGAGAAAGTCACTACTTATCTCTAAGTATATATGTGTTGTCTTGTATTGTGTTTTAAGTATAAGAAAAAAAGAAAGGAAGAGTCCTTCTTTGACTAGGTCAAAGAGAGAAGAGTCCTTCTTTGAGTAGGACAAGAGAGGAGCCATTCTTTGAGAGGGTTTGTAGAGAGAGACAAAGGTCTGTAATCTCCACTGACGAACATAGTAAAATCGTTGCTACCATTGTGGAGTAGGCTTTCGCCGAACCACGTAAATCTTGTGTGCCTCTATTTTCTGTTATTATTTTTTGATTCTCTTCTTTAATACTTGGTGCGGAATCTAGTGTATCTTTTAACAAAAGGTACCCTGAAGTCAATATTAAAGAATATTTGCCTTTTTGTTGTTTGTATTTAGGAGAATGCTTTTATTGAAACTGAAGCTGCAACCATAAAAGAAGCATTACAAAATAATTGTAAAGGTTATAACTGGCGACTGGCATTGGTATCGACCTGGGACATAAGGACATTTATTGCAACAAATGTGTGTTATAACTGTGTAATACCCAAACTTTGATAAATATATTTTTTTCTAATGGATTAATTTAAAACTTTTAGAGACGATTTTTTTCTTAACATCGATATTTTATTTAGCAATTTTTAGTAACGATTAGTGAAGCAGAGTTATGTAACACCAGTATAATTTTCCTAGTGCGTTAATTTATCGGGAAAGAAAGTTTTGGTGAATAGTGATAGAGTATCAAAAGTTTAGGGGTTTTTTTGATAATTTTCAAGTTTAGGGTTATATATATATATATATATATATATATATATATATATATATATATATATATATATATATATATATATATATATCAGCCATTTCCCCCACTTCTTCTCTTCTTACGGTAGAGAGAGGGCAGAGAGAGAGATAGAGAAGTGGATTCTGGCGATCAGATTGTTTTTCCAGTAAGATTTTTTTTGATATACATTATGTGTGTGTGTGTGTGTGTGTAAGTGAGAGTGACAGTGAGAGAGAGAGAGAGAGGGAATGAGTGTCTGTGTGTGTGTGAGAGAGAGAGAGAGACTGAGGTGAGGTGAGTATAGTGCTATGTAAGATAGTTTGTAGGAAGTAACGATTGTGCAAAGTGAGTGGGTATTACGGCCGTGGGAAGAAGCTGTGATACCATGAGTAAGAAGGGGTTCAGGCAAGTCACAACCATGTTGGTTATGACTATGTACTTATGTGGTGCATTAAAGGGACAAAAGGGTGGTTGTTGGGGTGATGGTTGCTGTGGGAAGAAGCAGCTGCTACGGGCTATGGGAATTAGAGAAAGAAAATGACTGTAAGGGGGCTATGGTTGTAAAGGCAGCCATGGGTGCCGAGAATTGGGTTCTCTGTGGGTTTTGTGGCTGCCGAGAAGTGGGTATAGGGGTATATGGTACTGAATGAGAAGCTGCAAAAAAAGGGGGACTCTGCCATGGGTTTTTTTATGTGTTTGGGAGAGAGAAGACTACCATTAAGGTAGTCTGTGTGAGGGGTGAGTGTGTGATGGCTATCGTGAAGACAACTCTCTATGTGTGTGTGAGTTGTGTGCTCGTGTGCCTATACTGTGTGTTTTCATGCGTGGGTGTGTGTGAGTGTGTGGGAAGACTGCCATCACGGCAGTCTATAGTGTGTTGTGTATTGTGTATATATGTGTGTGTGTGTGGGTATTGTGTGTATCAGCGTGTGTGCGTGTGCGTGTGTTTATATATATGTGGGTGTGTCTATGTGTGTAAGTGTATTTGTGTGAACTTGTGTGTGTTTGTAAAGGAGTAAAGATTATCAAGGCAGCTAGTGTGTGTGTGTGTGTGTGCACGCGCTATGTGCGTGTGCGTGTGTGTGTGTGTGTGTGAGTGTGTGGGTCTGTAATGTGTGTTTTTTTGTGTATGTGTAGGTGTCATGGGGTCTGTAAAGGAGTAAATATATTATGTATATATGGGTTGATTGGCAGAGAGAACAGAAGAAGGAAGGAGTGGGTTTGCTAGGTAACAGCAAAAACTCACCGTGAATAACTGTGGGTTTATACCCGCGCACGGACGATAACAATGGAGGCATGAGCAGCTTTGTGTTGAGCTGGGCTTGCCGGTAGGTTTGGGGCAAGGTGGCTTGACAGCGTGGGCAGGTGTGGAGAGACGTGGCCTTCACCGATGGCTGCGTGGTGGTTAGGAGAGGGAAGGCGATAGTTGGGTAGGGAGAAGAAGAAGAGAGATTTGGGCCCACCGAAAATAGGGTTTTTATACCTTCTATTTAGCGACCGCCATTATGGTCGCTAAAAGCAGTCGCTACATTTAGTGATCACTTATAGCGACCGTAATGGTGGTTGCTAAAATTTATGACTGCCTTAATGGTCGCTAAAATACCAGCCAAATCTTTTTGTTGGCCCCACCATATTTTGTCTAAACCTAGCAACTGCGAAAAAAAAAACAGTCGCTAAAGTATGATTTAACGACATCATTTTTTGGCAATCGCTAAAGGGCCTGTTTCTTGTAGTGTACCTGTGTGGGTGGGTCCAAGGAATGAAAGGATGGCCACTAAGGTGATTGTTGCCTTGGGAAAAAGCAGCCCGAGGGGTTGCGGGAATTAGAGAGAGAAAACAGCTATAAGCGGGCTATGGTTTCAAAGGCGACCAAGGCTTCAGAGAAGTAGGTTCTCTATGGATTTTGTGGCTGTCGAAAAGTGGGTATGGGGGTATATTGAGTAAGAAGCTGCAAAAAAAGGAGGACTCTGCCATGGGGTTCCTGTGTATTTGGGAGAGGAAAGACAGCCATTAGGGCATTCTACATGAGGTGCAAGTGTGTGATGTTTGCCGTGAAGATAGCCTTCTATGTGTGTGAGTTGTGGGCTCGTGTGTGTGTACTGTGTGTTTTGGTGTGTGGATATGTGTATACCGGTGTGTGTGAGTGTGTGGGTAGACTGCCATCACTGAAGTCTGTAGTGTGTTGAATATTGTGTGTATATGCTTGTGTGCATGGGTACTAGATATCAGTGTGTGCACGTGTGTTTATATATGTATGGGCGTGTGTATACGTGTTTGCCTGAATTTGTGTGTTTGTAAAGTAGTGAAGGCTACCGAGGCAGCTAGTGTGTGTGTGTGTGTGTGTGTGTGTGTGTTGTAAGTGCTATGTGCATGTGTGTGTATAAGGGGGGGGGGGTGTTGTCTGTGTGAGTGTGGGCGTGTAATGTGTGTTTTAAAGTGTGTACGTGACGGTGTCATGGGGTCTGTAAGGGAGTGAGTGTATTATGTATATATGAGGTGATTGACAGAGAGAATAGACGAAGGATGGAGTGGGTTTGCTGGGCATAGGCAGTTTTGGTGGTACCTTGTGCTTGCACAGGTATACCACGAATTAGCATTATGCTCGGCGCATGCGTTGGGTGGCATAGGGTGATCGTTAGCATGTGAAATTTTAGAGTAAGGTATCTCAGGCTATATTAGAATTTTTGGTAAGGTTTTAAAATTTTCTAAAATCATATGTATTTTTAATATTTTCTATAAATTTAGAATTTTAAATTCTTTTGGAATCTTTATAGTCCACGATAAATTCTGGAAAATTACATTAAATTTTTTATAGTATAAATAAGTCCCAGATTAAGTTTGATGATTTTTAGAGTTGATCTGATACCACTTCCGTATCACATTGGTTTTGGGAAAATGAATAATTTAAAAATAGTTTTAATGATTTTTAAATTCTAATTCTAATTTCAATTTCAAAAATTTTTATTTAAAATTTGAAGTTCTTAAAAAATTTATGGGACTTTGATTTGAGCTCAAAATATTAATAGCTATTTTTGGACTTTTCTGGTATTTAAAAAACTATTTTAATTAAAAAATATTCAAAAATTTAGAATATTCATATTTTAACTTTTTATAATGCTTTAAGCTACAAAAGTATTTTATTAGAATTTATTGTTAATTCTGAGTTATTGTTGAGAAACAGTCTGTCATGTACCTATAACTAGTGTAACAACGAGCAGTGTTTCTCGGCAGGAAGAGGACAAGGTCAGTAGGGACTAAGGCCCAGAATATCAGTTAGAGTTTGTTTAATGTTTACTTAGGATGTTGTCACATCCGATGACATGATGTTAGGAACACCCTAGGTTAACCCATTAGATATTCATATATTGCTTAATTCTAGAGCATCATACTTTTTGCATCCGTTACTTTGGCACAGTGATTGAGGGTGAAGGTTTGTTCTTTAGGAACTGATTTTGGGATACGCATCTGTCAAGAGAATCTTTGACTGTTTCTACGGTTTTCGGTGGTTATGCTATCTATGTTGCGGATAGCGATCTTTTTGTGGATCTCATCTTATTTGTTATTTGAGGTTTGACATCATGCGAGACATGAATTGATTACACTCTAATTACGTATATATAAGTTTTTAGAGAAAAACCTAGTAATATTTGGAAGTTCGTAAGGTATGAATAGTGGGTAAGTTAGTGATTCAGATGATGTCCGAGAATGAAGTTCTCGGGAAGTAATTGTTGTTAAAACTTAGAATTGATTTGGGAATACGATAGGAAGTTTGGAATTCCATCTTGTCAGTTGTTCGTCTTTTGTCTGTTGAATTCAAGGACGACTTAATTGAATGTCAGCTTATGTTGAGAGGTCAGAGAAGATATCATTCGTGCCTAGTCATCTTATTCCTTTTTAGGATATTTCTTTGTTCTTTCTGAAACTATTTGGACTTGATTGGATAGTAACTAATCCATTGGCCATGGGAAAGCTACAAATTCCATTAAGGACCAATAACCCTTACTGGTTGTAATTGTTTCGAGTCATTGGGTTGACTTTGTTTCGTCATACTTGTATCATCACTCGTTGCTTTTCTCGAATGTCGTATTTTTGCCTCGTAAATCTCGAGGGCCAATAGTTATGATTTTGTTAAAGACTTTGTGTTTTGATCACCCCGTTGCGATTTTTCTTAATATTTGGTCTCTAAATGTTTGATTGAGATCATTGTTTGCTGTGATTAACATCAGATGCTTTGTTGTGTAACCCTCATCGTTCCTTAGTGATTGGTGACTATGTAATATATTCCAAAATTATAACATATTATAATTGTTACTTCTAGTTAATCGGATTATCAGAATTTTGCTATGTTATCTTTTCAAATTCTTTTACCAGATTTAGGTTCTGTATAGTTTCGTCTGCAGACTGAGGTTTTGTAGGCTCCTAAGTCTCGGATAATCGGTGAGTGAGAGTAGACTCTGAGAACATAAATTATAGTTGGACAATCTATTTGGTGATTCGGTATAAGGTTGAAATTAAGCTGGACACATGATGACAGACCATATGTTACTTGCTTTGAGAATTGAGAGGTCTTAAAAGTTTAATTGTCATAGATGATTGAAGGATAAGGCTATAAAATTTTGTAAATAAGGTGATCGTGAATTGGAAGTGATGCGATAATTTAGACCCTTAAATTTTGATGAAAATGAATACATAGGTATCCAGAAAATCATATTTTGTACTATGTTAGGAGAACACATCTCTTGGTAACGAATTCGGTAACAGCTGGGACTCGTTGATATAAGACACTAGAGTGTGCAATAAAACCGTAGTGGTTACAGTTCTACGTCATTCTGTGAAGAGTATGCAGAATCATAGATATGTAATATGTAGCTATGTTAAAATAACGCGTCTCTTGGTGACGACCTGGGCAACAATTCAGACTCATTGTTTTGAGGTATTAGAGCGTGCAGTGAAAGTTGGGTGGCTACAACTTTTTGTCTTGATGGATTATCTATGTTAATGATTACGAGCTGTAAGTACTTATATGAATTGGTTACCCCACCCTTGTTAACTTTGGTAAACCACGGTCATTTGTGACCATCATTTAGTATTTTAGTATGCCTTGATCTTAGAGTTAAGCTTACAATCATAAGTGAATTCTACAAATGATAGGATCTCTGGTGTAGTATCAACATAAGGTAGGGGAAGTCTATCGTATTGGAGCTTGGCTTAGCTACTGTGAGATAGTTATCAGAGTTCTGCAACGGGAGCGTGATATGTAGATGTGATAAGTGATATGATATCCGAGAGCAAATTTCAAGGACGAAATTTTTATAAGGTGGGGAGAATGTAATATCCAGAAATTTGGAGCTGTTTAAAATGACTATCTGAGACCCAAAAAATAAACGGGCATTAAATTTGAGTAATGTTCAGGTATTTGTAGAGTATCGAAGCTCAATAGAATTTGGGGGCATTTTTGTAATTTTAGAAAATTTTGGATGCATAAATGTAATTAATATTTTTAGTGATGAAAAATAATGAAATGATTGATATTGCATGTTTTAGTGATATTTAATTTGATTAATAAAGATTAGGAGAGTTTTGGAGCAAAAATATAAATTTTGAGATTTTGGGGCCATTTTGTAAAATTTGAAAACTTGAGGGGCAATTTTGTAATTTTTAAAAATTATGCCTCATTTGTCAATTTTTTTAGAAAAGTGGGTGTTAGAAGATGCCACCTCCTTCTTCCTAGTTAATGACTAATAAATTTATATTATAAACAAAAATATGGGAATAAGTCTTAAGAAAAAAAAAAGAGAAAACTTTTGGTTAGAAAAACAGAAATAACAAAACAACAACGAAGAACACTAAACGGGGAATAACATGTCAAATGATGGAAGGGGGGAAAACAGAAAAAGGAGGGAATTCGAGCCCTTTTTTAGAGGTAATCCCTCAAATCTTTCGTATGTATGCTCTAGTGTGTGTTTGCGAGTTGGGTGTGCATTTTTTTGGCACTGCACGTACAGTGGGTGTAAGTGCCATGAACGTGGGTGTGTTGGTAGGTATGCTTGAGTGCTTTGGGTGAAAGATTGGGTGTGGATTATGTGTATAAGTGTGTGAATTTTGTAAATAAGTGATATTAGATTATGTTTTTAGGTATTAGAATGTGTTTAGATGATTGAAGTGTGTGTTTTGTGAGCTGTGTGAATGAAGTGGGTCTCAGCTGACTGAAGGAGAAAGACGAGTGTGTGTAACTAGGGTGTTTTAGTGTGTGCTCTAATTTGAATAGTAAGTATAATGTCGCTAAAGATAATTTTATTCCAGCAGTTTCTTTACGAATTCTTAGAAACTGTTTAAAATTTTATTTTGATAAAGTACAAAAAAGTAACCCCTATTAGTTTTACAAGACCTACAACCTGTAATGTTTTGGGAATTTTTAGTGTTCGCGAAGGAAGCTAAACTAGGGTGTAGTTTAAAAAGAATTATCGAATTATTTAGTATATCAAACCAAGCTATTTTAATCTGAAAACTTTATGGAAACTTTATTTTACTGATATAATTCATTATCTAAAATTTTGTGCCATTCTGAGGCGATAGGTATTTTTAGCGAAACTGACTTCTGAGCATTCGGTCTGGATACTGGTTTGAAATTTTCAGGAGAAAATTCTAAAAAATACTTTTTGGCCCAAAAATAATTTATGGATACTTGAAACAGTGTTTCAAAGTATTTTTGAGATTTGTCCGGGGTTGGAAACCCCTAGGGGGTATTTTGATAACTTGCCACCTTGAAGGGTATTTTGGTAATTTTATCTATAAAAGTATTTTGAGGTAAATTCATATACAGTAAGAATCTTTTAGCGGTTTTACTTACGGGAAGGCCGTTTTGGTGATTTAAGTCCGAGAAGGGCATTTTCGTAATTTACATCTATGGGCATTTTGGTAATTTTACATACCCGGTGAGGGAGGTTCATTTTGGGAGTATGTGTGAGTCTGTATTAAGTTATAATATTGTACTGTAAACTATGATTTAATGATTCGATCATTCTATTTAGGTTAAATCTAACGACTTCCGGTTAGAATAATTTAGCTACGGATCCAAGTAAGGGATTTTATCTGAACCTTGGATAATGACTTTTGTCTGAACCCTTATTTGATAACTCGTGCTTGTAAGTACTCCTTTGAATTACTTATGAATAATGTCGAATACTGAATTATGTATCGATATTAGCATGTTATTGCCCTAAAAAATTCAACAATAAACATGAATCTGTTATTTGGAAATCTTGTTGATACTCGCCTGTTATTACATGCTGAGCGAATTTGATAGTTGTATGTATCTGTTTCTTTAAAATGTTGTGCCTAAATTCGATAACCATTCTTGCTATTTGTTGTGGTTATTCTGGAATTTCGTGTGATGACATATTTCAGTTTTTTTATTGTTATTGAAATATGATTTGATTCTGATGATTTTAGATGATTTTAATGCTCATTGATTGTGTTGACCTGAGAATCTGCTCTATGGGTAGGCATTATAAGGCTGGTCCAAATCCTGCGTGGAATGCAGACTTGTACCCAGCGGGACTGGTATTCTGGTACATCATGCAGCGCATTGCTTGAATGACATTGCTGTTGCCCAGGATCAACTTTTTTTTATTTTATCTGTACTGTATCTTATCGTGACTGTTATAGAAATGACTGAAAAGGACTGTCTCAGATGATCTATGTGCATTTTGAAATCCTTTAAAAAACCATCATCGTATTTTGGAATGATGACTTTGAAGATGATCTTTTATTGATCATTTTAGAACCCATTAGGATTATTATTGTTTATTTTGGTATCTATTTCTGATGAATTTTGATCCTTTTGGATATCATTGAGTTTTTGACCATTTGAAGTATTCTGAAATTTTTTGTCAGTATCTATTTCTGATGAATTTTGATCATTTTGAAAATCATTGAGTTTTTGACCGTTTGAAGTATTCTGAAAATTTTTGTCGATATCTATTTCTGATGAATTTTGATCCTTTTGGAGATCATTGAGGTTTTGACCGTTTAAAGTATTCTGAAAATTTTCGTCTGTTGGATTCTTTAGAATCATTTTGTATGTCTATTGTTAGTCCTTGTACGACCTTACTGAGTTCTCAAAAGCTCACCATTTTGTTTGATTCCCTTCTGTAGGTGTTGGTCAGTTTTAGAATGCTTGGAAATGAGTTTAGAGTCTGAGTGAGATTCTGATGAGCCCATCACACGGTATTGTGAGGGTCAGTACCGTTATTTGTTTTAGGAATTTAAATCGCAAAGGACCTAAGCTGTAATAGTTTAAGCTAAGTAGCTTGTAATCTAGTATTTTAAGAAATCTGGGTTGATGCTGAATATGTACTAGTGAACAAGTTTGACAGGTTTGATGTGATCCGGTAGGTTAACGTCCCAGGAGTTCAGAGCGACGGAGTTGGAGATCTGAATTTTTCGGGGCTGTTGCATGGTGCAACGGATAAGTTTGATAAATATCTCAGCACGTCGTTTCTAGAGGAAGACAAGTACACACGACATTCTCACAGCTCCTTGACTAGACTCACAACAAACTCCCCGCATGGAAAGGTAAATTTCTTTCTTTTACAGGGCGTCCAACCCTTGTCTGAGCCGTCCTCAACTTAATACCAACCTACATTATGCAAGCCTATATGCTCCCGACTAGTATCTCTGATAAATTTGATAACAGAGCCACAACTTTCTTTTGGGGCATAATGAGGTGGATCGAAAATGGCACGTCATTAATTAGAATATTATCACGCAATCTAGATTCGTGGGTGGGCTTGGCATTCGAAAAATGTCCCTCGCAAATCAGGCAATGTTTTATGAATCTTGTATGGAGAGTTTAAAAGTAGGGTTAATTACACCCATGTCCCTGAGGTTTGGGAGAAATTACAGTCAAGGACACAATGTTTCAAAAGGTAACAACCGTGTCATTCCGTTACTTATCCTTTAAAAAAATATACGTATTTATTTATATCATCAATACGTATTCTTTAAAAGACAATTCTACCCTCATTTTGTATATGTAAAGTGTACACCTCTAAATTAAGGTTTAAAAAAAAACCTTCTCTGTCTCTCCAACTCCACTTACCCCGCCGCTGCCCCCAGCCTCCCCCAAACCCAGTCGCCGCCCTCAGCCTCCCCCAACCCAGTCCCTGCCCCTACCCTCCCCCCACCCCATCGTCGCACCCACCCTCCTCGTCGCCGCACCCACCTTCCTCATTTCCCATCGCCGCATCCACCTAGCTGCCGCCATCATCACTGTAGATCTAAGACTTGCTACCGTGAGGTTGCAATTTGAACCAATTCATTGCAAAAGATACCTAAACAATTGCTCGATCTACATGGTGGTTTGGAATACTGTGATGCAGAGGTGTGGGGGGCGGAGGTGGGGAGGCTTACCTTGGTGGTTGTACAAGTAGTTGGTGGTGGTTGCGGCAGAGGTTGGTGGTTGTGGGTATGGAATTGGGGACGGTGGTGGTGCATTGGGCCGTTGGCAGCGTGGGTTTGGCATGGGCAGTCGTTCACGTCTGCGACGGCTTCCTTTCAGTACCACTGCCCACCACCCCAACCTTGGCACCACCACTGTCGGACAGCTATGGAAGATGGCAAATGGGGCGGCGACAGGATGAAGATGGGACGGTGACAAGACTCCCTTGATGGGGTGGTCGTATTCCGGACATATAGAACCTCTACGAGCCATGGAGATCTTCTGTTTATAGAATTTATTTGTAGATTTAATATATAGATTTCACATTTTAAGGATTAAAAATTCAGCAATTGGTTGTGGTGTGTTCGTGTTTGTGTGTGTGTGTTTTCGAAGATGAAGAAGTGTTAAGGGTTGATGGTGGTTGGAGGAAGAATGGTGTTTGAAGAATTAGATTTGTAAGTGATGAGCATTTTGTCATTGTATCCAAACTGTTATGTATTTAAGTATTTCCGTTAGGTCAAAGGACATAAGTGTCTATTTTGCAAACTTATGGACATGCGTATAATTTCACTCAAACCTCAGAAATATGGGTGTAATTAACTCTTAAAAGTATCCCCACAACCTTTGGGTTAAAGCTCTTAAAGACAAGTATTTCCCTTCAGATACTATTTGGAATGCGAAACTCGCTTCTTTGGAAACATATCTTACAAGTCCGTGACAAACTTATTCCTAGAACCCGAGGCCATGTGGGGATTGGTCAGATTTCCTTTTGGCACCATCATTGGCTACCAGCTAGCGTTCTTAGGCGTCTCATTATCGGACCTCTCACTGACCAAGATGATTCTCTAAAAGTTAGTAACGTTATCAAAAATAGATCTTAGGATCTTGACCTTTTGCATTCTCTCCTAACTCACAACATCGTGAAAATAATTTGCACAGTCACTCTACCCCAATACCATAATGAACCTGATGACCTCTATCGGCCTACAAGCCAGGTTGAATATTCGGTTAAGTCGGCATACACTGCGATCAACACCTCCAATAAGGATCCTACAATAAGTTGGCAGTGGATATGGAAGGCAACATGTCCATGGCACCTACAGAAATTTCCTATGGAAATGTATGCACCAAGAACTAGTGAGTTCGTTCAAATCTCACCGGCTCATAGACAACACTTGTCCTTATGGCTGTGGGCAAATTAAAACCATTGTCTTCGAACCTGCCCTAGGATCAAATATCTTTCGGATATTCTACATTCAACTACCACCCCTCAGTGACAGCGTGCTTTCTCTTGGTAAAATTGATGTAAAACTCACATGAGCGATTGTTGTCCCTTTCGATAACTTAACATAACGTGGAACACTCTTGCTTTCCATGCTCTCACAAATTTGGCATTACAGGAATAAACTAGTACGTCTTAATGAAACCTTTCTTGATGAGCGTGGATTTTTTAACGAAGCCTAAACTTCATTAGATGATTTGAAAATATCTAGTGATTTATCATTGATACATGTGATTAATCCTCAATTTATATGAGATATGAAGATAAGTTTTGAATCTGGTACATCCCATCTAACAAATCAGATATAAGTACTAAATTAGGGTCAAATAATGTCTAGAAATTAAAAAAAAATCATATTTAATTTATGGGGTAAACCAGCCGATTTTCAACTAGCCGAGCGGTTAATTGACTTTTGTCAATCTAAACTTTTTATTAAATATTCTGTCTTATCATACTAAAGATTGATAAGGTAATCTTTACAGTTTCTGACATTCCAGACCATAGGGCCCTTGGCCTAAGTTTTCAAGTACTAGCTTTTTCTCCTTAGAGTTTTCATACCATTTCTTTCAAAGAAGTGATAGATTATCTCTAAGAAGAATTTAGCATTTCATATTCACTTCTAAATAGTCTTGAGTCACTTACATCATGAATTCATCATAAGGAGTACTAAAGTCTTCTAAGCAAGCGCTTTCTCGAGGTATATTTACAGTTTTGTATATAAGATTAGATTATAATAATCTAGAAGTGTCTCCCAATCCCATAATCGCATTTCCATTCAAAAACTCAAAAAGTATCTTTTACATTTCTTTGTCTACATATAGGCTCGAAATGTAAATTACTTTGCGTAAGACCAATATCAAACTATGGTGGTTTTTATTCCGATCGGATAGGTAGGCAATTTGACCCCCAATGTCTAGTTCAAGCAAAAAAAATAAAATTAACCTAGGGTAGTTTCATCATGTTTTGCATTCTACGTGTTTTAAGGCCAAAATTCAATAAAAATGAAGTAGAGACCAAAAGGGGGCAGCGGGTGCCTAACAACTTCCCATAGTGCACCTTAGTCCTTGAACCATTCTCTTGGTTTTGATAGACTAGTCGTCTTTGTGAACACCTTTGAGTCATTTCTAGATTTTTCTGATTCTCCTCTAATTAAATAAGATGGTGAATCCATTAACATCCACTATTCTGGAGATCTTTTCGAGGTGGTTTGCCGCATCACTGTCATATATGGTCACTTTTACCCTTTGACTAGGGCTATTTGATTTAGCATCACGCAAACTCATTGCCTTACACATGGCCGACTGCTTGAACTACGTCATTGCTTAGGTAGCTGCAGCCTTGTTCTCTAAGTCCACGCGTTGGTCTAAGTCAGCCTTGGATGCTTTTAGTTTGACCACCTTCCTGCTAAGGCTGGCCACCATATTTTTAGAGTCCTTGCTTTGATTCTTTTCTACATGAACCCTTTGCCTTGCCTTGCCTTGTCCTGAAGATTCACCATCACCAACAGCTTCTCAGCCCCCATCAGGACTTATGACAGACTGTAAAGTACAAATGCTTAATAATTCTAAGCATATTCCACACCATTTCGCTGGCTGTGGTAGCAAGATTTGGGCAGAAAGATGCACTTAGATAATAATAGCCTTACTCGACTATTCCAAAGAAGTCTGTGTGCTTTTGAACACAAACTCCTCGATTGTCACACTCTAGATGAAAGGCTATGGAGTTTTGGACTTTGGTAAGCTGGAAGGCTCAATTTTGCTTTGGGCTTCCCTCTTATTTAGCGCTTCCTTGAGAGTCTCGTTCTGAGCTGGAAGGCCCAGCATTGCTCAGGCCTCCTCAATCCTGTACTTATTGGGCTGATGAGCCTATTCCAAGGCCTCAAATTCAAGTCTGTCACTTAGTAGTTCTCCACGTTGGTCTACTGGAGTTTTTTGGGACAGTATCTCTTGTTAGAAAATTCGGGCCGATACATAATGGCTCCTCTGCGCTATGTCCTCGGCTCAATCCACTACACTGCTGAGCTCCACTTGACAAGATTTTCTCTGCAATTTAAAGCATGGGTTGTAATGCTACTTATGTTTGATGTTGCTTGAAGTGTTTACCAAGGTGACTCTCCTCTTTCTCTACTGCCCAGCCTTCGTAGTCGAATAAAAATGATCTTGCACTCAAGAAGTTGGTCATTGGATAAAAGATACATAATCTATAGGCTCGGCCAGCTTAAGCATAGCAATGTAGTCAAAGTCCCCTTCACTTAGTTGTGCATCATTCAAGGCATTGCACTCCTTCGTGTTTATCTCAAGGTTTCATTCATTGGGGATGCCCCTAGCTACCCCCTAAGGAAGATTGGCGAACAAAAATCTGTCCTTCCATTTAATGTTGGCAAGGGAGATTTGCGAATAATTGGCTCTGGCCCTAAATCTATGACTAAGTTAGCATCACTCTACTTGCCTTGTGATTGTGGAGATGGTATAAGCATACCTATATACTCTTATCCGTGGAGATGGTATAAGCATACCTACTTGCCAAATTGTTCAATCTGTCCTTCCATTTAATGATACCGAGATAATTAATGACACTGGTACACAAAAAGCGAGATAAGTCTCCATGCATGTGAAAATAGCTGAGTAGGCACTAAGTCATACACATTGAACAATTTGGCAAAGAAGGGGTGGATGGCCACTCTAAACCCGTTGTAAAACATGTCCCCATATATGGCCATTTGGTCGACGATACATAAATTTGCTGTTTCTGCTTCATCAGGTAACCTAAAATCGACATATTTAGGGATATTGCATCGAAATGGCCTTTAATATCTTACGATTAGCTACTTAATCTACTCCAAAGTATATGGGTATCGAATGGATTTTGCTTCACTACCTCCTTTACTAATTATCTGTGGTAGGCATTTTATGAGGATGATTATAAGGTACCAAGGGAACCCCAATAGCCACGGCCATGGGTAAAAGGTATGTTCTTCGACCCCCTCGTTCCTAGTAATGTCACTTGACAAAGAAACATGTTCACCACTTGAAGAGGACATATCATTGGATCAAACTTGGAAGATTCAAATAAGATGAAAGGGGGTAAGGACTCTTACTTAGAAGAAAGAGTGACCGATGGATGGTCTAAGGAAGTGCGATGATCTCCGGCGACTCTTTTCTTCAGCAGCTCCTCCTCAAATCTCTCTAAATTATCAAAGATTCTTGCTCGTGCTCTGAAGTGAACCGAAGTGAATTGAATATGAAGGCAAAACCCTTTATATTGGGTTCTCTAACGCACATATCATTCAATAGTTCATTCAATGGTTATAATTGCCACATGGTATAGCCTCACATAGTCCCATAATTGCAATTCAAGAAGTGAGGGGGAAAATTATCTTTATGCCCCTTAGAATGAACCTCGTCTTATATGAACAGGAGCACATGCACTCTTTTTATCAAGAAGACACCAAATGCTCGTCGAGCTGAGCATAAGCACTAATTTTCACAAGAAGTCACCAGATGCTTATCCTGCTGAGCATATAAGCTCCTTTTCACAACAAATGGTGAGCACCTTTTCAGTAGGAGTCCCCAAATGCGTGTCTAGCTGAGCATATGTGACCCTTTCACATCGGGTCACCAAATACTCGTGCATCATAAGATATGTGCTCCTTTTCACATCGAGTCACCACTTTCAGAGCATATGTGCTACTTTTCACTAGGAGTTACTAAATACCCGTCCATCCTAGCATATGCGCTCCTTGTACAAGGCATCACCAAACACTTATCCATCAAATCATATGTGCTATGTATTGCAAGGAGTCACCAAATACTTGTACAGTCGAGCATATGAGCTCCTTTTTACAAGAAGCCACCAAATGCTCATCCTACAAAGCATATGAGGTCATTTCATAGCACTACAAGCTTGTTGCTCTGCCGCCTTAACTCCTTTCATGGGTTCAAGCTCTCTACTCGACCAGCCAAGCAAACGGCCTCCCTTTAAGGCTCCAAGATCTCTACTTAGCCAACCTTTCACAGGAGCTCCCTTTAACAGTCCAAGCTCTTTGCTCAACCAGCCAAGTGGATGATCGGCCTATCTCCAGGGTTTAAACTCTATGCTAGTCTAGCCGAGTAGACAAGCTCCCCTCGCGAGTCTTAGTGCTTGACCATATATGGTCGTTTATTCTCATCGAATAATCTTATTTGAAACAGACTAAGCCTCATTCCGGACATGAATCACGTTGCTTGACTAATTGGGAGGATCGATATTTATGTTAGCTGACCACTAACTCTTATGGCATCCCCAAGGAAAAACTAACAACATTGCATATTCTTTTTTCGAAAGAACATGGACTAGGAGGCAAATGATATCGAAAAAAATACACGGCCACTTTTAGTGTGTAGCGTGACACGGGGGACCACATTATGGTTTTGACCAATTCTATATAGATCAGAAGTCTATTTATGTCCACCTCTTATCGCTTAACCTGATGAGTATCCTTGCTCATCCTGCTTATCCTCCCAGGATAATCATTAATTGATTGTCTTTGAGTAGAAAAATGAAGCCTCTCGCCTATGCAAATATGCACATCAGACATGAAGGTAAGGTACACTTTAAGCCCTAATACTCATCTCCCGAGTTCTCCCCTCCCATATACTGATTTAAGCATCGGAGATTTCCTGCCGAATCTCCATCCAACTCGCTTCCATTATCTTGTTTAAAGTGTGGGATCCTCTCTTAAGCTCTTTGTGGTCCTCTAAATCTTGACCAAGCCACACCGAACTAAATTAACTCATTATACCTAATTTTTTCCAACATGTAAAAGTGAAGAAAAATCATGTAGTTGCCTATCCATTGGACTAGAGTGTGAATCATATGTGACATAGACTTTAGCATGACAAGAACACTTAAAAAAAGGGACATGGAAGCTAACTATACATTCGATCTGTAAACACGATCAATGCAGTGGATAGCCTCTGTATATTAAACCGGCCACCTAGATCATATGTGAAAAACACCAGACCGTAAAAAATATAAACGAAGTTAATTACACCTTAAATCTATATTACACATAGATCATTGTTTGAACATTTCTCTTGGGTGGGGTTCCTATATTTATATCTAATTAATTTTGAGGGTTAAAGGAGGGCTAAACTAGTAAGTCTTGTACATTCAAAAGATAGTTATAAACGTTGTCAAACTTTACATAACGAATATACTACTTACTAGAAGTTAATTTTGATTCATGTATCTCTGAACCTAATATATAAGATGTGAATAAAACGTTCATATATGGGAGAAATGAAAACGAAAGTTGCAGACGAGATTAAGGGAAAGAATGATGCTACTTGAATTTTTGTAGAATGAAAATTTTATTACTTTGTAGTATAAAACGTTCTATCATTGCTTTTACGAACTTTTCACCTTCACATTCCTTGCATGCATTTATGAATACTTTTAGGCTTCGTTTGACAAAATTTTTTTTTTGGTTTTCAGTTTTTAAAGAGCAGTTTTTTAAAGAGCAGCTTAAATTTTTTTTTTTATAAAAACAAGTGGGTGTTTGATAACCCCTTTTTTTTTTGAGGTTTTTTTTTTTGGTGTTTGGTAACCCTTTTTATTTTGACTTTTTTTTTTGGTGGTTTGCGGTGGTGGTGGTGGGGCGTAGCGGTGGTCGACGGTGGTGGTGGTGGTGGCCGACGGCCGGAGGTGGCTGCCGGCAGTCACCGGCGGTGGTGGCCGGCGGCCGGAGGCAGCTGCCGGCAGTCTCCGGCGGTGGTCGCCAGCGGCCGGAGGTGGTCGTCGGCGGCCGGAGATGGCTGCCGACAGTCTCCGGCGGTGGCTGCCGGCGGCCGGCAGTCTCCGGCGGTGGTCGCCTGAGGTGGCTGCCGGGGTGGGAGGGTGGTGGTGGTGGTTGAAAAAAAAAACCAAAAGTGAAAAAAAAAACCAGTTTTTGGAGTTTTTTTTTTACTCTGCAGTTTTAAAACTGGTTTTTTAAATTGAAAAAAAAATGGTTACCAAACGCTCTTTTTTTTTCAGTTTTTAAAACTGAAAAAAAAAGAGGGAAACAAATTTTGTCAAAAACGGGGCCTTAGTTTATGCAAAGAAATAAAGGACAAGGACAAGGACAAGGACAAGCACAAGCATGAATTTGTACTCTGGTTTTATCTATTTCTATACTACATAAAAATGTGTGGATCTTAAAAATCATTTTGTGGACCACAATATCCTTCTTCTTTTAAAAAATTACTCCCTTGCCATTTAAGACATAATTAACATACCTTGAATCTAGACCATTCGATCAAATTTTTTTTTTACTTCTCATAAATGCTACAACTAATATTAGACGTCTTTCTCATTTTTCATAAAACTTACTGGTAATAAAAACTAAATATATTTATTCTTAACGTTCCTTTTTTTACTTTGATTGTTATGCAGTATTCTCACCATATTCCTATACTGCAGTAGCTGTGGCTAGGATTGAAGATTATATTGTGAATTACTATGCCCTAATAAAATCTCAAAATATTCCTTTCGTGTTACTTATTGATTAATTATCGGCACGACCTTCTAATTAAGGGTAACTCCATCTCTTCCGCTTTTTAAAAATCATCTTAAAAATAAAAGTTAACGTAGATGACTATCAATTCCTTTATATAAGCATGCCACAGTATGTTCATCAGCACTTGCCAAGCACGTTCTTCCTTCACTACAAGAAAATACCACGATCTGCTATTGGCTGGGGCACGTTATTATGATTTCACTTCTTATTTATCTTAAGTGTATACTATCATTATCTGTTTAGATAATCTCTGATTCGATATTACATGAACGGACGATTCTGCGTGTTTGCAATCAAAAATCTATTTTATAATAACAAAAATTCTTATGTATACCACTTTTAGGACGAGTTAAATTGATTTCAACGATATGAGTCATTGCTTTTTTTATTTTATTTTTTTATTTTATCATTTGGTACTACAGCTTCCTATAACTACACATTAAATTAACCCCCATAAAGCAATGGATTAAATGAGTCGTCTCTTGTTCATAACGGGTAACAGGAGCGGTTTAAAGAATACCATTAAAGTACTCTAGGCAAAAAAAGATTATAATAATAGGATTTGAAGCATGGTTGCTGTTTACTCTATAACCATAATTCTTTTTCTTTTAACTAGAAAATTCCTAATAACAATATTAACTCTAGAAAGTAGTTGTGTATTTGCAAATAGATACGCATTTTTTTAATGTTTTGCGGGTAAGAATTACTAACGTTTTGTTGCAACTTTTCCCTAAAGAGTAAATGTGTTAGATACTAATCCTATAGTAGCATCTTTCTAAAATTAACTATAAAAAACATTTTATAAAATAAGGTGAGTTAGGACATTGTGATACATTTATAATATTTATTGTGTTCATTAAGTTGAACAATAGAAGATGTAAATAGCAAAAAATGAGTAAAAATGATTGAAAGCTAATCACGATTATAAAAATGCTAACAAAAAGATAAATATTAATTTGCGTTGAACTTTATACCATCAAGTGTAGACTAAATGCAACGATTTAAAGTACAAAGCCCTTTTGCCATGATAGGATCGGGCGGTTGCTCAGTTACTCTTTTTTTCCCCTATAAATGAAGTGTTTTTGTTTAAAAAGAACGGTGACCATCATTGGCATCAAATCGACATATAACTTTTTATATTCTATAGAAATTGTCCGAGATGAAGGTGGTTGTGAGACTATTAATATTCTTTAAATAAATTCATAACATTTTTAGAGAAATTCTTATGCATATACATCTCAATTTCAACTTGCACTCTTAAATTCTATTGAGTTACCTTCTATATTTGAACCATGAATAGCTGTGGTTATAACTTTTATATATCATAATCTTATATTATCATATATTAATTTTTACGTTCATCGCTTGTACATCCTACTAGTTCGAAGAAAAAGGGAGATGTTCTTTTTGAAGCAGTGACTATGAGTTGTCTAAAATAGTCATTTAAAGCTGAAACCGAGCTCTCAAGTCATCCGGCCCTTCCATTCATATCCGTTTGCCAAACTGCTGAGTTACACTCAAGAAGGGTCGACATGCTCAAGAAATTCAACACGCCTTAAATGAGTACATTGTCACTTATGACATGTTGATGCTGGTAAATTCAACACGCCTAAAGTAGATCACTTTGGAGTAACATATCCACGTTCTTTTGACCTCTTGATGCTGGTAAATTTATTTTTTTAATTAGTTGTTGGGCAAGATTGAGCCACTCGCCACAGCTTAACGTAGTCACGTCCAACGAAGCTTTTGCACATTGCGAGCTCTCCCTTCCTAATCACTCACTACATCACCAATTCAATCACCTATCTGAAGAACTAAGAATAAAATTGGTTCACAAACAAATTGGTACTAGAACTTGGAGAAACTGTGAGGACTTATGAGCTGATTGAGATGTCCAAAAAAAAAAAAGGAAAGAAAGAAAGAAAAAGAAAAACAGGCAATCTAAAAAATGTGGAGCAGGCTTGTGTCAAACTTGGAGAAACTGTGAGGACTTATGAGCTTGCTCCGAAGATCATATGGTAGATGATAGTCAAATCAGGAGCAAGAAGATTATTGCTTAGTTAGGCCAAATGAGAATCTTTCAACGAATGACTTTTAGTAGAAGTTGAAACTAATGGGTCCGAAACATGATCACGTACAATGGTAAAAAAATAGTGGCCGAAAGGTACAAAACAAAAATATGACTATTGTGACATACCAACCCAAGTTGGAAACTTCCCCACTATTTTATTGCTAAAAATGCAGTTCAAAATCTTTCAAAGTTATATGGGAAGCCCGAGTTCAAGAGTGTCTTTCACAAGATCTTATACTATTGTGAAACAGTGAAAGAGTTTGATTCCACCTGAAAAGGAATGATTGATAAATATAAACTCAACGATAATAGTTGGATTCATAAGTTGCATGGAAATGACAGCATAGTTGTTTCGTATTTATTACATCAATAGAAAGTCTGATAAATCTCATACGGTGATGGCAACAAATCCCTTTGTGTTGTTCGATCACTCAGACACTTTGAAGTGTTTAAGTCGCAGAACATCCATGTCTGGGTTCTTGAAGTTGCCGTATTTCCGGGAACCATAATATTTACCCCAGTTGAATGCCCTATATTTGGCAGGGTTTTGCTCATTTGTTAGCTCCTCAATAGGCTCCATTACCACGTAGTACGCTGGGTTGAAGAAGAATGGAATGGAAAATCTCTCTCTCTCGGAGTTAACCTTTGCCCTATGCACCAAACTTACATACTTCTTGTTACTCCAAACCTGGAACCAATGGTCATATGCGACAGAGAATTAGCCAATGGTGAAAACAAGCTCATTTAATAACTAGGTTTTTGTGGTTTTGCATTTTGCAAGAACTTCAAATAAATATGGTGGACTTGATGAATGGTACCTCAAGCATGTCTCCAACGTTTATAACATAAGCATTGGGAACAAATTTGACAGGAATCCACTCTCCATCAAATGTTCGTTGTGCTTCAAGACCTCCAGCATCATCTTGAGAAAGAATGGTCAAGGCACCAACATCTGTGTGCTCGTGAGTGCCAAGAGCCAGCTTGGGAGTGGGACAAGGGGGACAGTGAATGAGACGACCCATGCTAGTGTGGTCCTTGAAGAAACCATTCAAACGTTGCCTTGGCAATCCTAAGCTCATGGAGATGAGCTCCATCAACCTGAATGAAAGTTTTTCCATTTCTTGACCATATTCTTCACATACCTCCCTGTTGATTGAAATCAGCTACTACTTAGATCACAATTGGTACAAGCAGCACAAAAGCTAAACACAACTTGAAGAAGATCTTATTTTTGTGGTTAGATTATTAGAAAATTAATGGAAAGTGTACCTAAAGTCAGCAGGATATTCCGGCCAGGAGTGAATCAGCTCTCTTGGTGCCGTATCATCGAGATCGTACGCCATTGGAGTTCCAGTTTGTTTTTCCAAAGGAAAATCAAACACCTCTTTCCAGTCGTCAATATTCTTCGCAAATTCTTCGTACCCGTAATCATACGGCTTCACACCACCGATATCCTTCCTCAGCTTCCTCTTCTCCTCCGCCGGCTGGGCAAAGAACTTCTTCATTGCCAGCTCGAACTTGGCATGGAGCTCCAACGGCACCCCATGGTTTATCACTTGAAATGCTCCCATCTTTTCGCATGCCTCGTCAATCTCTGCCACCACGGTACCGGTGTTGCCCGATAGATCGATGACTGGGAAGTCATTGGCTTGGGTGGATGCTGCAACACACTCTGCCATGCCTAGAAGTGTTGTCTTTGTTTAGCTATATGAAGGAGAATTGAATTCTTATGAAGGCTTGGATACTAACTTCACAATGTTTGATGTGAGAAACGAAGGCTTGAGGAGGCAACCTTATATAGTTGGAGATTCGGGAGCATCCACAAGATAGATTATGGACAACGTGCATTATTTAAATTTGCTTGTACACCGCGACCTTGTGTAAACATGATTTGCACTGGGACCTAACTTTCAACCACAACCTGTGTTAGAGCTGGCCTATGATCTATGAGGGTCAAAATCTATGGGCCCAAACCATTACAAATTTTACTGTGTGCGTCATATGGGAAATATATAAAGCTTCTAAACTTTTCTCCTGCTGGTCTAGTACAAAAAATGTTTTAGTTAAGAAAAGGGTTTCGTGAAGAACTTGGCGCATATGCCTAAAGCTTCTGAAAATCTATTGCTCGGTCCTCTACATTTTTTCGATGAGAACGTTAAGTTCATGTGCTAATTGCATCAAAAGTGAGGTTGTGAAGGCTACTTTCTTATTAGTATGGCGAAGTAGCCAGTTCACACACTTGAATTAACAGAGACAACGGACTTATACGTGCAACAGAGGACATTACGGAATAAACAACATATCTAAAAGTTAAAACTCTTATTGCATTTCTTATAAATCGCTGCTAAACCTTGCCTTCAATTAGGATAAATCACTACATTAATCAATTTGAAGCATACCATTAAAAGACTAAATAGAGCAAAGAATTAGGGTCGGACATGCATTAATGAAAACCTTTTTTTTGTGAAAGGCACTCCCCCTATTATTTACTATGCCAATTATTGTAGCAAATATTTTGTATACCAATTAACTGCACAAAGACTGTAATGATCAAAAAGAATGACGATCCCTAAATATATGTAAAACGGTTTTTTTAAGGGGAATGACCAGAATTCGAGGGCTGACCTTATTCACATGCTATGTAGTTGGTAGCTTAAGACCATGCCAAAGGTGGAATACATCCTAGAATACACAGGAAAAAGGTCCTCTTTACACCAATAATTGCTTTGAATTTGTCTATTTTATTCATACCTATCAGCTCTTGTCCCACACTGTTGGACAACAAATCACATGAAGATTTGAATAGATTATTCATACCTACCAGCTCCAAGATCTTTAGTGCAATTTTAATGCAAAGAAGAACATTACATTTATGAAGGCAGTTCTTAAATATCTTATGCGAAAATCTGGAAAGCTTGTAATCTGGCATGTGCTGATGACGTGCATCATTCGAAGGTGAATAGATTCTCATCAGTGATGTGTAATTAACAAACTTCCAAGGCAGGTTTATTTTAAGAAAATGTCTATTTTTACGGCTTAAAAGAAAAATTGTTCTTAACTTTTAGTGACTATCGGGGTATCAAAGGGTACTAACCTAGTTTAAGTTGACTAAAATTAGTCTCAAACTCAATTTACTTACGAGTCAGGAACTTGAGTTAGGTGAATTTTCTTATTACGAATCTCCAGCCCGGAAGTGGATTACACTATAAACAAAAAGCATTCGCTCAAACTCATTGGCTATGCAGAGAGATACCCTTCAAAACTCATACAACGAAGCGCTTCCCCTCTAATTGGGAAACCACTAAATAGAAGGGCCGAAGAAAGTTTGGTCCAACCGAGCTCAGCTAAAATGGAACAGAACACTGATAATGGCAATTTTCAGCAATTAAGTTTGACCAAAAGGTCGCCAAAGGCGTAAGACCTGTTGAAGGTTCTTGATATGTGTGTCAAGGTAAAGATTAAAGAGTAATTGGCTGTTTTAAGATTGCTATCAAGGGAAGTAGGTGATAATGGTGCACATTTTTCTCATTATCAACACCTGCCGGTATAAAGCATCACATCGTTTGTCATTTACACTCCTTCCGTTTCTAAAATATTGATGACGTTGACTTTACACGCATATTAAGATTTATGTTATGTATTGTACATATTTTTTTCATTTTATCCTTTAGAGAGGGGGGAAGAGAGTAAGTCATAAAAGAGAAAATTGGTTGGTAGATTGTTAAATGTGAAGAGAGAAATATAATAAAAAAGTATAAAGTGGTGGGTCAGGAGAGAGAAATGAGTTGGTGGAGAGTTAAATGAGGACAGAGAAATTAAATAAAAAAAGAATAAAAAGGGTAAATATGTAAACATACCTACAAAATCTTTTTTATTTTGGAAGTGATTAATTTTTGTGGGACGACCCAAAAAGAAAAGATAATCAATTATTAAGGGACAGAGGGAGTACTTCTTGTGCTATCCAAAGGAAGAAGAATATGTTAATTCGAAAGGACAGATTATATACGTACGACTACGAATCTGAACACATTTTTCTTCCATGAAGGTACAAATATAACTATTTGACAAGCAACAGGGAAAATAGCTTTGTGGTTTTAAGAAAGCTTAATTGCACTATAAATCCTGAGTTTGACAACAAATTGCAACCAAAATTTCAAGTTTTACAAATCTGACACCCAAGGTTTGCAATATGTTGCAATCTCAGGATTTTATTGATGGTGGTCATTGAATCTGTTAGTTGTTGGGGATATTTTTGTCTCTTCCAATCACTTTGGCCAAACCCTTCTTCATCCATATCCACATCCACCACACTTACTTCCTCACCACCTCATCCAGTCCTAATTTGCCACAATATGCCCTTCACCATCACCAACTCCTCTACACACAAACACGCACCCCATAACACACAACACACACGCGCGCACGCACATACACACCCCCTGACACCCACCCACCCACACGCACATACACACCCCTGACACCCACCCACACGCACATACTAAGAACCCACACTCACACACACATATAGCCCACACCCCCTCACCCACCCCCATCCCACACACCCCCACACCCACGTCACTACAAGGAATAAGGCTTTTAGCGACGAAAAAATCCGTCGCTAAAAGCCATAAATCAGTCGCTAAAAGTACCTCGTATAAAAACCCGTTACTAAAAGTTCTGCGACGAAATTTTAAAATTCGTTGTCTAATATTAAACTTTTTGGGATGGATTTATTTATTAAATAGCGACCGAATATCTGTCTCTAATTATATTTAACGTAATTTAATTTATTTCTTTTTTGTGAAATTAGGGACGAGATAAATTTTTTAGCGACGGAGAGCTCCGTCGCTAAATGGGGTTTTCAATGACGGAATATTCCGCCCTAAAATACTTATAATTAAGTACACTTTTAGCTACATAATTAATCCGTAGCTAAAAGTCAATTTTTTTTTAAAATATATATTTTATTTTTCTATTGCCCATACTTGTAATAAAAATTTCAATACTCAATAACAGCGCACAATCCCAATACACAAACAAATAAAAATAATCAATCATAAAAAATGTTTATTGTTAAAAAATCTCATAATGTACAAGCCGGGAACCAGATACAGCCAGTTAGGGGAGGGGATAAGAGTACAAGCCGGGAGGGGGGACAAGCTGGGACCGGGCACGAGAAGGGGCTTATCAGGGGTTGCTGAGTCCCGGATCTGGATCCTGCTGATCCGGGGCCGCTCAGCATGTCCAGAAGGGGTGCCCTGCAGATCCTACTCCCTGATCATTCTCAACACCACTGTAGCAATGCGCTGGATCTCCTTATCGGCCAACAGACGCGAAAGAGCCGGTGTCTGCGGAAGGGCAATGAGGGGTGGGGACGATCCTATCACGGCACGAGCAATCGTCCTAGGCAGGCCGCGTATGCGGCCTTTCAGCCGATTGACAACCTCCGGTACATCCATCCATCGCTTTAACGCCCCAGTACTCGCATCCGTACTAGTGGACGTGATGGCTGTCCGGACGGTTGCTTGGAGCCCCTAAGCTGTTCACACAGGCCTGCAAGAACAGTGATTTAAAGAAATGTTAGTGCATTAATTAACATAACAAACATTGAATAGAAAGACAAAAAAAATTAACTTAATCAAATTGACTTACATCGATCCGCCAGGCAATATCCAAAACATAGTCGCCCACCCGGTGCGCCTCGTCCTTGTCCTTCTTCCGCACGTGCATCTGATTATACGTCAGAGCTATGACCTCATCCACCTCCAGATTCGGGTTCTGGACCGCATTTATGTGTCGGACGATGTCGTGTGGACCGACCCCCCCGTGTGCGTCGGATCTCTGTTCTTCTGTTCTCGGGCCCGCTCTTACTCTTGGCATCCCAGTCTGGATCCGCAGCCCACCGATCTATCATCTGCCCCCATACGGTCAGAGATATCCAATGTGGGGGATATGTCTTCATCTCCGTCATCGGGGCACCCTCGGGCAGCATCTTCTTCGCCCGGTCCCATGCGTCGTGGAGCCATCGGCGGTAATTCTTGCCGATGTAAGCAAAGAAGGCCTGCCACCCCAGAGCCTGCTGATCAGGCGAGTCAAACGTGAACCCTTCCTGTAAGGCATTCAATAACACAAATTAATTTAAGTACAAACTCTAATTAAACAAATACTATCGCAGAAAAAATACTTCAATGTACCAGCCACTCCTCCCATAGGGACTCCCTCGCAGCGGCATCCCAGTCCTTCCAGTACAGGCGTGGCTCGAAGAATCAGCCCTTCACAAGAACGCCGATCTTCGTCCTCGCCTGATTCTCCAGGATCCTGCAAAATAAGTAAATAAATTAATAAAGTTCAAATATAAATTAACACCCCAAAATTTTAAATATAACGCATGATGTGATTTTTTTTACTTACTGGCCCTCCCGGGTGAGCATAACTCTCTGTTTACGCTGGGGGTCGATGCGTACCCCGCGTGTCGGGCCACGGCCTCGTCGAGATCCTACAAAACACAGACATTAATACAGTTCAAATTTACTTTAAATATAAGGCTAGCGAAAATTGACTAAACACCGTTATCAACTATACCTGAGGTAGAACCCACGGAAGAAGGAGAATCAACGCGCGTGTGGGATGAATCTGCATCGGACTGGGTGACGGTTAGGGCTGGGGCCCCGTCTGCTGTACGCGAGCACTCTGTGCCTCGTCATCAATAGGCGATGATGAGGTGGGACCCACCTGAGAGGAAGCAGCTCAGCGTCCACCCCGGCCACGAATAGCCCGTATCCTATGCATACCTGACTTCGTATAGATAAATTGCAAAGACATTAACACATTAAAAATAATAATTTGGCAGAAATCATCATCGGTACTATATATATGAACGGAGCTGCAAAAACACATCAATATGAACAAAGTTCTAAAATGTTACTACATTTTTTAGAACATGTTACAACATTACAAGTCAATCATTTTTTAGTTTGGGAATCATCATCATCATCTTCATCACTAGACTTGTCGTCCCCTTCTTCGTGGGACTCGTCGTCCTCTTCATCTTCTAATTCATCCTCTTCATCAGTAGACTCAGTCACATCATCTCCAACACTTTCCACATCTTTCGCGTCATCATCTACGACTTCTTCTCCTACATGAAGTGTTGTTGGAAGAGAAAGATCGTCCTCCTCGTTGTTGACCTCAACAGGTAACAAGACAGGTGGTTGGTCAGCTTGAAAGGTGTCTACCTCACTGTCATATGTCACGGGCAATTTCTTGGACTTGATAACTGTATACCAATAAGATTTGGGATTGGCGACGTCCTCCGCGTAAAAGACTTGTGCAGCTTGACTAGCAAACAGAAAGGGTTCGTCTGATGCAACCCTTGACTTGACATTGACATCTACAATCCCTTGAGAGCTAACACGGATTCCTTTACTGCATGTGACATTGAACCACGTACACTTGAACATTAGGTGTTCTAACATTCATCTAACCTTCCCTTGCAAGGTTTGACGGATGTTAGAACACCAGATCTGTATGCACCCGAAAACACACGAGAACGTGTACCAAATATCCACAACATAGAACACAAAGCATGATTCAAAATACTGTTTTATAAACAATTAGTTTTTCCAAATTGTCCAAACTGGACATCCAAATACTCATTACAAAGCATTACTTTGTAATGACTACCTTTGAACGGGAACTAAGGATTTTTATGCATGCATGCGTTCAGAAATTGAATACATATGCAAGAATCTTTTCAAAATACAAAAATTGCAGAAAGATTGTTGCATATGTTACCAATATCACTTTAAATAGAACTCGTTGGCAACAAGTTTAACCATTTCGTTGCCAATGGACTTCGTAAAATAACAACGAACATAAAGAATCCAGAGTTTTTAAATAACGAGTAATTGAACCATCTCTGGACAATATGGAGTAATTATGGGATGACCAAGGGCTAATTAGGGCTAACTGGGTAATTAGGATTAATTACTCTAGTCAGGATTTAGGGTTTAGCGTTATGGGTTTAATAAATCTAATTAGAATTTATTAGGATATGTTAGGGCTAATTAATGTTAATGAGGAGTACATTGGGCTCATTATAGCTAATTAGGGTTTATTAGGACTAATTATGGTTATTTAGTCCTAGTTAGGGTTTAATTGTGCCGAGTAGTGTTGATTAGCCATAATTAGGCTTAATTGGGTTATGTAGGGCTAATTATTGTTCACGACAAGAAAATATGTATTTTGCGACGAAAGGTATTCCGTCGCTAAAAAGGCCTTTAAGCGACGAAATATCCCGTCGTTAAACATCCGTCGTTTAATACTATTACCGACGGAAGCCACCGTCGGTAAAAGTATTTGCAGACGGACTTTTAACGGCGAACTTTTAGCGACGGAGTTATCGTCGCCAAATTTTTTTAGAAAATTAGTATTTTCTAAAGGTTTTTTAAATTATTTAAACGACGGAATAAAACCGTCGCTAAAAAGTCCGTCGGTAAAAGTCAGACCTTAACCGATGGATTTTTAGCGATGGTATTATTCCGTCGCTAAAGATCCTCGATATAAACCCACATCGGGTTTGTTTCTCTCTCCCCGTTTCTCTCCAAATTCTTCTCTCACGCCTCTCTACGGCGACCCACCTCGGCGACCCTTGTCTACGGCGACCCACCTCCGGCGACCCCTGTCTACGGCGACCCCCTTCGGCGACACCCCATCCCCCACCCGACGCCGCGCCACCAAGCCTTCCACTGTCGCCGTGCCACAAAGCCCTCCACTTGCTCCGCGCGACAAAGCCCACCACTGCCAACGCTGCCGTCGTCGTACCCACCTCGAGATCTGTATGTCAATTGCCTAAATTAATCTTGTTGTTTATTTTTCAAAGTTGATTATCAAGCATTTGGCCATATTCGAATTTGTCTTCTCTGCCATGTATAATCTTATGTTGTTGTTAATTTGGACGTTTGGCCATTATTTTGTCTTCTGAATTTGTTGATTATGAAGCATTTGGCCTAATTGAACCCTAAATTGAAGTAATTGAACCCTAATTAAACCCTAAATTGAATGCCCTAATCGAATCGAACCCTAAATTAAACTAATTGAACCCTAACTTGAATGCCCTAATCCAACCGAACCCTAAATTGAACCCCTAATTGAACCCTAAATTGAATGCCCTAATCCAATCGAACCCTAAATTAAACCCTAAATTGAATGCCCTAATGACCGAACCCTAAATTGAACTTATTGAACCCCTTAATTGAACCCTAAATTGAATGTCCCAATTCAACCGTCTCCTAAATTGAACTAATTAAACCATAATTGAACCCTAAATTGAAGTAATTGAACCCTAATTAAACCCTAAATTGAATGCCCTAATCTGGGGTCGAACCCAAAATTGAACCCTAAATTGAATGCCCTAATCCAATCGAACCCTAAATTGAACTAATTAAACCCTAGTTTGAATGCCCCAATTCAACCGAGCCCTAAACTGAACTAATAGAACCCCTAATTGAACCCTAAATTGAAGTAATTGAATCCTAATTAAACCCTAAATTGAATGCCTTAATCGAATTGAACCCTAAATTAAACTAATTGAACCCCTAATTGAACCTTAAATTGAATGCCCTAATCCAACCGAACCCTAAATTGAACTTATTGAACCCCCTAATTGAATGCCCCAATTCAACCGACCACTAAATTGAACTATAATTGAACCCTAAATTGATGTAATCGAACCCTAATTAAACTACTTGAACCCCTTATTGAACCGAACCCTAAATTAAACTATTTGAACCCATATATGAACCCTAAATTGAATGCCCTAATCCAATCGATAGATGATTTTAGGTTGTTAATTGATGATTTTAGGTGATTAGCTGTGCATTTGAAGTAAATGAGATTATTAATTGATGATTTTAGGTTGTTAATTGATGATTTTAGATTGTTAATTGTGCATTGAGCATTTGAGATATTGAGATTGTTGACGGAGGATGGGACCCAATTGGATTGAATGTGTGATTTTTATTGCATTGAGCATTTGAGAATTGAGAATTAAGATTGTTGACGGAGGATGGGACCCAATTGGATTGAATGTGTGATTTTTATTAATTTTTATTGCATTGGGCATTTGAGAATTGAGAATTGAGATTGTTGACGGAGGATGGGACCCAATTGGATTGAGATCCCCATTAGGTAGCACAGACACGGACACCGCGTCCGATCGACGCTGACACCGAAACAACATATTTTAGCTTTATACTTGTGGACACCTCTTCAATGGGTGTCCGGCACCGTGTCCGACTGTCCAGCAATTAAAAAATAAATCAATGTCTTCGAACACCCTATATGAGGTGTCAGACACGTGTCTGGATGTGTCGATGAGGTGTCGAGGTGTCGGTAGGTCACGGACACCCCGTCCGATCGACACCGACACCGAAAAATGTTACATTTTTGCTTTATATGTGTGGACACCTCTTGAAGGGGTGACAGACAAGTTGTCCGGCATTTAAAAAATAAATCAATGACTTCGGACGTGTCCGGAGGTGTCGGTACGTGTTGGTAGGTGTCGGACACGTGTCCGGAGGTGTCCGACACGTTTTCGGAGGTGTTCGACACGTTTCTGGATGTGTCGATGAGGTGTCGAGGTGTCGGTAGGTCACGGACACCGCGTCCAATCGACACCGACACCGAAATGTCACAATTTGGCTTTATACTTGTGGACACCTCTTCAAGAGGTGTCCGGCACCTCTTCAGGGGGTGATGGACACGTCGTCCAGCATTTAAAAAATAAATCACTGTCTTCAGACATGTCCGGAGATGTCGGACCCATACCGACACCCTATATGAGGTATTGGGAATTGAGATTGTTGACTGTGCATTGAGAATTTGAGAATTGAGATTGTTAACGGAGGATGTGGCCCAATTGGATTGAGATATCTGTGAATTAGTTGAATGGTTGGTTGTTGAATTTAGGTTAATTAGGTTAACGCGACATTTTTAGCACCCCTTAGAATCTGATCGTGGCTTCAGCACTGGCTATAATTAGTCATAATTAGTCCCGATTAACCCTAATGAACCCAATTAACCCTAATTAGCTTTAACAAGCCTAATTAGTTTTAATTTACCCTAAGAACCCAATGAAAATTAAATCAGCTGTAATTACTCCAAATTGATCCTAATTAACACCAATCAGTCCAAATTAAACCCTAATTAGTCATAATTACTCATATCTTGTAGACCCGTGATTAGATTAATTAAACCCTAAACCCTAACACGTAACTAAACTCTGATTACGCGCCTAAGTAGTCGTAATTAAGCCTAATAACTCAATTAAGCCTAATTAGCCCTAATTAGGACTAATCAACACTACTCCGCACAATTAAACCCTAATTAGCTCAAAATAACTCTAATTAGTCCTAATCAACCCTAATTACCTATAATTAGTCCAAGGTAGTCCTCATTAACACTAATTAGCCCTAACATAACCTAATTAATGCCTAATTAGCCCTAATTAGGACTAATCAACACGACTCCGCACAATAAAACCCGGCTATTAGCTTAAAATAACCTTAATTACTCCTAATCAACCCTAATTAGCTATAATTAGTCCAAGGTAATCCTCATTAACACTAATTAGCCCAGAGATTGTTCAATTACTCGTTTCTTATAAAACCTGCATTCTTTATATTCGTTGTTGTTTTGCGAAGTCCATTGGCAACGAGATGGTTCAACTCGTTGCCAACGAATTCTATTTAAACTGGAATTGGTAACATATGCAACGATCTTTCTGCAGTTTTGATATTTCGGAAAGATTCTTGCATATATTATCAATTTCTGAACGCATGCATAAAAACCCTTAGTTCCGGTTCAAAGGTACTCATTACAAAGTAATGCTTTGTAATGAGCCTTTGGATGTCCAGTTTGGACAATTTGGAAAAGTTACCTGTTTATAAAACAGTGTTTCAACTCATGCTTTATGTTCTATGTCGTGGATATTTGGTACACGTTCTCACGTGTTTCTCCGGGTGCATACAGATATGGTGTTCGAACATCCGTCAAACCTTACAAGGCAAGGTTTGATGAATGTTAGAACACCTAATCGATGTCGTGTACTTGGAGAAATGCGGGGAGGTGCTGCCGATTTTTTCGCAGACATAGGACTAAGCATGAGTTATTCACTGTTTTATAAACATGTGCTTTTCTGAATGGGATAGGACCACTACCTATTAGAGAATGGAGGGAAAATATATAGACATGTTGTCACATTCATGCATTCATATTTACATCGACCCTGCCTAATGATTGGTCATAATTGAAGGTGGTATACAGTACGATAATTCAGTCGTCATGTCAGTCGATCGAAGTTGGATGAAAAGGAAGAATGCTAACGATTTTGAGGATCGCGTTGACGAATTTCTTGACTTCACTTATGCGCATCCTGCACATGTTGACTTTAATAAGATAAGGTGTCCGTGCGGTAGATGTGAGTTGTTGCATTGGAGAAAAAGAATTGAAGTAAAATGGCATCTTCGTCGGTACGGTTTTATGGGTGGATACACAAGGTGGACGCAGCACCGGAAAACGATAGTATTGTCGTCCAACCCGGCTAGTCAAACTGAAGTTAGGAAGGAGGCACGGTATGATTACCGAGATATGATTATGGATGCTGGGCATGCTAATGTTGACTGGCGTTACGAAGGTGGTGACGACAGTCCACAACCTCTCGGAAGAGCCGCTGTGGGATGGAGCTCCGAAACACACACGGCTGTCTGCGGTTAGTAGGTTATTACAGTTGAAATCAGACCACGGGCTGAGTGAGAAAGGTTTTAACGAGTTTGTTACCTTAATCAAAGAAATACTGCCCGAAAGTGAAAAGCTACCGCCGTCGTACTATGACGCGAAGAAGATGATGAGGAAACTTGGGTTGAGCTATGAGCGGATAGATGCATGCAGTAACGATTGTGTATTATTCTGGAAAGAGAATAAGGATTTGTCACGGTGTCCAGTATGTGATCATTCGAGGTACAAACTGGACAAAGGGAAGAAGAAAAACATTGCATGGAAGATATTGCGATATTTCCCTGGTCACACCACGACTTCAGAGAATGTACTACTCCTCTAATACGGCTGAACATATGAGGGCTCACCGTGAGACTCGTAGCAACGATGCCGATGTGCTGACACACCCAGCTGATGGAGGGGCGTGGAAGGAGTTTGACCGCAGGCATCCAGTCTTTGCTCGGGAAGTTCGAAATGTTAGACTTGGTCTGGCAACCGATGGCTTCAACCCTTTTGGTCAGTCTACCACGCCTTTCAAGGCTATATCATCAACGGGTTTAGGTTTAACGTAAAAGATGATGACCGAACAAAACAAACCCAAAACAGTGGAGTATTGGTCAACGGCGACTGTTATGCCGAGAATTGTATGAACTTTTACGGAGAGCTAGATGAGATTGTTGAGCTAACATATCTGGGTTCCCAAAACCGCCTGGTAATGTTCAAGTGTACGTGGTTCGATGTCACATGCAGTAGAGGAATCCGTGTTAGCTCTCAAGGGATTGTAGATGTCAATGTCAAGTCAAGACTTGCATCAGACGAGCCCTTTGTGTTTGCTAGTCAAGCTGTACAAGTCTTTTACGCGGAGGACGTCGCCAATCCCAAATCTCATTGGTATACAATTATTAAGTCCAAGAAATTGCCCGTGACATATGACAGTGAGCTAGACTCCTTTCAAGCCGACCAACCACCTGTCTTGTTCCCTGTTGAGGTCAACAACGAGGAGGACGATCTTCCTCTTCCAACAACACTTCATGTAGGAGAAGAAGTCGTAGATGATGACGCGGAAGACGTGGAAAGTGTTGGAGATGATGTGACCGAGTCTACTGATGAAGAGGATGAATTAGAAGATGAAGAGGACGACGAGTCCCACGAAGAAGAGGACGACGAGGAAAGTGATGAAGATGATGATGATTCTCAAACTGAAAATGATTGAGTTGTAATGTTGTAACATCCGGGAAAAATGTAGTCACATTTTAGAACTTGGTTCATATTGATGTGTTTTTGCACCTCCGATCATATATATATATAATGCCGATGATGATTTCTGCCAAATTATTGTTTTTAATGTGTTCATGTATTTGTAATTTATCTATACGAAGTCAGATATGGATAGGATACGGGCTATTCGTGGCCGGGTTGGACGTCGAGCTGCTTCCTCCCCGGTGGGTCCCACCTCGTCATTGTCCACTATGACGAGGCACAGAGTGATCACGTACAGCAGATACGGCCCCAGCTCCATCTGGTGACCCAGCCCCAGCCCCAGTGCCAGAGCCAGCCCCAGCCGTCGCCATCGCCCCAGCCGTCGCCCCAGCCCGACGCAGATTCATCCCACACGCGCGTTCATTCTCCTTCTTCCGTGGGTTCTACCACAGGTATAGTTGATAACGGTGTTTAGTACATTTTTGCTAGCCTTATATTTAAAGTATATTTGAACTGTATTAATGTTGTGTTTTGTAGGATCTCGACGAGGCCGTGGTCCGACACGCGGGGTACGCATCGACCCCCAGCGTAAACAGAGAGTTACGCTCACCCAGGAGGGCCTGTAAGTAAAAAAAATATCACATCATGCCTTATATTTAAAATTTTGGGGTGTTAATTTATATTTGAACTGTATTAATTTATTTATTTACTTCTTTGGCAGGATCCTGGAGAATCAGGCGAGGACGAAGATCGGCGTTCTTGTGAAGGGCCGATTCTTCGAGCCACGCCTGTACTGGAAGGACTGGGATGCCGCTGCGAGGGAGTCCCTATGGGAGGAGTGGCTGGTACGGTGAAGTATTTTTTTCAGCGATAGTATTTGTTTAATTAGAGTTTGTTTTCTGTAGTTAATTTGTGTTATTGAATGCCTTACAGGAGGGGTTCACGTTTGACTCGCCTGAGCAGCAGGCACTGGGGCAGCAGGCCTTCTTTGCTTACATCGGCAAGAATTACCGCCGATGGCTCCACGACGCAAGGGACCGGGCGAAGAAGATGCTGCCCGAGGGTGCCCCGATGACGGAGATGACGAGATATCCCCCACATTGGATATCTCCGACTGTATGGACGGAGATGATAGATCGGTGGGCTGCGGATCCAGGTTGGGACGCCAAGAGTAAGAGCGGGGCTGAGAACAGACAGAACAAAGATCCGACGCACACGGGGGGGTCGGTGCCACACGACATCGTCCGACACAAGAATGCGGTCGAGCACCCGGATCTGGAGGACGATGAGGTCATAGCTCTGACGTATAATCAGACGCACGTGCGGAAGAAGGACAAGGACGAGACGCACCGGGCGGGCGACTATATTTCAGATATTGCCCGGCGGATCGATGTGAGTCAATTTGTTTAAGTTGTTAATTTTTTGTCTTTCTATCCTCAATGTCTGTTGCGTTAATTAATGCCCTAACATATCTTTAAATCACTATTTTTGCAGGCCTCGTATGAACAGCTTAGGGGGTCCGAGGAGCAGTCCGGACAGCCATCAGCGTCCACTAGTACGGTGCGAGTACTGGGGCGTTGAAGCGATGGCTGGATACGCCGGAGGTCGTCAATCGGCCGAAAGGCCGCATACGCGGCCTGCCTAGCACGACTGCTCGTGCCGTGATAGGAGCGTCCTCACCCCCACTGCCCCTCCACAGACACCGGCTCCTCGGCATCCGTTGGACGACGAGGAGATCCGCGCATTGCTACGGTGGTGTTGAGGATGATCAGGGAGCAGGATCAGCAGGGTACCGCAGCTGGACATGCCGAGCCGGCCCCGAATCAGCAGGATCCAGATCCGGGACTCGGCAACCCCTGATGAGCCCCTTCTCGTGCCCGGTCCCAGCTTCCCCTGGCCCCCGCACCCGACTTGTACTCTTCTCCCCTCCCCTAACCAGCTGTATCCGGTTTCCAGCTTTTACATAATGAATCTTTTTTATGATTAAGTTTACATATTTCTTTGTGTATTGATTATTGCGTGTTGTTGTTGAGGATTGATTATTGCGTTGTTGTTGATTGATTATTGCACGTTGTTGTTGAGGATTGATTTTTTTATTACAGGTTTGGGCATTAGAAAAATAAAAAAATATTTTTTAAATTTTTTTTGACTTTTGGCGACTGATTATATCCGTCGCTAAAAGTTTTTTTATTACAATCAGTGTTTAGCGACGGAATATTCCGTCGCTAAATAAGACATTTCGCGACGGAATATTCTGTCGGTAAAATATTTATTCCGTCGCTAATCTAACAAAAAAATTAAATTTAAATACTTAAAATACAATTAGAGACGGATATTCCGTCGCTAATTAATAAATAAATCCGTCGCAAAACTTAAATATTACACGATAGATTTGAAAATTCCGTCGCCAAACTATTAGTGACGGGTTTTTATACGAGGGACTTTTAGCGACGGATTTTCCTGTCCCTAAAAGCCTTTTTTCTTGTAGTGGTTAGTGAGGAGTTGTTTCGAATAATTATAGCTAATTAGGATTGATTAGGAGTAATTAGGGTTATTTAGTCCTAATTAGGGTTTAATTGTGTCGAGTAGTGCTGATTAGTACTAATTAGGACTAATTAGGCTTGATTGGATTATGTTAGGGCGCTAATTATTGTTAATGAGGAGTTGTTTCGGATAATTATACCTAATTAGGATTGATTAGGAGTAATTAGGGTTATTTAGACCTAATTAGGCTTTAATTGTGCCGAGTAGTGTTGATTAGTCATAATTAGGGCTAATTAGGCTTAATTGGATTATGTTAGGTTTAATTACGACTAATTAGGCTAAGTATAATCAATATGAGCATAATTGGGTTCATTTGTCGCTAATCAGAGTTTAGTTAGGTTTTAGGGTTTAGGGTGTAGGGATTAATTAATCTAATCACGGGTTACTAAGATATGAGTAATTAGGGCTAATTAGGGTTTAATTTGGGCTTATTAGTGTTAATTAGTGCTAATTTGGGGTATTACAGCTAATTTTATTTTCACTGGGTTCTTAGGGTTAATTAAAACTAATTAGGCTCGTTAGAGCTAATTAGGGTTAATTGGGTTAAAATATGATTAATGAGAAATAATTAGGGCTAATTATAGCCAATGCTGGAGCCACGATGAGATTCCAGGGGGTGCATGCTAAAAATGTCGCATTAACGTAATTAACCTAAATTCAATGCACACTCAACAATCTCAATTCCGACACCTCATAGAGGGTGTCGATATGGTGTCCGATACGTGTCTGACACCTCTGGACACCTGTCTGACACGTACGACACCTACGGACACATGTCCGATACCTACCAACACGTGTCCGACACATACCAACACGTGCCCGATGCCTCCGGACACGTGTCCAACACCTCTAGACACGTGTCCGACACCCACCAATACGCACCTCCAGACACATTGGCATACGTTGATTTATTTTTTAAATGTCAGACACTGTCGATCAGATGTGATGTCCGTGTCTGTGCTAACTAACAGGTATCTCAATCCAATTGGGTCCCATCCTCCATCAACAATCTCAATTCTCAAATGCTCAATGCAATAAAAATTAATAAAAATCACACATTCAATCCAATTGGGTCCTATCCTCCGTCAACAATCTCAATATCTCAAATGCATAATGCACAATTAACAATCTATAATCATCAATTAACAACCTAAAATCATCAATTATTAATCTCAATTACTTCAAATGCACAACTAATAACCTAAAATCATCAATCAATAATCACAATTCTCAAATGCACAATTAACAACCTAAAATTATCAAACAAATGATCAATGTTCAAATGAAAAAAAATGATTCAAAATATACATATCCGATGCGCTTGAATTATTTCAATTTAGGGTTCGATTCGATTCGGGCATTTAATTTAGGGTTTAATTAGGGGTTCTATTAGTTCAATTTAGGGTTCGGTTGAATTAGGGCATTCAATTGAGGGTTCAATTAGGGGGTTCAATTAGTTCAATTTAGGGTTCGATTGGATTAGGGCATTCAATTAAGGATTCAATTAGAGGTTCAATTAGTTTAATTTAGGGTTTGATTCGATTATTTCATTTAATTTAGGGTTTAATTACTTCAATTTATGGTTCAATTAGGGGGTTCTATTAGTCGAATTTAGCGTTCGGTTAAATTGGGGCATTCAATTTAGGGTTCAATTAGGGGGTTCAATAAGTTCAATTTAGGGTTCGGTTGGATTAGGGCATTCAATTTAGGGTTCAATTAGGGGGTTCAATAAGTTCAATTTAGGGTTCGATTTGATTAAGGCATTTAATTTAGGTTTAATTAGAGTTCAATTAAGGGTTCAATTAGGGGTTTTATTAGTCCAATTTAGTGTTCGGTTGAATTGGGGCATTCAATTTAGTGTTCAATTAGTTCAATTTAGGGTTCGATTGAATTAGGGCATTCAATTTAGGATTCAATTAGGGGTTGAATTGGGGCATTCAATTTAGGGTTCGATTGAATTAGGGCATTCAATTTAGGATTCAATTAGCTTAATTTAGGGTTCGATTCGATTAGGGTATTCAATTTAGGGTTTAATTAGAGTTCAAAAAATATGTCGATAAAAATTTTTGCTGACGAAATGTTTCATCGGTAATACTATTTAACGGCAGAAGTTTATTGACGGTTACTTCATCGATAAAAGTCTATTTACCGACGGAAAATATTTTGTCGGTAAAAGCATAGAAGCATAGCAGTAGATGAGCTGACTAAATGACCAACTGACTGTGAGGCGTGGTGATTTAACAACCTCAGAAGCATATAAGCATAATACCCCTCCCCCCATCCCCCCCCACCCCTTGCGCGCGTGAGCGTGTGTGTGTGATAGTTAATAGTACATTTTCCTATTTTATGTAGGTTTAAGATATTCCATAGCTTTCCTAACTGCCCAAAAAAGGGACTGTGTTGTCGATTACGCATTCTCCTTCACTTGTTTTTTTCCTTCTTTTTTGTTTTGTATTTTCTTTCTTTTCCTTTCACCTTAACAGAAAGACAGCCACCATCTAAGCTACAACAGCACTAAGGAACCACCTCGAACAACCATTCACATACCAAGAGACAACCACTATCAACCAACAAACCACCACCTAGATGAACCACCAGCTCTTTCAAACACCTCTCCCACCCCAAGCTCAAAATACATAATCGAAAGGATAGAATGCAAATCCATTAAAGCAAAAAATCAAGCTCAAAATTAAGAACAACTGAGACAAGTAAAACAATAAATCAAGCAAATTCAGTAAAGCTAAAAACCAAGCACAATTTAGACAATTTTAAAATCTTACCAAAGTTGTAGATCTGGCCGGAGTTGGTGAGGCCCTGAGTGTCGTCGGAGGTGGCGCGACGTCAGTGGGATGTGCAGGGTGTCATCGGAGGTGGGTCGTCGGAGGTGATGCGGCGTCAATGGGATGTGCAGGGTGTCGTCGAAGGTGGGTCGCCAAAGGTGGCGCGGCGTCAGTAGGATGTGCAGGGTGTCGTTGGAGGTGGGTCGCTGTAAGGGGGGCTCACCAGAGGGTAGATTGTTGGTGGGTGGAAAAGGGTACAGAGAGATAAATGACAGAAAAAGAGAGAAACAGGGAAAGAAAAAATGCAGATCTGTGTTAATTAAAAGACTTTTAGCAACAGAATAAACCGTCTCTAAAAGTCCATCGTAAAATACATTTTATCCGACGGATTTTTTTAGTGACGGTATTATTCCGTCCCTTAAAAAATATTTAAAAAACCCTCAAAAATTACAAATTCCCTAAAAATATTTAACGACTGGAACCCCGTCGTTAAAAGTCCGTCGGCAAAAGTTTTTACCGACGAAATATTCTGTCGATAAAACTTTTTACCAACGAATTTTTATGAACGTTTTATCCCATCGCTGAAAGAGCTTTTAGCGATGGAATACCTTATGTCGCTAAAATTTTGTTGCTAAATCCATCTTTTCTTGTAGTGCATACACACACAAAGTTTAATTTTGAAATTGAATTTAGTTTTGCTCAGGTGGGTTCTGTGTGTCTGTGTGTGTGATGGGGGGAGAGGGTGTTACCCTGGTGTGCCTTTTGTATGTTTGTGGTGGGTGATACAGTTTGTTTGGTGATTTGGAGGAGGTAATGATGGTGGTTAGGTGGAGAACTTGAGCACTGGCGGAGGAAGAAATGTCGAGCAGTAGTGGCCGTGGCAGGAGGAGCCATAGCCATGGTGAATCGAGGTGGAGGTGGCTATATTTAAGGCAGGCGAAGAAGGAGAAAGAGAACGGAAAGGAAAAAAAGAGAAATTACCATCTCATCCTTCCTTTCCTTTGATCTCAGCCGTCATAATTGCTTGAAAATTCTTATTACTTACAAAAGCTTAAAAGAAAAAAATTGAAACACAAATACCTTTAAAAAGTAATTAAATAGTTGACTCGTGTTAGTAAAATCCTGAAATTGCAACTGATGGCAAATCTTAGGGCCTTGAGTTTCGAGTTGAAAACTTTGGGGTTTTAGTTACAATTCTTTGGTAAAGAGAAGGTCTAGAGTGTAATTAAACCTTTTAGGGATACCAAGAATATTCTAACATTTTAGATGGGTTTCATTTTCTTTTTGTGAAGTTGTGTCAAGAAAAACAGGATATAACCAGTGGTGGAGTCAAAAACATTATATGAGGTAGGTGAAGCTTAATGTTGTTATCAGACATAAAATAATGTTGGGTAAATTACACACGACACCCCTTGAGGTTTGCCCTAAACTACACACGGCTACCTTTAACTTTTTTTATTACTCCCTGCCCCCTGTAGTTTGTTATCGTATTACACAAAACTCACTTTCGTTAGGGAACCATAAAAAAAAATTAGGGCAACACAAATTTATTTCGATATACCAAAAATACCCATAAGTCTTTCATGTTCCTCCTCTTTCTTGCCCAAAAAATCCCACCCATTACCAGCGCAAACCCTAATTAGGGCCGCGCGAGAACAAAGGGAAGCAGGGAGGGGGCAGGAGGAAAAGGGGGGAAAGGGGAAGGGAGCAAGGGGGAATGGAGGGGGAGGAAGATGGAGCGGGGAGGAGCTATCCCGCCCCGTCACTACAAGAAAAAAGGCTTTTAGCGACGGGTAAATCCGTAGCTAAAAGCCAAAAATCCGTCGCTAAAAGTCGTCCGTCTATAAAAACCCGTTACTAAAAGCTTGGTGACGGAATTTTCAAATCTGTCGTCTAATATTGCACTTTTTGCGATGGAGTTATTTACTAATCAGCGACGGAATATCCGTCGCTAATTATATTTTATGTATTTTGAATTTATTTTTTATTTTATAAAATTAGCGACGGAATAAATGTTTTAGCGACGAAATGTTCCTTCGCTGAATAAAATTTTTGTGGAATATTTCGTCGCTAAAAACTGATAGAAGAAACACTTTTAGCTACGGAATTAATGTCCCCAAAAGTCAATTTTTTTTTTAATTTTTCTATTATCCAAATCTGTAATAAAAATTTTAATTTTCAACAACACACAATAATCAATACACAAAGAAATATATACAAACAATTATAAAAAAATATTTATTATAAAAAAATACTCACACTACAAGAAAAAAGGGTTTTAGCGACGGGACTTTCGCTAAAGTTTTCAGTGACGGAATTTCCGTGGGTAAAAACGTTGTCCAAAAAAAATTTTACCGACGGAACGTCGGTAAAACCATTCCCGACGAACGTTTAACGACGGTATAAACCGTCACTAAATGGTTTTACCGACAGATCTTTAGCGACGGGACATGTCCGTCGCTAAATGTGTTCTTAAATACCCAGATTTCTCTCTCTCTCTCTCTCTCCCCGTCTTTCCTCCCCACCAGCCCCCCACGCCGGCGACAGGCCCCCGCCTCCATCCCTCCCCACCAGCCCCCACGCCGGCGACAGGCCCCCCCGCCACCACCACACCGCCCTTCCCTCTCCCCTCAGATCTGCCGTCCCCATTGCCACCTCGCCGCCCCGCAGCTACCCCACTACTGCCACAGCCACCTCACAGTCGCACCACCATCGCCACAGTTCCTCCCCCTCTGCCGCACCACCACCCTCTGCCGCTGCCTTCCGTGCGCCACTGTCGTCATCCGCCTCGCACCACCACTGCCTGAACTCACTTTTTTTCCCGGTTAGAAATTATTTATCATATTGAATTAATCTGTTGTTATAATGTAATTGTATGCTAGAAATTAATCTGTTGTTATAATGTAATTGTATGCTAGAAATTATTTATCGCATTAAATCTATTGTTATAATGTAATTGTATTTGATTTGCTATAATGTAATTGAATTTAATTTGTTGTAATGTAATTAAATTTAATTTTTTGTAGTGTATTGTATTGTATTTAATTTGTTGTAATGTAATTGTAACGATTAAACCCTAATTATCCCTAATTTGTTCCCAAGTAACCCTAATTGAACCAAATTAACCCTAATCAAACCGTAATTATCCCTAATCTAACCAATTAACAGTAATTAACCCCGCGTAACCCTAATTGAACGAATTAACCCCAATTAAACCTGATTAACCCTAACTGAACCAATTAATTGTAATGAACCCCGATTCAACCTAATCTAACCAATTAGCCCTAATTAATCCCGATTTACCCTAATTGAACCAATAAGCCCTAATTAGCCCTGATTGAACCAATTAACCGTAATTAGCTCCAATTAAACCTGTTTGAACCGGTTAACCTTAAACCCTAAACCCTAATTAAAGCATAATTAGCCCGGATAAACCCTAACTATCCTTAATTTGTTCCCAATTATTCCTAATCAAACCGTAATTATCCCTAATCTAACCAATTAACAGTAATTAACCCCGCGTAACCCTAATTGAACGAATTAACCCCAATTAAACCTGATTAACCCTAACTGAACCAATTAATTGTAATTCAACCTAAACTAACCAATTAACAGTAATTAACCCCGCGTAACCCTAATTGAATGAATTAACCCCAATTAAACCTGATTAACCCTAACTTAACCAATTAATTGTAATGAACCCCGATTCAACCTAATTGAACCAATTAATTGTAATTGAACCCCTAATTGAATGCCCTGATCCAACCGAACCCTAAATTGAAATAATTGAACCCTAAATTGAATGCCCCAAATCAACCGAACCCTAAATTAAATCAATAGAACCCTAAATTGAACCCTAAATTGAAGTAATTGAACCCTAATTAAACCCTAAATTGAATGCCCTAATTGAACCCTAAATTGAAACCCCTAATCGAATCGAACCCTAATTGAATCTAATCCAACTGAACCCTAATTGAACCCTAAATTGAATGCCCTAATCCAACTGAAACCTAAATTGAACCCTAAATTGAATGCCCCAAATCAACCGAACCCTAAATTGATTCAATAGAACCCCTAATTGAACCCTAAATTGATGTAATTGAACCCTAATTAAACCCTAAATTGAATGCCCGTGATCGAACCGAACCCTAAATTAAACTAATTGAACCCTAAATTGAATGCCCTAATATAATCGAACCCTAAATTGAAATAATTCAAGCGCATCAGATATGTGCATTTTGAACAATTTTTTCCTATTTGAACATTGATAATTTGTTTGATAATTTTAGGTTGTTAATTGTGTATTTGAGAATTGTGATTATTGATCTGTGATTTTAGGTTGTTAATTGATGATTTTAGGTTATTAGCTGTGCATTTGAAGTAATTGCGATTATTAATTGATGATTTTAGGTTGTTAATTGATGATTTTAGATTGTTAATTGTGCATTGAGCATTTGAGATATTGAGATTATTGACGGAGGATGGGACCCAATTGGATTGAATGTGTGATTTTTGTTAATTTTTATTGCATTGGGCGGCATTTGAGAATTGAGAATTGAGATTGTTGACGGAGGATGGGACCCAATTGGATTGAGATACCTGTTAGTTAGCGCAGACACGGACACCACGTCTGATCGACGGTGTCCGACATTTAAAAAATAAATATTTTAATAAATCAATTAACCCTAATTAATTAGCTCTAACGAGCCTAATTAGTTTTAATTAACCCTAAGAACCTAATGAAAATCAAAGTGGCTGTAATTACCCCAAATTAGCCAAAATGAACCCAATTACGCGCATATTGATTATAGTTAGCCTAATTAGTCGTAATTTGCACTAAATAACCCAATTAAGCCTAATTAGCGCTAATTAGGACTAATCAACACTACTCGGCACAATTAAACCCTAATTAGGACTAAATAACCATAATTAGTCCTAATCAACCCTAATTAGCTATATTTATCCGAAACTAGCCCTCATTAAATTAATTAGCCCTAACATAACCCAATTAAGCCTAAGTAGCCCTAATTAGGACTAATCAGCACTACTCGGCACAATTAAACCCTAATTAGGACTAAATAACCCTAATTAGTCCTAATCAACCCTAATTAGCTATAATTAGGCCAAACTAGCCCTCATTAACATGAATTAGCCCTAACATAACCCAATTAAGCCTAATTAGGACTAATCGGCACAATTAAACCCTAATTAGGACTAAATAACTCTAATTAGTCCTAATCAACCCTAATTAGCTATAATGAGGCCAAACTAGCCCTCATTAACATTAATTAGCCCTAACATAACCCAATTAAGCCTAATTCGGACTAATCAGCACTACTCGGCACAATTAAACCCTAATTAGGACTGAATAACCCTAATTAGTCCTAATCAACCCTAATTAGCTATAATTAATACTCGTAATTAACCCTAATAACACAGTTAGCCCTAATTAGCCCTTGTCCTTCCCATAATTACTCCATATTGCCCAGAGAAGGTTCAATTACTCGTTGTTTACAAACCCTGCCTTCTTTATATTAGTTGTTGTTTTGAGAAGTCCATTGGCAACGAGATGGTTCAACTCGTTGCCAACGAATTCTATTTAATGTGGAATTGGTAACATATGTAACGATCTTTCTGTAGTTTTGATATTTCGGAAAGATTCTTGCATATGTTATCAATTTCTGAACGCATGCATGCATAGAAACCCTTAGTTCCCGTTCAAAGGTACTCATTACAAAGTAATGCTTTGTAATGAGCCTTTGGATGTCCAGTTTGGACAATTTGGAAAAGCTAATTGTTTATAAAACAGTGTTTTGACTCATGCTTTGTGTTCTATGTCGTGGATATTTGGTACACGTTCTCGTGTGTTTCTCCGGGTGCATACAGATCTGGTTTTCTAACATCCGTCAAACCTTCTTGAGCAAGGTTAGATGAATGTTAGAACACCTAATCGATGTCGTGTACTTGGAGAAATGCGGGGAGGTGCTGCCGAATTTTTCACAGACATGGGACTAAGCATGAGTTAAAAACTGTTTTATAAACATGTGCTTTTCTGAATGGGATAGGACCACTACATGTTGAAGAGTGGAGGGAAATATGTAGACATGTTGTAACATTCATGCATTCATATTTACATCGGCAATGCCTAATCACTGGTCATAATTGAAGGTGGTATACAGTACGATAATTCAGTCGTCATGTCAGTCGATCGAAGTTGGATGAAAAGGAAGAATGCTGAAGATTTTGAGTGTCGCGTTGACGAATTTCTCGACTTCGCTTATGCGCATCCTGCACATGTTGACCTTGATAAGATAAGGTGTCCGTGCGGTAGATGTGAGTTGTTGCACTGGAGAAAAAGAATTGAAGTAAAATGGCATCTTCGTCGGTACGGTTTTATGGGTGGATACACAAGGTGGACGCAGCACGGGGAAACGATAGTATTGTCGTCCAACCCGACTAGTCAAACTGAAGTTAGGGAGGAGGCACGATATGATTACCGAGATATGATTATGGATGCTGGGCATGCTAATGTTGACTGGGGTGACGACAGTCCACAACCGCCGAACGAGGGGGCTCATCAGTTTTATGAGTTGTTGAGAGCTGCGGAAGAGCCGCTGTGGGATGGAGCTCCGAAACACACACGGCTGTCTGCGGTTAGTAGGTTATTACAGTTGAAATCAGACCACGGGCTGAGTGAGAAAGGTTTTAACGAGTTTGTTACCTTAATCAAAGAAATACTGCCCGAAAGTGAAAAGCTACCGCCGTCGTACTATGACGCGAAGAAGATGATGAGGAAACTTGGGTTGAGCTATGACCGGATAGATGCGTGCAATAACGATTGTGTGTTATTTTGGAAAGAGAATAAGGATTTGTCACGGTGTCCAGTATGTGATCATTCGAGGTACAAACCGGACAAAGGGAAGAAGAAAAACATTGCATGGAAGATATTGCGATATTTCCCGATCACACCACGGCTTCAGAGAATGTACTACTCCTCCAATACGGCTGAACATATGAGGGCTCACCGTGAGACTCGCAGCAACGATGCCGATGTGCTGACACACCCAGCTGATGGAGAGGCGTGGAAGGAGTTTGACCGCAGGCATCCAGTCTTTGCTCAGGAAGTTCGGAATGTTAGACTTGGTCTGGCAACCGATGGGTTCAACCCTTTCGGTCAGTCTACCACGCCTTACTCCTGTTGGCCTGTTATTATTGTCCCTTACAACCTTCCACCAGGCATGTGCATGAAGAAGCCGTATATGTTCTTGTCGTTGCTTATTCCGGGGCCGAAGAGCCCCGGTAAGGACATAGATGTGTATTTAAGGCCGTTGATTGATGAGTTAAAACAGTTATGGAATCATGGAGTCGAAACATATGATGCATCCCTTAAACAAAATTTTCAGATGAGGGCTGCTTTGATGTGGACTATACATGATTTCCCCGCATTGGGAATGACGTGTGGCTGGAGCACACATGGGAAGCTAGCATGCCCTGCTTGTATGGGCGTGAACCCCGGTCATACGTTAAAGCACGGCGGAAAGGCCTCGTGGTTCGGATGTCACCGTAAGCTTTTGCCACCGGGCCATCAGTTTCGTAGGCAGAAGGATAAATTTGACGGGACAATCGAGCGTGAGGTTGTCACACTGGACTACCCATCTGGTGAAGAAGTACTCTCACACCTGGAGGCACTTGATACTGACATACCACACGGTAAGGGTGTGCCGGATCAGAAGATTGCAGGGTTCGGGAAAGAGCACAACTGGAGAAAATTTTGTATCTTCTGGGAGTTAGCCTACTGGAGGACGCTCGTTATCCGAAACAACATGGATGTGATGCATATTGAGAAGAACGTTTTTGATAATGTGTTCAACACAGTGATGAATGTCAAGGGCAAATCGAAAGATCACCTTAAAGCGAGAAGGGATCTACAACAGTTGGGTGTACGCCGTGAATTGCATCCTCGGACAGTCAGTGGGAGGACCATACTTCCGAAAGCACCTTACTGTCTAGACAAGAAACAAGTGGAGAAGGTCTGTCAGTGGGTTAAGAATTTGAAGCTTCCGGATGGGTTTGCGTCCAACATATCTCGTTGTTGCAATGTATCGGAATGCAAGTTCCAAGGGATGAAGAGTCATGACTGCCACGTATTCATGGAGAGATTCATTCCTATTGCCTTCCGGGGACTGTTGCCACGGGTTGTTTGCGAGACTTTGACTGAATTATCTCATTTCTTTCGAGATATATGCTCTTCTACGATCCGGGTGAGTAACATGGAAGTGCTTGAGAAGAACATTGTGGTGACGATTTGCAAGCTGGAGAAAATCTTCCCACCTTCGTTCTTTGATTCAATGGAGCATCTGCCTGTTCACTTGGCATATGAAGCTAAGATGGGTGTGCAATATCGGTGGATGTATCCCTTCGAGAGGTAATCCTTAAATTGTTACAGTTGTTCGTTTACACTTAATGCGACATCTGTTATCATTGATATTCCACCTAACTCGATTCGCTAAACTTCTAGGTTCATGTTCCATTTAAAGAAAAAAGTCCGTAATAAGGCTCGGGTTGAGGGCTCAATTGCGGAGGCTTACGTAATGGAAGAACTTGTAAACTTTTGTAGTCAATATTTCGGGCCTGATGTTGGTACAAGGTTAAATCAACTAGGCCGAAATGACCCCGGAGCAAGCACAAATTTGGAAGGGCAATTGTCAATATTCAAGCAGCCAGGGAGTCCGTTCGGCCGAACGTATACTCGATGGCTAACGGATGAAGAGTACAGTGCTGCAACAATATATGCCCTTCTAAATTGCGATGAAGTTTCGGCATTCGTTGAGTAAGTTAAAGTCTTAATTCACTTACATTGTTGTACATAATTGAAAGTGTGTGTTAAGTGAATCAACTATATTGGTTTGCAGTGAGTTCGATGCGGAATCTTTAATCACTGATCCCGCTGGACTTGAATCTCATCGGAAATCACAATTTGTACAGTGGTTCAAAATCCGTGTAAGATTGTTTAACGAAATTATATTATGTGTTATATACAGTTCTGTGGCCAATTAGTATACTGATTTATCCTTAATTTTTACCGTCATCTACAATAGGTTCAGTCAATGGATAGACCAGTGGCCTCCTGCTTGAAATTACTAGCCGAAGGCCCTAACAAACAAACATCCTGTTACGGAGGCTATATCATCAACGGGTTTAGGTTTAACGTAAAAGATGATGACCGAACAAAACAAACCCAAAACAGTGGAGTCTTGGTCAACGGCGACTGTTATGCCGAGAATTGCATGGATTTTTACGGAGAGCTAGATGAGATTGTTGAGCTAACATATCTGGGTTCCCAAAACCGCCTGGTAATGTTCAAGTGTACGT